>CM072522.1:61838753-61841253 GCA_036898135.1 Oncomelania hupensis | reverse complement strand
TCTTTTTCTTCTTTTTCCTCTTCTTCTTCTTCTTCTTCTTCTTCTTCTTCTTCTTCTTCTTCTTCTTCTCTTCTTCTTCTTCTTCTTCTTCTTCTTCTTCTTCTTCTTCTTCTTCTTCTTCTTCTTTCTTCTTCTTCTTCTCTTCTTCTTCTTCTTCTTCTTCTTCTTCTTCTTCTTCTTCTTCTTCTTCTTCTTCTCTTCTCTCCTTCTCCACACGCTAGCAAAGTTCAATCCAAAGAGCTGCTGGCGGCGCTGACCTATACAGGATCTAACTCAGACATCCCGAAGTGCCCACTTGCTGCCATTGGGTCGCATGGCCCCAACCCAGACAACTGAGCATAATCCTGTTCGACCGGGGATGAGGACGGAGGGGGCACAGCGACTCAACCGAACCTTTTTAGATTTTGAGGTTAGGTCAGCCAGGCTAGCTATAAATAGCTTCGCCGATGCTTCCTGTGGTGTGTGCGTGGGGGGGTGGGGGGTGGAGGGGGGGTTGACGTGAGCGTCAGGATCTTTTAAAGCCCATGCCGACGGGTGGCGTACGTGCAAAGATTAGACCCTCGGTAATGATACTCTCATCCCAAGAAGGGAGAATACTCTTCGAACGTGGTCCTAATAAGAATGCTGTTGTCGGCCGATTTTCGTTTCGGGCGAGATGGAATTTTTTTTTTAATTTACAAGGTTGTTATCAGTGAACCAGGGAAAGTGAGGCGACGGTGCAAGTGTGTTAACGCTGACAGCTTGAACTAGTGTCATAAAGATAGAGGCGGAACACCCTTAAGAGTTCTACAAAAACCCGTACAACGGCACGGCTAACAAAACGACAGGCAAACCCTTAACCTAGCCTTCGCATGCGTCTGCCTGTCTGGGTTCTATCGCTGTTGGAAATTAAATGGCGTGTTTGCTCCGATAAGCTGTCTTATGTTTTTATTGTTAAAGCTTTTTATATAGCGAGCTTTTCCCAGCTCAAGACTTGCTTATTGGCGTTGGTCCGATACGAGGCGGGGTTCAGTGGGTTAGTCGACGGTTTTTCTACGCCGAAGGTCACGGGTTCCATTCATTTCAAGGGGCGATCTTAGGTGAGTTACATGTAGGTGGTACCTGATTATTTAGATCACCGAGGGTTTTTTCCCGGGTACTCCGTTCCCTCCCTGCAAAAAATGGTATTGGATTCAGTCAATCTAAGATTTCAAATATATATTTTTTAAAATTCGATTTCTTTCCCCGTTTTCTAATTGCGATCTCCCTGCCTTTACACCACACGTTTTGAGTAATAAATGCGTGTTTGTTGTATGTGCGCGTTTGTGAGAAACATGTGCAGGTGTATTGGTACAGATCGCCGCGCTTTGAGCCTGTTTGGATCGCATATTATTATCAAACTCAAGCCGCCCGAGACGCACACTTGCAGTCTTTGGGCGCGCCGTCTGATACAGCAGACAATTGAACACGATACTCTCAGTACTTGCTGGGTTATGCAAGACGTTCAGCAGGCACTCGCCCGTTTAGAACCTGATAAACGTCTCTGAAAAATTGGGGACTATGGAATTATGTCTAGACCTAGACAGACTAGACCTCGGTCTATACTCTCATCCGAGAAAAGCTAGTCGTGCTTGCCCGTCCACTCTATACGGTGACATTGTTATATTTCGGCAATCCAGCCGTCAGCTAGCTTCGAACCTCTAACCTGGCAACGCTATCGCTCTAACATTCAACACTTTACTTCTTTGGCCGCCATTTACACTCACTACGCCAACTGCGCGCAACATGCCGAGAGATAAAAAAAGCAACAATTAACAACTGTAGATATTGTGTCGTAGTTCGGTAAGACATTATAAAGAGTTTTTTTTTTTTTGGTTGCAACGTACGTAAGGTTAGGCGCGCTTTGTGGCCGAGTGGCCTATCCTATCCTATCCTATCCTATCCTATCCTGTAACTCGAAGGTCGTAGGGGCACCACAGATGATCGTTTTACCAGGGTACTCCATCTTTCTCTGTCTTCAATAACCCTCATGGTCTAAGGCGGGACTAACTTGCCTTGTCCACAGGCCAGAAACCAATGTAAACCAGAAACCAAACCCGACAGGTGTGGGATCGATCCATCATCTAGGCATTATGTTTCTCCGAATATTATTTACTTTCGACTCGGGCAACGTCCTGGGGTTGTCTCTGGGTACTCCGGTTTGCTCCACCAAACACAACTAATACAAGGTAGGTTGGGTTCGGGCGCGTCACAGGCTGCGATTACGCCTTCCCCAGGAGAGGCGCGACCCACAATTTCCCGATGAAAAGGACTATAAAATGTAATAAGAACATCAGGTTACTTATCTGAAAAGACTGATTGCGGGTTCGATTCCTGGTGGCCCAGACATACACATTGGCTGTGAGCACTGGCCAACTTACAGTTGCTATTAGTCTGATGGTTGTTTCAGTGTTAAGTACTCCCTTTTCTCACACCTCCAGTCGCCTAGGATTGTGCTCGTCAGATTGTTACAATCGTTGTT
>CM072522.1:61814671-61833253 GCA_036898135.1 Oncomelania hupensis | reverse complement strand
AGATGAAGAAGAAGAAAAAGAAGAAGAAGAAGAAGAAGAAGAAGAAGAAGAAGTCTGAAGAAGAAGAAGAAGAACCCGATACACATTGGTCGAAGGCTGCTAGAAGCATGCTGTAGTAGTCGCCTCAAAAGGCCATAAAGCATGCTCTCATGGTTCAGAGCACTGCTTCCTATACGCTTCAAGCCCTAGGAGCATTGACCAATTAACTCATGAAAATAGAAAATGTAAGTTTCGTCTCCTCTAGGGGACGAATTAGGTCACACTGTTTTTGTTTCTAGGTCAACTATCTTTTACGAACAGTTTGAGAATGTTTTTGAACCGTTTGTTGACGCCGGATAGTGTCCTCACTTGGTTTCATACAATTTAAGAATCCAACAAGGCAATTGGGTTTTTGAGACGGAAAGAGCGGATTGTTGTAGAGCAACATTCTGTATATATTTACAGTGAAATTGCGCTTTTCCCGTCACTATAGATCTTGAAGCGTCAAGGAAGCAGTGCACTGAAGCATGAGAGCATGCTTTATCGCCTGTTGAGGCGACTAGTAAAGCATGCTTCTGGCAGCCTTCGACCAATGTGTACCGGGTGGAAGAAGAAGAAGAAGAAGAAGAAGAAGAAGAAGAAGAAGAAGAAGAAGAAGAAGAAGAAGAAGAAGAAGAAGAAGAGTGAATGGTTGAATGAGTGAATGAATGACAGGTACCAACAGGTAAAACTAAAATAAAATCCAGGTAAAATAGTAGTTGACGTTACCCGTAGTTTGACTTTGGTCAGAATGGGACGTGACTCGTTGTAGACGTAGGTATTCAGAGCGTGCTGGATAGACTCCGTCACTTTTTCCAAACTGAACAGCCACTTGGATTCATACGGCACCAACGTAGCTATGGTCACCACCTCGGAACCCGCCAACGGGTACGGCGACGGTGAACCTGGCCCCAGGGTTGACGACGAAGAAGGGTTCGAAGGTTCGCCGAGGGTGTGGGAAGAGGAAACGGTGTTAAGGGAGGGGGTGGACGAAGAAGATGGAGAGGGTGGAGAGGACGGGGTGTAATGTCTGATGCGACACTTTTCAGGAAGCAGGACTTTGGTGTCGTTCCAAGGAGGGAGGTGGTGAATTTGGACACTGTCCGCCTGTGGAGACGTGCTCTCTCGCTTGTGTATCCCTGCACACATAGTCGCGAATCGACATCATCGACGTCGTCATCTTCGTCCTCGTCGTCGTCGTCGTCGTCGACATCATTGTCTTCATCGTCCTCCTCTTTATCCTTCTCCTCCTCCTCAGCAATCATCATCATCATAATCATCACTGTTATCAATCATTATCATCATCATCACCATTGTCATCAATCATTGTCACTGTTATCAATCATCATCATCATCGTCATCATAGTCATCATCAATGTTATTAATCATTGTCACTGTTATCAATCATTATCATCATCATCATCGTCATCGTCGTCGTCATCATCATTGTTATCAATCATCATCACCATCATCATTGTCACTGTTATCAACCATTATCACCATCATCGTCATCATCATCATCGTCGTCGTCGTCTTCGTCATCCTCTTTTTTTTCCTCTTCTTCCTCCACTGCATCATCGTCTTCGACGTCCTCCTTCTTTTCCTCATCGTTACCAATCATTATTGTCATCAATCATCATCATCATCATCGCCAATGTCACTAAACATTGTTATCAATCATCATCATCATCATCATCATCATCATCATCATCATCATCATCATCATCATCATCATTATCATCATCATCATCATCATCATTATTATCATCATCATCGTCATCATCAAACAATGTCACCAAATGAATACAGAATACAGAATACAGACTCTTTATTGTCCCCACAAATACCTGCAAGGAAATTCTTAGTGGGATACCATTGTTGGTGAAACTCCGTAACGTTCTGGTGTTACATAAGTGGCGCCTAGAGTTAGATTGTGTAGCGGTTAGCGCCTTCAGCACGTATTGAGCTGGAGAAGCGCTAGTTAACAATGTCTACAAGAAATTGCCTAAGAACAATAATGAGTTAACAGCCTCTATCTCTGTCTGCCTCTCTCTCGCTCTTTCTCTCTTTGTCTCTGTCTCTCTCTCTTTAATTTTCTCTCTCAATCTCTCCTCTCTGTCCTTCCTGTCTCTGTCTCTCTCTTAACTCCTCTCTCTCAAAATCTCTCTCTGTCTCTGTCACTGTCCTTCCTGTCTCTGTCCCCCTCTTAACTTTTCTCTCTCAATCTCTGTCTCTGTCACTGTCCTTCTTGTCTCTGTCTCTCTCTTAACTTTTCTCTCTCAATCTCTGTCTCTGTCACTGTCCTTCCTGTCTCTGTCTCTCTCTTAACTTTTCTCTCTCAATCTCTGTCTCTGTCACTGTCCTTCCTGTCTCTGTCTATCTCTTAACTTTTCTCTCTCAATCTCTCTCTGTCTCTGTCACTGTCCTTCCTGTCTCTGTCTATCTCTTAACTTTTCTCTCTCAATCTCTCTCTGTCTCTGTCACTGTCCTTCCTGTCTCTGTCTATCTCTTAACTTTTCTCTCTCTGTCTCTGTCACTGTCCTTCCTGTCTCTCTCTCTTAACTTTTCTCTCTACATCTCTCTCTCTGTATCTGTCTTTCCTGTCTCTTTCTCTCCTTTAACTTTTCTCTCTCAATCTCTCTGTCTCTGTCATTGTCCTTCCTGTCTCTGTCCGTCTTTTAACTTTTCTCTCTCAATCTCTCTCTGTCTCTGTTACTGTCCTTCCTGTCTCTGTCTCTCTCTTAACTTTTCTCTCTCAATCTCTCTCTGTCTTTGTCCTTCCTGTCTCTGTCTCTTAACTTTTCTCTCTCAATCTCTCTCTCTGTCTCTGTCATTGAAATTCCTGTCTCTGTCTCTTTACTTTTCTATCTTAAACTCTCTCCCTCTCTCTTTCATTGTCCTTCCTGTCTCTATATCTGTCTCTCTCTCTTAACTCTTCTATCTCAATCTCTCTCTGTCTCTGTCACTGTCCTTTCCGTTTCTGTCTCTTTCTTAACTTTTCTCTCTCAATCTCTCTCTCTCTGTCCCTCTCTGTCTCTTCCTGTCTAGGTCTCTCTCTCGATTTCTTTCTCCAATTCCTCTTCCTCCTGCAATACTTTTTTTAACGATTACATCTTTTTTTTTTACAGCCAAAATAATACCTTGTTTCTTTGGTTCCTGTTTTGCAGTCAGCGAGTGAGGGATAGTTGGAGATCCAGCGTTGTCTATCTTGTGACGGTTGGGCACCCTTTCTTGCGTATCTGGGCTTAGGCGGTCTTCGTTCACTTCGTGTCCTACCTAAATTCACAGATACAAAATATAATTATATTAAAATATATATTGTTTTAATTTACAGTAAAAAAAAAAAGAGATTGCACGCTCGTCCTCCCGCTTGTATTTTTTATTTTACATTTTGTATTATTCCATTTTTGTATTTTGTATTTTGTATTATTTGTTTTTGTATGTTGTATTATTCGTTTGAGTATGTTGCATTATTCGTTTTTGCATTTGTTTTATTTGTCTTTGTATTTTGTACCCTATATTATTAAGTTTTGTATTTAGTATTATGCATTTTGTTTTTTGTATTCTTTATTCTGGTATTTTGCTTTATTTGTTTTTTGTATTTTTGTATTTTTGTATTAATATTATTTGTGTTTGTTTTGCGTGTTTAGTATTATTCGTTTTTTTATATTTAGGATTACTCGTGTCTGTATGTTTAATTTAGCATTAGTCGTGTTAGTATTTTGTATTATTCGTTTTTGTATTTCGTATTTAGTATTATTCCTTTTTGTATTATTCGTTTCTGTATTTTGTATTGTTCGATTTTGTATTCTGTATTATTCGTTTTTGTTAAAACTCCAAATTTTTGTCCTAAACTCAGGGCTTTTTGAATAGTATAAGGTTCACACTCAGGAATGTTATACAATAAGATGGCAAAACGTTCAAATGTATTCCCAGACACTTAACACACGTAGCTGAAAATCGACCGACAGACTGACATTTGGCTCTTTCTGAACTTCCTCTCTTCTACCCCCCCCCACTCCCTCTCACCGACTATTTAAAAGTATTCCCTGATAAGTTTGGAACTACAAACAAAATGTAAAGAAATTGTTTAAAAAAATTATGTTAGCTAGTTAGTTATTCATTGCATACAGAGTCCAGCGGACTGCAAAGAGCCAAATCCGGACCACAAAATCAAGACCACAACTTCGCTGAAAGAGGACTCACCCCTGATCCGTATATAAGATCTGCTGGAACAACCCCAGTGGTAACACTGAAGGCACGCCACCAACCAGTTACGTTACAAAATATCAACACAACACATACATATAAATTGCCTACAATGCTAAATAATAATATCGTAGGAAAGCTCTAGTGACCATTTGGCAGAAAGCGTCCAATATTCCCAAGTTGATACAACAGACCTCACACACAAACGAGGAGTTTTGTCCCGGAAGAGTTTTCAAGAAAAAAGGCAGGAGACTGGTCTAGCGAAGAAGACGATAGTATAGCAGATTGATAGAAAAGAGCAGGAATGTCCCGGAAGAGTTTTCAAGAAGAAAAGGTAGGTGACTGGTCTAGCGAAGAAGAAGATAGTATAGTAGATTGATAGAGCAGATTAGGAATGAGAAAGAACACTGAGAAAGACAGCGGCAGTGGGAATTTAAAGCACTAAATTTCCAGAAAGTGGGGATACTATTTATACAGAAACCCCAGCACTCCCACTGGGGGAGAAATTTATGTGCGTATGCATGCGTGCGTTCGTGAGTGAGTAACTGTGTGTGAGTGAATGTGTGTGTGCGTTGGCATGTATTTCTTTATATTTTGTTCGTGTAATAAACATCTCACATGTCACAAACACAAATAATATTGGGTTAAGTTTGGAAGCGCCACAGGCTGCGACCATGCCTTTCCAAAGGAAGGCGACCCAGAATTTCCCGAGAAAAAGGGACAATACAGTGTCAACAATCAACGCAAAATAAATGTCCTACCAGGACATTCCAGACGTACGTGCCTCAATGCTGTGAACTATGCAGGATTCCGAACAGTACATTACATTACATTATTATTGCTTTAGGTCCAGCGGACTCTTCCGAGCCAAATCAGGACCGGACAACCCCCGATCCGCATAAAAGATCTGCTGAAACAACCCTAGTGGTAAAACCGAAAGCTCTCCACCAGCTAGTCACTTTACAATAAAGACATCCCACGCAGGGGACGGCTGAGGCTTCACCCCAACTTATCGAACCCCCGTTTACAAAAACAAAATAGAATACAAACATCATTATAAATTATCAACAAAACACATACATATAAAATGCCTACATTGCTAAATAATAACATCATAGGAAACCCTAGTGACCACCTGGCAGAAAGCGTCCAATATTCCCAAGCTGATCCAACAGACCTCATACACAAACAAGGAGTCTTGTCCCGGAAGAGTTTTCAAGAAAAAAGGCAGGAGACTGGTCTAGCGAAGAAGACGATAGTATAGCAGATTGATAGAAAAGAGCAGGAATGAGAAAGAACAAATGAGAAAGACAGCGACAGCACTAAATTTCCAGAAAGTGGGGATACTCTTTATACTGAAACCCCCGGCATCTCAACGGGGAGGGATTCCGACAAAAATCCTAGTTTGGTGATTGGCTCTTTGGTGCCCAAGAACGTTGCGTGTAGATCGGAGCTCATTGTGCGATCACGTTGTTTTGTAGTATGTTGTATTTTGTATTTTATCGTATTTTGTGTGCTGCGCATTTTGTATTTTGGAGTGCATTTTGTACGCTATGGTATTGTATTTTGGATTATATTGTGTATTTGCATTTTGTATTGGGTTATATTTTGCAATGTATTATAGTTTGTATTTCGCGTTGTATTGTATTTTTGCATTGAATTGCGTTGTGTCTTATTTGGTATTGCATTGTAGTGTGCTTTGCACTGTACAGAAACATTGTATTTTGTGATATTGTATGTTGTATTATATTATATTTTGTGTTGTATTGTATGTTGTATTATATTATATTTTGTGTTGTATGTTGTATTATATTTTGTGCTGTATTGTATGTTGTATTATATTATATTTTGTGCTGTATTGTATGTTGTATTATATTATATTTTGTGTTGTATTGTATGTTGTATTATAGTATATTTTTGTGTTGTATTGTAGGATGTATTATAGTATTTTTGTGTTGTATTGTAGGATGTATTATATTTTGTGTTGTATTGTATGTTATATTATATTATATTTTGTGTTGTGTTGTATGTTGTATTATATATTTTGAGTTTTATTGTATGATGTATTTTATTTGTGTTGTATGGTATGTTGCATTATATTATATTTTTTTGTTTTGTTGCATGTTGTATTATATTATATTTTGTGTTGTATTGTATGTTGTATTATATTATATTTTGTGCTGTATTGTATGTTGTATTATATTACATTTTATGTTGTATGCTGTATTATATTATATTTTCTGCTGTATTGTATGTTGTATTACATTATATTTTGTGTTGTTTTGTATTTTGTATTATATGATATTTCGTGCTGTACTGTATGCTGTATTATATTATATTTTGTGTTGTATTGTATGTTGTATTATAGTATATTTTGTGTTGGATTGTGTGTTATATTTTGTTTTGCATTGCTATCGTGTTTTGTAGTTCAGCGTTGTATTATATTATATTGTATTGTTTTGTATTGTACTTACTTGCTGTTTGTGGTGTTGCTGTTGTTGTTGCTGGTCGTCCTGCCGGAAGGGCAGGTAGAGGGGCCCCAAGGGGTCGTCGTATAACCGACCGCTGTCCACCAAGCCACGCCTCCTGTCGCCACTCTCTGCCCAGTAGGAGGAGCTAACACGAACGCCGGTGACGTCGTCTGGCTTGGTAACTCCGTTGGCTTCGTTTCCCTTGTTGACGTCATCGGCGGCTCGGACGTCGTGGGTGACGCCGATGCCTTGCGAGTCACTTCCTTTAGAAACGTCATCCGTGCTACGTCCTTTAGTGACGTCATTCGTGCCACTTCCTGTAGTGACTTCAAGCGCTTCCCTTTCTTTAGTGGCGTTACGGGTGTCCCGTTCTTTGGCAACGTCAGTGACAAAGTCACCTCCTCCAACCAGCGTAAGGACAGCGAGAAGCACCAAGGTCATCTCCATGTTGACGTAGAAGGTATTGGAGGTCAAAGGCCACACACATGTATTTATTTTCTTTTTTCCTAATTTTTTTTTTGAAAATCACACGCGATTCACTTGCTGTATCACAAATGGAAGATCACGACTTGGGCTTTACATCTCAGCACAATGATGTGGTTCATAGCTACATATAGCCTCTGCAGCTGTTTTACAGAACATATTTATGTACGAATGAAAGGCATGGAAACAAATGGCATGCTCCACAGACCCGCTGAGTTATTACCAAGACTAGGGAGAGGTATTTAGAAAGTCTTCACAGCCCGTTTTGCCCCACTACTACAACTACTACTACAACTACTACTACAACTACTACTACAACTACTACTACAACTACTACTACAACTACTACTACAACTACTACTACAACTACTACTACAACTACTACTTCTACTACAACTACTACTACAACTACTACTACAACTACTACTACAACTACTACTACAACTACTACTACAACTACTACTACAACTACTACTACTACTTCTACTTCAACTACTACTACAACTACTACTACTACTTCTACTACAACTACTACTACAACTACTACTACAACTACTACTACTACTTCTACTACAACTACTACTACTACTTCTACTACAACTACTACTACAACTACTACTACAACTACTACTACAACTACTACTACAACTACTACTACAACTACTACTACTACAACTACTACTACAACTACTACTACAACTACTACTTAGTTGGTCCTTGATTATAGGGTCCAACGGACTGCAAAGAGCCCAATCATGACCACAACTTGGTTGAAAGAGGACTCACCCCTGATCCGTATTAAAAAATCTGCTCAAACAACCCTAATGGTAACGTATTTTTGATATGATGATGAGGATGATGAGGATGATGATGATAGTTGTCCACCCATTGCACATAGCTGCGATCGAAAGAAAGTATACTCCAAGCACACGCTGCGCAGCAGGCCAAAGTATGTCCCTTGTCCCTTGAAGGGAGGTAAGCGAGGTTAGCAGCCTGCTCAGTTACAGTGTCTGTGAAAGACTACAAACGGAAAAGTAAGTTTCGTCTCCTCTAGGCGACGAATTAGGTCACGGTGTATTTGTTTCTAGGTCAACTGTCTTTTACGAACCGTCTGAGAATGTTTTCGAACCGTTTATTGACGCCGGATAGTGTCCTCACTTGGTTTCATACAATTTGAGAATCCAAAAAGGCAAATGGGTTTTTGGGACGGTAAAAGCATTTTTGTAGAGAAAAGGGTTAGGGCAAGGGCTAGGGATAGATCTACAACTAACCCTTACCCGAACCCTTGTAGCAATATTCCGCTCTTTCCGTCACTTTTAAACAGTATTGCGCTTCGCATCCGCGGCTAGCAGCGAGCCCAAAGTATACTTTGAAGGGATGGAGGGAATACTTTCACCTGCTGCTAGCGGGAGTTTTGGCGATACTTTGTACCGATCGCAGCAATGTGTATTACCTCTGTTGTCAAGGTGGCGCTGTGGCAATTCGTCCTTAACGCTAACGCAATTGGACGTTAAGCTTCGTTATTCCTCCTAACAGTAACACTGAAGGCACTCCACCAGCCGGTCACTTTACAGTAAAGGCATCTCATGCAGGGGACGCCGAGGCTTTATTCCAATGTAACGAACTCCAGTTTACAAAATCAAAATAGAATATAAACATCATTAATAATAACAAAACACATAGATACAAAATGCCTACATTACTAAATAATAATACCTTAGAAAAGCCCTAGTGGCAGCTAGCATGCCAAGCTCAATGCCTATGTGAGCAGCACTGTTTTGTTCCTCCGCATTTTTCTTGCTGCGGGCTATTTATAGCTTGTCTGCACCCTCCCTTCCAGTGAAAAGAAGCATCGGCGAAGCTATTTATAGCTAGCCTGGCTAACCTAACCTCAAAATCTAAAAACCTTTGGTTGAGTCACTGTGGCAGAAGGCGTCCAATGTCCACAAGGCGATCCGACAGAGCCCCTACACAACTAAGGACTGAGGAGGCACTGTGGTCTAATGATAGTGCTTCGGCTTGAGGATCTGAAGGTCCCGGGTTCGAGCCCTGGCCGGGCCATTGTGTTGGGTCCCTGGGAAAGACACTTTACTCCTGTTTTCCTACTCCTTCGGATGAGAGTATAAACCGAGGTCTAGTCTGTGTCGCATACATTCCATCATAACGGACTTTAAAGATCCTGACGCTCATGTCCTAGACGGGTGAGTGCCGGTAACAAGAACACACCCAGCATGCACTTGGTCCTTCTCCCCCATCCCTGGCTGCCCAGGATTGTGCTCAGTTGTCCGGGCGTCAGACCATGCGCCGAAGGCTGCGGGTGGGCGTCTCGGACGGTTTGAGTTAGATCCTGTATCGGCCAGCGCCTTGATCCTTAGGCTAAGGCGCCTTATAAATGACGAACATTATTATTATTATTATTATTATTATTATTATTATTATTATTATTATTATTATTATTATTATTATTATTATTATTATTATTATTATTATTATAAGGAGTTTTAAGAGAGTATTCCAGAGAAAAGGCAGGTGACCGGTCTAGCGAAGGCGATAGTACATTGGCACAACAGGGTAGGAACGAGAAAAAGTCAAACCAGAATGACAGAAACAATGGTAATTTAAAGCACTATCCTATCCTATCCTATCCTATCCTATGGTAATTTAAAGCACTATCCTATCCTATCCTATGGTAATTTAAAGCACTATCCTATCCTATCCTATCCTATTCTATCCTATCCTATCCTATCTTATGGTAATTTAAAGCACTATCCTATCCTATCCTATCCTATCCTATCCTATCCTATCCTATCCTATCCTATCCTATCTTATGGTAATTTAAAGCACTATCCTATCCTATCCTATCCTATCCTATTCTATCCTATCCTATACTATCCTATCCTATGGTAATTTAAAGCACTAACCCAATCCTATCCTATCCTATTCTATCCTATCCTATCCTATTCTATCTTATCCTATGGTAATTTAAAGCACTATCCTATCCTATCCTATCCTATCCTATCCTATCCTATTCTATCCTATCCTATCCTATCCTATCCTATCCTATCCTATCCTATCCTATCCTATCCTAATTTAAAGCACTAAGTGTCCAGAAAGTGGGTTAGGGTTACCGAAACCCCAGCACTCCAACGGGGGTACTACTACTACTACTACTACTACTACTACTACTACTACTACTACTACTACTACTACTACCGAGGGTTTTCTCCGGGCACTCCGGTTTCCTCCCTCCCTTCAATAATGGTACAGGACGCAGTCAATATAAAAATTTCAAAAGTAAAAATTCGATTTTCTTTCCGTCTTCTAATAGCGATCTCCCTGCCTTTACACCACCTGTTTGAGTGATGGATGTGTATTTGGTGTGTGTAAGGGTGGATGAGACAGGTGAGCGTGTATGTTGGTATAGATCGCCGCGCTTTGAGCCTGATTGATTTGGGGAAAGGCGCGTATATAGTATCCTGTATTATTATTATTATTACTACAACTACTACTATTACTACTACTACTACTACTACTACTGTTTCTGCTGCTCCTGCTGCTTCTACTACTACTATTACTACTGCTATTCTTATATATAAGTCCTAATACTCATTGTAAACCAGTATGTGTATTTCGCTAGTCCGAATGGTCACAGAGATTATTCAAGTTTCATTCTTATTGATCGTTGTGATTAGCTTGAAGAATCAGCTGTGTCACTCGGGCCGGTCTATAAAGAAACCACACGTATATCAGTGTCTTGATCCATACGCTACCTGAAAATGAAAACAGCCATATGAACACTAAGAGAACACACCTCGCATTGCAGAACTAGTCTACCACACTGTTTCTGTTTGAATCACACAGAAAGAAAAGTGACATCGTTTCACTAAGAATCACACGATGGAGAAACGACATCCATAAGAAACCAAAAAGGAAGAAAAACGAGTCTGTTTCACTTTTAGAATCAGAACAAAAACGACCCTGTTTCACTAAGAACCTCCATGGCAAAAAAACGACACCGTTTTAATTAGAATCTTAAGAAGAACTAAGAACTCTGTACAGTCCCCAAAAAATCTAAACCGTTTTAATATGAAACGCGAAATATAAAAAGACGACGTTAAGAATCAAAAGAAAGTAAAACGACTGGGCTTCACTTAGAATGGCAAGAAGGAAAAGTCCAAAACGAGTGTTTCACTATCGATCACAATATATGAAAACGAATACGTTTCACTGTCAAACACAAGAAATAAAATCGAATCCGTTTCACTCAGAATCACAAGAAAGAAAAACCGTCAACACTTCCGTTTCTCAGTCAGTCACAATATATAAAACGAGTTCTTTCTCAAACAGTCACAAGATATAAAACGAGTCCATTTCTCAGTCAGTCACAAGATATAAAACGAGTCCATTTCTCAGTCAGTCACAAGATATAAAACAAGTCGTTTGTCAGTCAGTCACAAGATATAAAACGAGTCCGTTTCTCAAACAGTCACAAGATATAAAACGAGTCCGTTTCTCAGTCAGTCAAAAGATACAAAACGAGTCGTTTCTCAGTCAGTCACAAGATATAAAACGAGTCCGTTTCTCAATCAGCCACAAGATATAAAACGAGTCCGTTTCTCAATCAGTCACAAAATAAAAAACGAGTCGTTTATCAGTCAGTCACAACATATAAAACGAGTCCGTTTCTCAATCAGTCACAAGATAAAAAAACGAGTCGTTTATCAGTCAGTCACAAGATATAAAACGAGTCCGTTTCACTCAGAATCACACGAGAAAGAAAAATAAAACGACTGCGTTTCACTATCCCAGCATGGAGACTCCAAACCTATATTTATCACTGTAAAACACATTCTCAGTAATCCCAAAAGCTCTGGTTTGGAAATTCGTCGCGTTCATTAATTACTGGATGAAAGCACTCAGATAAAACAGTGCGGTTTGTTTTAAACAGGCGAGGTTGACGCTGATTGAGTGTCAAAGATCGATCAACCATAGGCACTGTTGTTGGCGTTTGCCCACAGTAGCCTCTGACATTCAAAATTCAGGATCACCGTCGCTTTCGGGCCGGGTGCCTGTATAACCTTGTTGACAGACCGATAGGGGCGACAGGTGTACTGTTTGTTCATCAGTCGTTCGTTCATACTGTTTTTCCTTTGTTACGCTGATCTCCATCATTCCTGTTTCTTTGTTACGCTATATCCGTCATTGATTTCTCTTTGTTACGCTATCTCCGTCATTGATTTTCCCTTTGTTACGCTATCTCCGTCGTTGATTTCTCTTTGTTACGCTATCTCCGTCATTGATTTATCTTTGTTACGCTATCTCTGTCATTGATTTCTCTTTGTTACGCTATCTCCGTCATCGATTTTCTCTTTGTTACGTTATCTCCGTCGTTGATTTCTCTTTGCTACGCTATCTCCGTCATTGATTTCTCTTAGTTATGCTATCTCCGTCATTGATTTCTATTTGTTACGCCATCTCCGTCATTGATTTTCTCTTTGTTACGTTATCTCCGTCATTGATTTCTCTTTGTTACGCTATCTCCGTCATTTATTTCTCTTTGTTACGCCATCTCCGTCCTCATTTCTTCCTGTTATGAAGATTTCCACCACAGCTTTATTTCTTTGGTACACCAATCTCTGAAATGTCTTTCTGCTAGGCTATCTACGTCATCGTTTTTTGATTTTACGACCCTCTCCATCTACGCTTCTTTTTGTTACGCCGATCTCCATCCTTGCTTTCTCACTAATTACTGTACTTTCTCGTGGTTACGCGATCTCCGTCATTGGATTCTCTTTGATATATTAATCTCCATCATTTTTTGGGGTTACGCTGTATCCGCAATTTCTTTCTGTCTGTTACGCCAATCTCCATCAGTGCGTTCTATTTGCTACGCCAAACCTCATCGATGCTTTTGTCTTTTCTACATCAATCTCTCTTTTGCGTAATGTTTGTTACGCTATCTCCATCACTGTGTCTCTTTGTTACGTCGATCTCCATAACTGCTTTCGCTTTGTGTGTGGGAAATCACTGGGATCTGAAACAAAGAAACGGAAACGTTCGATATTAAATTTTAAATGGATTTTATTTTGCCGTAAAATTGTGCGTTCACTTGGCAAATACAATGTTTATCTCGTCTGTCGGATATGGTTGGAGCTAGGATATAAGAAAATAAATAATGCGCCTACGCTTATGTTTCGGGGCATAAGACTAATACGGCACAAAGTGAGGCCTCTAGCACCTTGAGCTCAATCCTGTATGAGCAGGCGACGCGCCCTGAGCTGCTCCTGAGCGAGAACAGCGCTATTTAAGGGTTAAAGGTGACTCCGTCACCTGTCGGTCGTTGGGGAAGGGAGTCGTTTAATACCTCCGTTTTCTCCAGGCCAGCTTAATGAGGGAGGGGTCTATCATCTCTTCCTCGCTGCTTTACCGTTTGGTGGCTGAAATCCAAGCATGGGTGCCGTTGTAGTGGGGGTGGCTTTGGCACAAGCTAGCAATGGTTCATGTGTAGCAGCGTCAGGAAGTGTTACTACTTGGATGGGTGAACATGCAGAAAAGGATATATAAATATCACACGTAAAATAAAACACTTTGAAAACGACAACATTTTAGCCACTCAATTTGACGTGCCAAATTTTCGGTTTTTAATAACCTTCTTCAGGACATTACAATGTCAGTGTGAAGATAAACACTCGTTTTACCTAATACCAGAATTCATTACTATAATTCACAAAACACCTTATGTTACCGGCAACGTGTAAAATCCCGGTATTGTATAGAATGCCTAAGAATTCTATAGACTGCCTGTTGGTGCATTCTATTTTTTTAATTCTATCTGGGCATTCTATTGAATGTCGGATTTCACACATTGCCGGGAACATAATTAAGAACGATTAAATTAAATAAAAACAACATAATTAATAAACCGTTCTCAGCTTGCAAAGACCATCCTGCAAGGCACGGGGCAAGGAGGAAGACGAAGAGGGGGACAGAAAAAGAGATGGGAGGACAACATTCGAGAATGGACTGGCTTGACACTGAGCGAAGCCATTAGGGTTTGAGGACAGAGAAAGATGGAGTATGCTGGTTAAACGGTCACCTGGGTGCCCCAACGACTTTCGAGTTACGGGATAGGATAGTATAGGATAGGAATAGGATAGCTTGCAAACAAAATAAATAAACGCCATAAGATTGTGTTTTCAGTTTCAAAAGTTGTATGAAAAAATTGTTTCGTTCTGTAGTCTTGAGCAAGGAGTAGGAATCGGAATTCCTTCAGCTGTAAGTCCGGAACGCGATAAGAAGTGTCATCTGTTGGTAATGTAAATTCGCTCCCCTCTCCCACCTCCCCCTCTCTCTCTCTCTCCTCTCCCTTGACCACTCTTCTTACCCGCTACACACGCACGCACACACCCACCCACTCAAACACACACACAAACACACACACACGGGCACACACACACAAACAAACACACGCGCACACACACGCACACACCAATACGCACCCTCCCACAAAAAATGCATATGGTAACATACAAAATTAATGTTTGTACTGGGTTTTCAACATGGCTTTTTCAACCATTGTGTGTCAGGTTTCCAGCGAATAGGTTCAAAGTTTCTCTCTCTCTCTCTCTCTCTCTCTCTCTCTCTCTCTCTCTCTCTCTCTCTCTCTCTCTCTCTCTCTGTGCCTGTCTCTCTCACACACACAGTCTGGCTGCCTGTACCTCTCTTTCTGTCTCCCTGTCTGTCTGTCTGTCTGTCTCTCTTGACCTCTCACACGCACACGCACACAAACTGTCTTTCTCTCTCTCACTCACACACAATCTCTGTCTCTGTCTGTCTCTGTCTCTCTTTCACTGTCTCTCTCTCTTTCTCTCTCTGTCTCTCTCTCTCTCTTTTTCTCTCTCTCCCTCTCGTTCGTTGCTGTCTGCATGCAATTCTTGGTTTACGAAGTAGCGTCCAAAGCATTCGCAAATCAAATTCTAATGAAAAAAAAACAAGGCGGAATGCCATTCAAATGCATCGGTGGCCTAATGGTAGAGCTTTGGCTTGCGGACCTGAAGGTCCCGGGTTCGAGCCCAGGCATTGTGTTGTGTTATTGGGAAAGACACTTTACTCCCGTTTCCTATTTATTGGGATGACAGTATAAACCGAGGTCTAGTCTGTGTCGCATACATTCCATCATAACGGACTTTAAAGATCCTGACGCTCATGTCCTAGACGGGTGAGTGCCGGTGACAAGAACACACCCAGCATGCACCTAGGTCCTTCTGCCCCATCCCTGCTGCCCAGTATTGTGCTCAGTTGTCTGGAGCGTTATTACGATGCGCCCAAAAGGCTGCAAGTTGGCGCCTCGGGCGTCTTGAGTTAGATCCTGTATCGGCCAGCGCCTTGAGCAGTTCTTGAGCTGGAAAAGCGCTATATAAGAACGATTAAATAAATAAATAAATAAATAATTTCTAGACACACACTCAGGCAGCCGAGAAAATAATCATTTTGGAAAGTTTAAATGTTGTTGGCAGTGTTAACGTGACTCGTCGGTATCGTAATGAAGCAAAACGTAAACATGGAATAGTGCGCCACTGTCTGAATGATCTTCTAGCAAAATTATATGAAAATCGGTTCAGCCAATTTTCAGACACAGGGCAAGACGTATGTGTACAAAGACATTTAAGTAGAATAATTAATAAACTAAGAGTAAATTCATGGAACACCAAGTTTTCCAAAGATATAGTTTGTACTTGTTTACAACCAAAATCTGTTAAACATCTTTTATATGAATGTCCTATTTTGGTTATGTTATATAAAGAAAAGAATCTCGATGTAAATAGTCAAGAATCCATTGACATTTTTTCGCATAGTCCAGCAATGATAGATATTGCCCGAATAATTTACAAAGTCTGCAGTTGGTAAACTTCTGTAGTACAGTTAGATATTTTGTATGATTACAGTTCAACTTTAAATTGTTATATTATATGTTTGTGTACATGCGTGAGAATGACTGTAGGGTCTAAAATCACACAAGTGAAAAGACTTTAAAATAAATTATTGAATTGAGTTGAATTGAATTGAATTGAATTGAATTGGCAAAACGATTTTAGGGAATGGTGAAGCGCGATGACCCTGACCTTTGAGAGCGTGAGAAAGTGTATTCCTCGTGCTTGTCACCTGGCGAAATAAAGTTCTGTTATCTGTTCTGTTATCTGTTATCTGTTCCAGTATCAATGATCTAAATAAGCCTCCGCAAAGCAAAATGATGAATTTGAGTTCAGTCATTCTTGAGATAATGCAAAAAGCGTATTTTGAACCCCCCCAAAAAAAGTTAATATCGGAGCAAGGGATTAATCGACTGACCAACAAACGAGATGCTACTGAACAATGACGTATGATTCATAGTGCCTGTGTACCAAAAATCAACATAGCCGCTTGAGCCGGTTTTTTGTGGTTGTTGTTGTTGTTGTTGTTGTTGTGGTTGTTGTTGTTGTTGTTGTTGAGATTTTGAGCAAAACGTGCTCAGCAAAACCAAACCACTCCGATGACCTTGACCTTTGCGGTAGGCAACTATCTAGATAATGTTTCTGTGAAATGGGATCAAAATATGTACAGTGGATCTTGAGATATGTCAAGTCACTAACTTAGTAGTTAATGTTTCTATGAAGTTTGGTCCACAATCCGTGTAGTGGTTCTTAAGATATGTCTTAATCCAACGGACCGACAGACAGACAAACCAACAGACATTTTTAATGGTTCTGATTCCACGCGACTGTTTCAATGTATTTTCAGATTAGTCTAAAAAAACTATTTTAAAAACGTTTTCTGCACTTCGCGACATCTGATCACCTCTAACGCTTGCACTTGTAGGTTGAGGAATCTAACTGCGTAAAAAAAATTTGATGACCATGATGGTGATGATGATGATGATGATGATGATGATGATGATGATGATGATGTTGATGATGATGATAATGATAATGATGATGATGATGATGATGTTGATGATGATGATGATGATGATGATGATGATGATGATGATGATGATGATGATGATGATGATGATGATGATGATGAAAGAGACGTGCATATGTACCTTTTCTATTGTCGTTAGTCTGACAACAGTATTTTGACTGTTCAGTTATATTTGCATTTATATATGTTTTGTCTCACATTCCGCCCCAAACACCTGACCCCACTCTTGACCCCACTCTTGACCCCACTCTTGACCCCAATCTTGACCCCAATCTTGACCCCAATCTCATACCCACCATCTCCATCTCCTTGCCTATCTCCATGTGTTCCCCGTCAGGCTTCATATCTTTAAACAAATTATTATTTACAAAATATCCTTCTATATAAAGAATGTTTAGCTGAAAGTGGTACAAAAAACAAAAACACCGAACAAAATCACAAATAACTATTTTGCAAAGGGAATTGCATTGCACTCTGAAATGTAAAATTAACATTGTATAACAACATTGACAGCAGCTAAGATCTCAATCAAATGTTCAGATGTATTGGTAAACGCCCCAACATTGACTCTTTGTATTCAATGGAATTGAGCAAAGCATGGAGATAAGGTGCTACAGAAGACTTTTGGGCATTTCCTATACCCAGCACATCACCAACGACGAAGTCCGACAGACCATCACACAAGCCATTGGACAACACGATGACCTGCTCACAGTGGTGAAAAAAACGGAAACTCCGATGGTATGGCCACGTCACCAGATCATCAGGTCTTGCAAGGACCATCCTGCAAGGCACAGTGCAAGGAGGTAGAAGAAGAGGGAGACCGAAAAAGAGGTGGGAGGACAACACTCGAGAATGGGCTGGTTTGACACTGAGCGAAACCATCAGGGTTGCTGAGGACAAGGAAAGATGGAGTACGCTGGTTAAACGATCATCTGCGGTGCCCCTACGACCTCCGAGTTACGGGATAGGATAGGATAGGATAGGATAGGAATGCAGTTCAACAATCCAACTTATTTATAACATCAAAGGAATTAATATCGCTTTTGCAGTGGGCTTCAATGGCGATGAGGGCTAGACGCCCATTGTTTCATGTTGTGTGAGTTGTGTTACTACAGGCTTTTCTCATCATCGACCGTCACCCGGGTTAGCATTTCCCGAGGACCGACAGCCTGACTCTATGCGATATAATCTCCTGCCATTTAGCGCGGGGATCGAGGGGCCGGGTAGCTCAGTTGGTAAGAGCGTCTTGCTAGTAACCGAAAGGTCGCTGGTTCGAATCCCGGATTGGTCAACGTGTGATCATATTATTTTCCCCTTTACCAACAACTGGCCCGCTGGTGTCAGTATAAATCGGTCCAGTAGTCACCTATATGCGAAAGTGTCGTGTGACTATAATCTACAAACAACAACAACAACAGCGCGGGGATCAGGCGCAAAA
>CM072522.1:61797171-61812171 GCA_036898135.1 Oncomelania hupensis | reverse complement strand
GCGTCAGGATCTTTTAAAGCCCATGCCGACGGGTGGCGTACGTGCAAAGATTAGCCCTCGGTAATGATACTCTCATCCCAAGCAGGGAGAATGGGCCTTCGAACGTGGTCCTAATAAGAATGCTGTTGTCGGCTGTTTTTCGTTTCGGGTGAGAGGAATTTTTTTTAATATTTAAAAGGTTGTTATCAGTGAACCAGGGAAAGTGAGGCGACGGTGCAAGTGTGTTAACGCTGACAGCTTGAACTAGTGTCATAAAGATAGAGGCGGAACACCCTTAAGAGTTCTACAAAAACCCGTACAACGGCACGGCTAACAAAACGACAGGCAAACCCTTACCTAGCCTTCGCATGCGTCTGCCTGTCTGGGTTCTATCGCTGTTGGAAATTAAATGGGCGTGTTTGCTCCGATAAGCTGTCTTATGTTTTTATTTTAAAGCTTTTTATATAGCGAGCTTATCCCAGCTCAAGACTTGCTTATTGGCGTTGGTCCGATACAAGGCGGGGTTCAGTGGGTTAGTCGACGGTTTTTCTACGCCGAAGGTCACGGGTTCCATTCATTTCAAGGGGCGATCTTAGGTGAGTTACATGTAGGTAGTACCTGATTATTTAGATCACCGAGGGTTTTTCCCGGGTACTCCGTTCCCTCCCTGCAAAAAATGGTATTGGATTCAGTCAATCTAATATTTCAAATATATATATTTTTTAAAATTCGATTTCTTTCCCCGTTTTCTAATTGCGATCTCCCTGCCTTTACACCACACGTTTTGAGTAATATATGCGTGTTTGTTGTATGTGCGCGTTTGTGAGAAACATGTGCAGGTGTATTGCGGTACAGATCGCCGCGCTTTGAGCCTGTTTGGATCGCATATTATTATCAAACTCAAGCCGCCCGAGACGCACACTTGCAGTCTTTGGGCGCGCCGTCTGATACAGCAGACAATTGAACGCGATTTTCTCAGTACTTGCTGGGTTATGCAAACCGTTCAGCAGGCACTCGCCCGTTTAGAACCTGATAAACGTCTCTGAAAAATCTCGACGATGGAATTATGTCTAGACCAAGACAGACTAGACCTCGGTCTATACTCTCATCCGAGAAAAGCTAGTCGTGCTTGCCCGTCCACTCTATACGGTGACATTGTTATATTTCGGCAATCCAGCCCGTCAGCTAGCTTCGAACCTTTAAACGGCAACGCTATCGCTCAACATTCAACACTTTACTTGTGTGGCCGTCATTTACACTCACTAAGCCAACAGCGCGCAGCATGCCGAGAGATAAAAAAGCAACAATTAACAAGTGTAGATATTGTGTCGTAGTTCGGTAAGAAATTATAAAGAGTTTTTTTTTGCAACGTACGTAAGGTTAGGCGCGCGTTGTGGCCGAGTGGCCTATCCTATCCTATCCTGTAACTCGAAGGTCGTAGGGGTACCACAGATGATCGTTTTACCAGGGTACTCCATCTTTCTCTGTCTTCAATAACCCTCATGGTCTAAGGCGGGACTAACTTGCCTTGTCCACAGGCCAGAAACCAATGTAAACCAGAAACCAAACCCGACAGGTGTGGGATCGATCCATCATCTAGGCATTATGTTTCTCCGAATATTATTTACTTTCGACTCGGGCAACGTCCTGGGGTTGTCTCTGGGTACTCCGGTTTGCTCCACCAAACACAACTAATACAAGGTAGGTTGGGTTCGGGCGCGCCACAGACTGCGATTACGCCTTCCTCCAGGAGAGGCGCGACCCACAATTTCCCGGGACAATAAAGTGCAATAAGAACATCAGGTTACTTATCTGAAAAGACTGATTGCGGGTTCGTTTCCCGGTGGCCCAGACATACACATTGGCTGTGAGCACTGGCCAACTTACAGTTGCTATTAGTCTGATGGTTGTTTCAGTGTTAAGTACTCCCTTTTCTCACACCTCCAGTCGCCTAGGGTTGTGCTAGTCAGACTGTTACACTCGTTGTTGGTTTTTATTAGTAGTTGATTCAGCCCCAATGCTTGAATCCTCCTGATAAGTGTAACTCGGATTCGTTTATCCACGCAACCTCTTCACTCAGCAACAAGGCAGGAGTCGTCATATGAAGTTTTCCAACTTCATTCAGCGTACACCAACAACTGCATACAATCGCTCAATCGCTTTTCACTTTTTCACTTTCTCAACTGAAACAGTGTGGTACGTATATAGTCTCTCTATACTCGAGAGAACGTTGGAATGTTCCAGCGTGACCCATTACAACCAATCAAACTAAACTTCGTCAACAGAACTATGCACTGTTTTACGTCATATAACCTTATTTAGAATGGAAGCGTCTCGTAGTTACCACTAGATCTATCCACACGCTTCGATCGATAGTAAACAAGCAACCCTAGAAAATTCTCGAACAATATCGACTAATGAAAATTATCAATATTATACCCAGCTTCTTCTAACAACAACGTAAAATCAAATCAAAGGTAACTACAATCTGTTATTGAATGCTTTGCAAAACAAAACGATCGGATTTATCGTGCGCCTCTCGCACGTACCATCGTGCGCGTCGCACACCTAACACAGACTGTGCACCCAGGGAGGCAAGAGGATGCATTCGGCGGCTTGAGGTAGATGCTGTATCGGCCAGCGCCTTGAGGTGCTCTCGAACTGAATAAGCGCTCTGTAAGATTGACAAAATAATTTTATTAAAATAATAGTAAACATGAAGGCCTTTAGAACTGATGGAATATGGACAAATTCTCGGATGGACGAATTTGCTCGTGGACGTAGGAACACTCCCAGATGAAGTAATTGTTATACAACGGCGAAACAGCTGCAGAAATGTTATCTTAATGGCTGTAAGAAAGACGAAGATATTGAAGATAGGTAGGGTCATTTACTTGTGGGAAAGAAAGACAGAAAGAAGAAGAAGAAGAAGAAGAAGAAGAAGAAGTAGATCAAGAAAAAAAGAAGAAGATGTAGATGAAGAAAAAAAAGAAGAAGACGAAAAAAAGAAGAAGAAGAAGAAAAAGAAGTAGTAGAAGAAGAAGAAGAAAAAGAAGAAGAAGAAAGAGAAGGAGAAGTATATGAAGAAGAAAATGAAGAAAAATAAGTAGTTGAAGAAGAAGTAGCAGTAGAACAAGAAGAATAAGTAGATGAAGAAGAAGTAGATAAAGAAAAAAAAAGAAGGAGAAGAAGAAGAAGAAGAAGAAGAAGAAGAAGAAGAAGAAGAAGAAGAAGAAGAAGAAGAAGAAGAAGAAGAAAAAGAAGAAGAAGAAGAAGAAGAAGAAGAAGAAGAAGAAGAAGAAGAAGAAGAAGAAGAAAAGTGCCACTTGTTTAAATCTTTCCATTCACCGTGCGATTCGAATCTAACCTAGCCCGTGCCTGAGGCGGACACTCTATCACTGAACTGCGGCCGACGACAACAACGACGACGACAACGACGACGATAACGATAACGGTCAACGCCCTTTCACTCTTTATCACAGCATTACAGAAATCCACTTCCCACTTTGTTCTATCTATCTATCTATCTATCTATCTATCTATCTATCTATCTATCTATCTATCTATCTATCTATCTATCTATCTATCTATCTATCTATCTATCTGTCTGTCTGTCTGTCTGTCTGTCTGTCTGTCTGTCTGTCTGTCTGTCTGTCTGTCTGTCTGTCTGTCTGTCTGTCTGTCTGTCTGTCTATCTATCTATCTATCTATCTATCTATCTATCTATCTATCTATCTATCTATCTATCTATTTTATCTATCTATCTACCTACCTACCTACCTACCTATCTACCTACCTACCTACCTACCTACCTATCTATCTATCTATCTATCTATCTATCTATCTATCTATCTATCTATCTATCTATCTATCTATCTATCTATCTATCTATCTATCTATCTATCTATAGATATAGATAGATATATAATACAGAGAGACAGAAAGACCAACAGACAGAGACAGAGAAAGAGAGAGACAGGGAGAGAGACAGAGACAGAGAGGTCGTAAATCAAAGGAAAAAAAAAGTCTGTGTCATAAACTTCTCCTAAAACGATTAGTACTGCGCTTGAGGGGTCCGAATCCCTTCCCTGAAGGCTTCATAAACCAGGATTGAGTCTGTCCTGTTGGCCTTATCTCTCAAGCTCTTAGCTCTCCTTTTATTAGTCTACGGCAAAGCTTATTTGGCAAGCCACTACCTCTAATCCTGTATTGTCTAATACCGTAATGTCTAATATTTTACTGCCTAATTTGTTAATGTCTATTACTTTAGTTGGTAACCTTTTTAATTGTCTGATTCTGTATTGTCTAATCCCGTATTGCCTATTCCCTGAATGGAAAATGCTGTATTGTCTAATACTGTATTGTCTAAACCTGTATTGCCTAATCCTGAATTGCCTATTCCTGTATTGCCTACTTTATTGAAAAATCCTGTATTGTCATATTTTTTATTGTCGAATCCCGTATTGCCTAAATTTGTAGTATCTAATCCTTTTTTGCCTATTCTTTTATCAGGTAAGCCTTCGCATTCGGCGGCTTGAGGTAAATGCTGTATCAGCCAGCGCCTTGAGCTGCTCTCGAACTGAATAAGCGCTCTGTAAGATTGACAAAATAATTTTATTAAAATAATAGTAAACATGAAGACCTTTAGAACTGAAGGAATATGGACAAATTCTCGGATGGACGAATTTGCTCGTGGACGTAGAAACACTTCCAGATGAAGTAATTGTTATACAACGGCGAAACAGCTGCAGAAATGTTGTCGTAATGGCTGTAAGAAAGACGAAGATATTGAAGATAAGTAGGATCATTTACTTGATGGTCCTGTCTTTCCAAAGGGCTTTAACATTGTCAGGGCAGCAGTTGTTCGTGCTAACCTGGAGAGGACTTTCTGTCGGGACCCATTATCTGATACAATTGCTCCTAAATATTTAAAGCTGTGCACCGTGACCTATTTTTATTTTTTTGATATTGTTTTGATTTTTGACAATTTCTTGTTGTTACGTTGAAACGCGCACAATAGATCTGATCGTTTAATTTTGCAAAGCATGCAATAACAGAGTGTATTTACCTTTGATTTGATTTTGCGTTGTTGTTAGAAGAAGCTTTGTATAACGTTGGTAATTTTAGTTGGTCGATATTATTTGAGAATTTTCTAGAGTTGGTTGTTTACTATCGATCGATAAAGATCTACACCCATCGCGAAACTTCGATCGATAGTAAACAACCAACTCTAGAAAATTCTTCAGAGAAAGAAAGAACATTCGGGCAAGACACAATTGTAACCAATCAGAATAAATTTCATCATCACTATCTTACGTCATACAACATATTTAGGAAGAACATTGGGCAAGACACAATTGTAATCAATCAGAATCCATATTTAGGCTAAAAGACTCTCTCAGCTTAGAGAGTCTTTTAGCCTAAATATGGTTGTATGACGTAAGATAGTGATGACGAAATTCATTCTGATTGTTTACAATTGTGTCTTGCCGGAATGTTCTTTCTTTCTCTGGAGTATAGAGAGACTATATAAGTGCCGCACTGTTTCAAAAGTAAAAAAGTTGAAAAGTGGAAAAAGCAATTGTATGCAGTTGTTGATGTTCGCTGAATAAAGTTGGAAAACTTCATACGACGACTCCTGTCTTGTTGCTGAGTGAACAGGTTGCGTGGATAAACGAATCTGAGTTACACCTATCAGGATTCAAGCATCGGGGCTGAATCAACTACTGAAAAAAAAAACGCGTGTAACACTTGTCCCTTTCTATCCTTGTTGGTGGATTGGCCTTGCACTTTGATGTCGGTGTTGATGTCATTGGTGTTGGTTATCATTTTGGTCTTGTCGGTATTTATTTTCATTCCAAAAGCCATATTTGGAGGTGGTGTCAAGTCTCTGTACCATATATTCAATTTCGTTTTCTTCTCCAGCCAATCCATCAACGTCATCCGCAAAACGGAGATTTGGAGACAGCACTACCCCTTATGATGACTGTTTCTTCATGATCTGCAAAGGCATCTGAAATAGTGCACTCCATAAAGATGATGAAGAGTGAAGCACTTCAGCGGGTATGTTGTCCACTCTCGCTGACTTCCCATTCTTCAGCGATTGCACTGCTGCTTCAACTCTTTCTCGGAGAATTGTGAGGATTTCTTCTTCTTCTTCTCTGTTCTGGGGAAATGTAAGAACTGATGGGGCTCCGTTTGGTGTGTGGTGTTAAAGGTCCCCCCCACCTCCCACACACACACACACACACACACACACACAAACATAGAATTGTTAGTGATGTTGGGTTCGGAGCTAAGGACAGATACCTCCACATACACATAGAAACTCAACACGTACACAAACACACGCACACATGCAAACATACATAAACACAGACACACATACACACAGACATACAGAGACAGCCATACACAAACAGCCCAACACACACAAGCACACACACACACACCTGTTAGAGATGTATGAATGGTTTAAGAGATCAGGACAGACATCTCAATACCCGTCTAAATTGGTTCACACGCCAGTGAAACTGACGTGGGACATGCAATGCTAACACTTCTGTTCAGCGTTTGGGAGACAGAGAGAGATGAGAGAGAGAGGGGGAGAGAGGAGAGAGAGAGAGAGAGAGAGAGAGAGAGAGGAGAGAGAGAGATTCAACACAACTTTATTTATCCAAATAGGGCAATTACTAGAGAGAGAGAGAGAGAGAGAGAGAGAGAGAGAGAGAGAGAGAGAGGGAGAGAGAGAGAGATTCAACACAACTTTATTTATCCAAATAGGGCAATTACAAGAGAGAGAGAGAGAGGAATGGGAGGGGGGAGGGGGGAAACGAGATAGCTCAGTGGGTATAGCGGCGAGCCCGTGTTACAAAGGATGCGGGTTCGATTCCCGGTAGCCCGGACATAGAACATTGGCTGTCAACACTGGCCATCTTACTGTTGCTATTAGTGTGATGGTTGTTTCAGTGTATAGCTTTTCCCTTTTCTAACATTCCGGGTCGCCTAGGATTGTGCTCAGTCACCCGAAGAGTCAGACAGTGCGCCCAATGCAGACAGTGGGCGCCTCGGGTGGTTTGACTTAGATTGGCCAGCGCCTTAAGCAACCCTTGAGCTCAAAAAGCGCAATGCAAGATATTTTTTTTAAAAAGAAATACGAGACAGAAAGACAGCCAGATGTGAAGAGAGAAAGAGAGAGAGTGAGAGAGAAAGAGAGAGTGAGAGAGAGTGAGGGGGGAGGAAGAGGGAGAGAGAGAGAGAGAGAGAGAGAGAGAGAGAGAGAGAGAGAGAGAGAGAGAGAGAGAGAGGAAGAGAGGCAGAGAGAGACAGAGAGAAACAGACAGATATATTGATTGATTGATTGATTGTTGCTTTAGGTCCAGCGGACTCTTCCGAGCCAAATCAGGACCGGACAACCCCCGATCCGCATAAAAGATCTGCTGAAACAACCCTAGTGGAAAAACTGAATGCCCTCCACCGGCCAGTCACTTTACAATAAAGACATCCCACGCAGGGGACGGCTGAGGCTTTACCCCAACTACTCGAACCCCCGGTTACAAAAACAAAATAGAATACAAACATCATTATAAATCATCAACAAAACACATACATATAAAACGCCTACACTGCTAAATAATAACATCATAGGAAGCCCCAGTGACCACCCGGCAGAAAGCGTCCAATACTCCCAAGCTGATCCAACAGACCTCATACACAAACAAGGAGTCTTGTCTAGGAAGAGTTTTGAAGAAAAAAGGTAGGTCATTGATCTAGCGAAGAAGAAGATAGTATAGCAGAGTGATAGGACAGAGCAGGAATGGGAAAGAGCAAATGAGGAAGACAGCGACAGTGGGAATTTAAAGCACTACATTTCCAGAAAGTGGGGATACTATTTATACTGAAACCCCCGGCACTCCAACGGGGGTACTGTTGCCGCAGTGAATCGGTCATGCCTATAAAGGAAAGACAGGTTTTCAACTGGGGCTTTCACTTTTCCCTTTATAGGTTAGAACAATCTACAGTGGCAAGATTGCTCATGACCCCAAGAGGTCAGAGAGAGAGAGAGAGAGAGAGAGAGAGAGAGAGAGAGAGAGAGACAGAAAGAGAGACAGAGAGAGAGACAGAGAGGGACAGAGACAGAGTGACATTGGATGTCTTTCTGCATAGCTTGTCAACAGAATAGTGTTAACATCATGTGCCAGAATCAAAATAATCAAGTTTACCTTAAGAACTGATTTCATCGGAATTTTGGAATATAATTTTTTTTAACAGCAGTTATAAATGAATTTAATTAACCACGATTTAATTGCTTCCTCAAGAAACTGTAACATGAATCCGACCATTATCAAATACTCAATGTGGTTTTGCCTTTGAAGTTGATCTCCAAAGAAATAATAATAATATTAACAACAACAAGATCAATAATAATAATAATAATAATAATAATAATAATAATAATAATAATAATAATAATAATAATAATGATAATAATAATAATGATAATAATAACGATAATAATAATAATAATAATAATAATAATAATAATAATAATAATAATAATAATAATAATAGTAATAATAATAATAATAATAATAATAATAAGAAGAAGAAGAAGAAGAAGAATAAGAATAATAAAGATATCAATAGTAATAATAAAAATAAAATAATAATAATAATAATAATAATAATAATAATAATAATAATAATAATATTAATAATAATAATAATAATGATAATGATAATAATAACAATGATAATGATAATAATAATAATAATAATAATGAAAAGCTCATTGATGGATGACTATTATGCAAGGCAGAGAAAGAGAGAAAGAGAGAGAGGGAGAGAGAGAGAGAAAGAATGAATGAATGAAAGAAAGCGAGAGTGAGAGAGAGAGAGAGAGAGAGAGAGAGAGAGAGAGAGAGAGAGAGAGAGAGAGAGAGAGAGAGAGAGAGAGAGAGAGTAACAAACAAGACTGTTCATACTAGTTTATAGCAGCACTTTGTGACTAACATAATTACTACCACACTGAGCAGTCCGCAGAGGGATGATATGAGGTCACCGTTGGTACCACATTGGCAGTTAAAAACGGTGTAGATAACGTTTTGTTCAACATAGTGTAGTCCACTGACTTGGGTGGAGATTCACTTAACCTCACCCCTCTCTCGTAGGCAAAATTCGTCCGACAACTAATGCCTGATAGCTGCCAGTGTAACAAGTAATAAGCTTGCTTATAAATGCACGTCTGTCTAGAGGGCCAAAGACTGATAGTCTACGATGCCATCACTACTGTACTATACTATGCTATACAATACTATACAATACTATACTATATTATACTATACTATACTATACTATACTATACTATACTATACTATACTATACTATACTATACTATACTATACTATACTATACTATACTATACTACACTATACTATACTATACTATACTATACTATTATTATTATTGAGGATTTTTATAGCGCACTAATCTCGCCGTACTTGACCAGACTCTAGGCGCTGGCCGAGACGCCCACCCGCAGCCATTGGGTGCATGGTCTGACGCCCGGACAACTGAGCACTATCCTGGCCAGCCAGGGATGGGGGAGAAGGACCAAGTGCATGCTGGGTGTGTTCTTGTTGGCGGCACTCACCCGTCTATGACATGAGCGTCAGGATCTTAAAAGTCCGTTATGATGGAATGTATGCGACACACAGACTAGACCTCGGTTTATACTCTTATCCGAAGGAGTAGGAAACGGGAGTAAAGTGTCTTTCCCAGGGACACAACACAATGGTCCGGACAGGGCTCGAACCCTGGACCTTCAGATCCGCAAGCCAAAGAACTACCATTAGACCACCGTGCCTCTCTCAAAATACTATACTATACTATACTATACTATGCCATGCCACACCAAAATCCTTGTAACGTTTTTACTTGGTAAATAAATATTCTTATCTTATCTTATCTGATCTTATCTATACTATACTATGCTATGCTATACTATACTATGCTATAAATATACTGTGCAACGCTATACTATACTATAATATAATATACTATACTATGCTATGCTATACTATACTATACTATACTATACTATACTATACTATACTATACTATACTATACTATACTATACTATACTATACTATACTATACTAGGCTAGCATAGGCTATGCTATGCTATACTATACTATACTATACTATAATACTATACTATACTATACTATACTATACTATACTATACTATTCTATACTATAATATGCTATGCTATGCTATGCTATACTATACTATACTATACTATACTACACTATACTATACTATACTATACTATACTATACTATACTATACTATACTATACTATACTATGCTATTCTATACTATAATATGCTATGCTATGCTTTGCTATACTATACTATACTATACTATACTATACTATACTATACTATACTATACTATACTATACTATACTACACCATAAAAGAGAGAAACTGTACAAGGTTATCCAAAAGTAGGTTTACAGTTATCACGTGGACTATTTATTCGTAAATCCGACACTAGAACAGCGAGAAATTCGTCCAATGTTAGCTTTACATACTAAACTAAATTACAATCGGCAAGGAAAAAGCTGTTTATGTAAGTTAGATTTATACTGTGAGGACTGTTTTATATTGGAATTACTAGGCAAGCAACTTCAGCCATACAAAAGGTAGTTTAAAAACTGGAAACCTACTTTGGGGCTACCCTGTATGTGTGCCTAACTTTAGCTCTGTGTGTGTGTCCCATGGCAAGGATCATTGACTAGACGTTAAATAACATAACTGCTACTGCAGGGAAGAGGAGAAGGAGGAGGAGGAAGAGGAGAAGGAGGAGGAGGAGAAGAAGAGAAAGCAAAACTGCAGCAACCAAAGTTAAAAGTTCTCAGAGGACTTATTATTCCAACACTCGCACAATTTAATAACGACAGTAAATAATCATTGTTGGATCCCCTACCACCTTCCTTTGTTTCCACCCGTTACAGGTTATCTCCCTTTCCCATCCCATTTCCTGTCTCCTCACATCACCATACAAGTAAGTGTACACACACAAACACACACACACACACCAATACTTGCAATACATCAGAACTGGGTTTATTTAAGAATGTAGGAATCGAAAAGTGATTTTTTGACGGAAAGAACGCAAAATTCTTCAAAAAAATGTAAGAATCTAATGCAAAATTGGCTCTTTCCGTCTAAAAAGTTGACCTAGTTCGTCTCCTATAGGCGACGAACTAGGTCGAATTTTCTTCGAAATTTCTCCCAAAATTGACTGTATTTTATCCGTCCCGGATAGAGCACTCCTGTGTATTTAAAACAGTCTCATGCACTACAACTGCACTCCCATGCACTAAAAGAGCACTCCAGCGCACTTAGAAAAAAAGTGGGGTCCTGGAAAAAAGTGGGTTCCAAGCAAATGAACCCATTTGTTACTAGAAAAGACAAGGTCTGAAACCTATTTGTGCGCTTTTGTGGGTACCCCCCCCCCCACACACTCACACACACACAAACACATAGAGCCGGTAAGAAACAGAACCCGTAAAACCAATTAATTGTTAGGTTTTTCGTGTTAGGTTCATAAAATAGATAAAAGAAGCATTCACAGTGAGTGTTACCTCACTAAAGACAGCCAACATTGTGAAGCTAAAAATAGCAGCAACCAAAGCCAGAAAGAGACAAAACCCGTTAAAAAAATGCTCGTAATGGTTTTACGTTTGAGGTTGGTAAAACAGACCCTAGCCACACCCAGACACCGGAAGACACACCAATTAGCTCCCTGGTCCACTCAGAAATAGGGTCAACAGTCAAATGGCGGTTGGTGTGACCTCGAGGCGCAGAGGTTTCCTATACCGAAGGTCGCGGGTTCGATTCCCGCAAGGGGCGATCGTATGTGACTTAGGTACGAGACTATTGAGGTCACCGAGGGTTTTCTCCGGGCACTCCGGTTTCCTCCCTCCCTTCAATAATAGTACTGGCGGCAGTCAATATACAATGTCAAAAATTGGAGGAAAAAAATTTATTTCCTCTCCGTCTTCAAAGAGCGATCTCCCTGCCTTTACACCACATGTTTGAGTGATAGATGTGTGTTGTGTGTGTAAGAGTGGGTGAAACATGTCAGCGTGTATGTTGGTACAGATCGCCGCGCTTTGAGCCTGATGGTCGATTTGGGATAAAGCGTGTAGGTCTATATAGAATCCAGTATTATTATTATTATTATTATTATTATTATTATTATTATTATTATTATTATTATTATTATTATTATTGTTATTATTGTTATTATTATTATTATTATTATTATTATTATTATTATTATTATTATTATTATTATTATTATTATTATTATTGTTATTATTATTATTATTATTATTATTATTATTATTATTATTATTATTATTATCATCCAAAGGAGACACTCTCTCTGGTTTCATTGTTCACTGACTCAAAAACAGGGTCAAAGGTCAAGGCAGTGGTGTCCAAAGAGCAGCCTGCCAGTTCCCATTATCAACACTGTCTACCACCCCATCAACCTACTCCTCCCTCCCTCTCCCCCGGCCTCTCCATCCCTCACCCAACACCCCCGACCCCTAACCCCTGACCCCTGACCCCTCACACTTCAAATAATCTCGGAGCTCTTTTGCTAAGGTCTTGACCGACCACACGCTAGAGGTTGCGACTATCACAGAGGCGCATTAAACGCTGAAAATGGATCCTCGACAGCAAAATGGAAAATAACCGATGGCTTTCTCCGGTGCTCCGGTTTTCATCCCTTCCTTCAATAATGGTATTGGATGCAGTCAATCTAAACTGTTAATGCTATTTTTATTATAATAAAGAAAAAAGAATACCTCACAGGGGGCTGATGCCTACCAAAAAATCTACAATGACATCCGAAAAGGCATGCGCACAGCAAAGGAGAACTGGATAGAAGAGCAATGCCAGGAAATAGAGAACAGTCTGAACAAGAACAACAGCAAGAAGGCCTACCAGTGAAGCGGCTGACAAGTGTTAAACAGCCCAAGGTCTCCACGATCCAAAGCAAGTCTGGCATATGTCTTACAGAAGAGCAAGAAGTCTTGGATAGATGGACAGAGTACGGCTCTGACCTTTACAGCCACACACCAAACGGAGACCCATCCGTTCAGCATCTTCCTTGAACGAATAATGTCAGATGCCATTGCAGATCACGAAGGCATAGTCAGCATAAGGGGCAGAGCAATCTCCAACCTCCGTTTTGCGGATGACATTGATGGCGACAATTTGTATGGCGAATTATCAGATTTTATTATATTTTTATTATTATATATGCCATTTGTATTTTAAAAGTAATATTTTTTATTATGCATGTGTAGTGTATTGTATATGATGTTGTTCCCTTGTATGTTTTTTGCGAGTACGGTTGGTGTGAATGCTTGCAAACTTTGTTTTTATGGAGTTTCCCGATAGAAAGGGATAATAAACTGCAGCAACAGAGCGGTGAGCCCAGCTCTGAGCTGGGGTATATATATTATATATTATATTATATATTAATCGTTCTTATATAGCGCTTTACCAGCTCAAGAGCTGCTCAAGGCGCTGGCCGATACAGGATCTAACTCAAGCCGCCCGAGACGCCCACCCGCAGCCTTTGGGCGCTTGGTCTGACGCCCGGACAACTGAGCACAATCCTGGGCAGCCAGGGATGGAAGAGAAGGACCTAAGTGCATGCTGGGTGTGTTCTTGTCACCGGCACTCACCCGTCTAGGACATGAGAGTCAGGATCTTTAAAGTCCGTTATAATGGAATGTATGCGACACAGACTAGACCTCGGTTTATACTCTCATCCGAAGGAGTAGGAAACGGGAGTAAAGTGTCTTTCCCAAGGACACAACACAATGCCCCGGCCTGGGCTCGAATCCGGGACCATCAGATCCACAAGCCAAAGCTCTACGATTAGGCCACCGCGCTATACAGGCCTACTTTATTATTATTATTATTATTATTATTATTATTATTATTATTATTATTATTATTATTATTATTATTATTATTATTATTATGGATTGGCTGGAGAGGAACAAGAACTTTAACAGCTGGTTCAGAGGCTTGACACCACTTCCAGAGCCCATGTAACGGAAATAAGTGCAGAAAATACCAAAATGATGACCAACAACACCAATTGCATCAAAATGGACATCAAAGTCCAAGGCCAATCCCTCAACACAGTGCATAGCTTCAAATATTTAGGAGCCATTGTATCAGACAATGGGTCCCGACAGGAAGTCCTCTCCAGGATCGCACAAACAACTGCTGCCCTGACAAGGTTGAAGCCCATTTGGAAAGACATGACTATCAGTCTATATTCCAAGGTAAGACTGCTGCGCTCCCTTGCCATCTCCATCTTCCTATACGCTTGCGAAACATGTACCCTCACAGCAGATCTACAACGAAGAATACAAAGCATGGAGATGAGGTGCAACAGAAGACTTCTGGCATTTACTATACCCAGCACATCACCAACAACGACGTCCGACAGACCATCACACAAGCCATTGGACAACACGATGACATGTTCACAGTGGTGAAGAAATGGAAACTCCGATGGTATGGCCACGTCACCATAGCATCATGCCTTGCAAAGACCATACTCCAGGCATGGTGCAAGGAGGCGGAAGAAAAGGAAGACAGAAAAAGAAATGGGATGACAGCATTCGAGAATGGACTGGCTTGACACTGAGCGAAGCCATGAGGGTTGCTGAGGACAGAGAAAGATGGAGTACGCAGGTTAAACGAGTATCTGTGGTGCCCCAACGACCATCGAGTTACGGGATTGGATAGGATAGGACTCCAAAATATAAAAAAATCAGCTTAAAGCGATTACTCGCAGATTACGAGACTGTACAATACTATAAAACCTGGAGCTATAAAACTATTTGGACTAAACTATATACATCTAACACACTCACACACACACACCGACACGCACACACATACACACACGC
>CM072522.1:61777171-61787171 GCA_036898135.1 Oncomelania hupensis | reverse complement strand
GTGTGTGTGTTGTGTGTGTGAGCGTATGTGTGTGCGTGTTGTGTGTGTATGCTGTGTCTGTGTTTGTATGAGTGCGTATCGAAACTGTCTTTAAAACGTTTGGAGACGAGACTGCCAAGGAGTTGGATTGAAAGCTTTTAAGGCGAGACAGATTGATCTCCAAGCCGTCTGCAAATCTTGTCCTCCTCCTTCTCCTCCTCCTCCTTCTTCTTATTCTCCTCCTCCTCTTCACGTCCTGCCATTCTCATTAAAAAATAAAAATGATTTAAAACATTTTTCCCCATTCAGACGTCAAATGAATTTCTCGTTTCGACCAGAGGTCATCAGACGAGATTACCAGGTTAAGACAACAAATTCTGACCACGTCCTTGCGCTTGCTGATGAGGCGACACGATGACGTTCGATAGATTCTCTCTGAAAGAGTGAGTACAGATAAAAGGAAGAGATTACTCTTATATAGCGCACTTACAAGCTCAGGGAACTTATCAAAGCGCTGGCCACTACTATCCAGCAATCACAAAATAGTTTGCTGAAGTCAGGATTCGAACCCACGTCGCCCGAGACGCACAAACACAAGTCGTGATAACCCGACTCCTCTGGTAAAATCCATTGGGCTCTACAGGGATTAGAACCTCAGACGCTAGCGTGTCCGGCCTGTAAATGAACCCAGCAACCAAATAATACACATTCATCGGACTTTACGTTCTGAGTATTCACGCGAGACGAAACCAACCGACGCACCAGAAATACATATTTACATAGATATTTATGCACTCCGATACAAAAACGTACTCACAGAGAGAGAGAGAGAGAGAGAGAGAGAGAGAGAGAGAGAGAGAGAGAGAGAGAGAGAAAGCGAGAGAGAGAGAAGAAAGAGAGAGAAAGAACGAGAGAGAGAAAAAGAGAGGGAAAGAGAGAGAGAAAGAAAGCGAGAGAGAAGAGAGAGAGAGAAAGAGAGAGAAGAAAGAAAGAAAGAAAGAAAGAAAGAGAGAGAGAGAAAGCGAGAGAGAGAGAAGAAAGAGAGAGAAAGAACGAGAGAGAGAAAAAGAGAGAGGAAGAGAGAGAGAAAGAAAGCGAGAGATAAGAGAGAGAGAAAGAGAGAGAGAAGAAACAAAGAAAGAGAGAGAGAGAGAAGAAAGAGAGAAAGAACGAGAGAGAGAGAAAGAGAGAGAGAAAAAGAGAAAGAAAGCGAGAGAGAAGAGAGAGAGAAAAAGAGAGAGAGAGAAGCAAGAAAGAAAGAAAGAAAGAGAGAGAGAGAGAGAGAGAGAGAGAGAGAGAGAGAGAGAGAGAGAGAGAGAGAGAGAGAGAGAGAGAGAGAGAGAGAGAGAGAGAGCACAACACAGCCCTCAGACAAGGTTTAAAATAATTTATCAAAATGTAGATAACATTTGAACATTTAAAATGATTAGCAAATGTTAATTTTAAAAATATGTAAATATAAAGGTACAATCTATGCATACAGCCTAAAAATGATTTTAAAAAAGCGTTATTACATTATTGTCAATATGGCTAAACAAAAACAATCAATTCAATCTTCTACAACACACAAACATACATTTGTTCAAACAGGACAAAATGGACAATCTCCCAATCTCTCAGCTACATCATACAATACTGAATCTGGACAGGCAAGTACACAATCTCAATCAATATATGTATATATTTACATTTAGTTTGACCCCCCCCCCCTCGACCCGCCCGCCCCCCAAAAAGTACTAATAGGTACTTTTCTGTACATTTCTAATATGCGACGCTGTCTACTAATTATTAAGGCTTCTGCCACAAATTGTGATTGCGAATTAGAAGAAGGATATCAGATTTCGTGTGTTTGCCCTGCATATGAATCTAAACGCAGAAATTGCCTACATATATCAAATATATTACAGTGTAATACGTCACAGCAGCAGGTAACGAAACTGCTTGGAAATAACGATGACTAAAAATATACCGAATTTAGCTCATCTCCCGTCATGAACCATATGTTGCAACATCTGAGGCCAGTTGCTCTGATTCTTGGCCACGAACTAGAGAGCACGGCCCGACCTGAACTGTTATTTTCATTTATCCAAAGAGAGAGATAAAAATATTTGCGTGCCGATAGTAAACCAGTGTGCCGGCTACTAGTGCCACGACACTCTCTGCAAAGTCACTGCCACTGACTTACTCACCACCAAAAGCAGAAGACGAATGGTCAGCCGGGGAGAACAAATGTCGTGTCGCCCTGTCCTGCGTAACTCAATGGCCAGCTACTAGTGCCACGACACTCTCTGCAAAGTCACTGCCACTGACTTGCTCACCACCAAAAGCAGAAGACGAATGGTCAGCCGGGGAGAACAAATGTCGTGTCGCCCTGTCCTGAGTAACCCAATGGCCACGTCAAAGTATTCTGCACAGCAGGAGCCACCCAAGGCTAGTCTAACCAACAAATGGAAGGCAGACAACCTCTCTCCCAAGCTTGAACCAGTCGCCTGCCATTCCGCCATATTTGGTTTGATTTTTTTTTGTTTACAAATGTTGACAGATTTTCAACGCAATATTTTGATTTGGGTGAACAGAAACCTGCCTGTGATTAGCCGGTGATTGTTGTAGACTAACGGGCATGATGCTGGTTGTTGACTGAAGCGTTGGGTATCAACAGAATTTTAAAATGTCCATTTGCGAGCTTCCTGAATCAAAACACGTCTCCATGTCTTCACGTCCCGAACTTGACCCCATGCATGAGAGAGAGAGAGAGAGAGAGAGAGAGAGAGAGAGAGAGAGAGAGAGAAAGAGACAGAGAGAGACGGAGAGAGACAGAGACAGAGAAAGAGAGAGAGACAGAGACAGACAGAGAGAGGCACATATATCTTTTGAATTAAACAGAGGTAACCCCGAAGCACACGTAAACACAAGCAAACACAGACCTCTCTCTCCCTCTCTCTCTCACTCACTCTCTCTCTCACACACACACACACTCTTAGTCACACCACCATAGCTCACGTAATGGAGCATTCGCCTGGTACACCGACGAACCAGGTTCGATTCCAGTGGATGGCAACAGAAGAAGAAGTAGCTATTTTCGCTGTCCATTTTAGCAGTAGGATTGCTCTGGTGGTTTAGTGTTGATTCAGGTCCCTACCCCTCTTTCCCTGTGATGGTTATCCCCGTCTGCCATATCGCCAATGGTGGGTGTAGACGTTAAACCTCAATGTTCAATAATTCACCCACCCACCCACCCCACACACACACAAACGCCCACACGCACCCTCACACACTCACACACCAATATCTTTTCAATCAATGAAACAGAAGTAACCCTGAAGCCAAATGCACTTGTAATGTGTTATGTGAATGACAAAGCGGTTTGTCCCTACTTCGACAACGTGGAACCACCGAAGATGAGTTTTGTTTGGTTTTGTTTCGCTTTGTTTATTAGCAATATTATTGTAGTATTATTTGTTTAAACACCTAACAATTAATTTAATTGATGTGTGCAACTTTGTTATTTTATTATTTGTTTTCTTGTATGTAGCGAAAAGGGTTAAGGCTGGTTGAGGCTTGGGAGAGAAATTGTCTACCTTGAATTTCTTGGTTAGACTAGCCTTGGGTGGCTTTTGCTTTGCAGAATCCTTTGGGGATGCCATTGGGTTATGCAGGACAAGGCGACACGACATTTGTTCTCCCCGGCTGACCATTCGCCTTCTGTTTTTGGTGGTGAACGGGACTACATTGTCGGCAGGCATTTTATGCAGGTCGGTGGCAGCGACTTTGCAGAAGAGTGCGTGGCACTAGTAACCGGCAACCCGGTACCACCATCCACGCTTCACCGCATTGCAGGGCAAATATTTTTATGTCCCTCTTTTGAGGGATAAAATGAAGATAACAGCTCGGGTGGAGCAAAATTCTCAGGGTCGTAGCCGAGAGACGGGAGTCAACTACTCCGCTCAGCTACATTGTATATGAGGAACTACCAACTAAAGCCTCAGTCAGACCTACCGATGGTCATAAGATTTACCCGGCCACACGCTGCAGTAATTTGACTGTAACAAGCTTACGATAAAATCTCCAACGAACCCATCGTAGATTTAGGGGATAGAACATGTTCTAATTCCTGGGATGAAATCACAAGTTCGGACCCATCAGGACGTGCTGTGCGTCCTTGACATTGCGACTGAAGGAATGGGCGTACCCACCATCGTCTCTTTCGTCTCCTCTGTCGTCCTCCTCATTTGCTACTTAAAAAGGTAAATATGGCAAACAATTTTCTCTCTCACTATCCTCCGAACTGCTCGAACTGGAACTGTGGACTATAGCTTTCACAACATGTATGTAGCAACAAGTGAGAGGTTCATTGTAGATTACAGTCACACCACACCGGCGACTATTGGTCACAGTATTCGGACACCAGCGAACCAGCTGATAGTAAGGGGGAAATAATATGGTCACACGTTGGGCAATCCGGGATTCGAACCAGGTACCTTTGGGTTACGAGTAAATCGCTCTATCCACTGAGCTAACGGTTCTACAACAAGGGAGAGGAGGAGGAATAAGGTTAGGGTTAGGGTTAGGGTTAAGGACGAATCACTACGTCGCCACCGTGACAACAATGATCATCATCATCATCTTCATCATCATGATCATAATCATCATCATCACCATCATCATCATCATCATCATCATCATCATCATCATCATCGTCATATCAGCGCACTACAAAAACAAGGGAAGAAATCTATGAGCGAGCCGCAGGGAAAACTAACTTCCGACTATGTTGGAATTAGTTTTGAGCGTGTGACCGGTTGCCCCGTGAAATCAGTCTTGAGATTAAATCACGTTGAACAAATTGTACGATTTAATCGGTAGGTCTGACAGGGCCTTAAGTTTTCCCATTGAAAATTCCCAGTCAACGTTGACAGTAAGACACCGCCTTAAGGGCCTTTCAGACGTGAACATATTCGTCATGTTTCTTGGCAGGCAAAGGACATGCTCGTCGCTGCCCACCACGTGACTACTGTGAACTCATTTTGACCTTTGCCTCCATGGGATAATTCCTAGTTAATTTTGCGCGCTGCCGAAGGTGTGTCGGTTGTGACCAATCAAAATGCTCAGATGCAAAACGTCCCCATTCGGTAGCCAATGAAAAACGATGGTAGTTTCACAAGCTGATTCAATCGATACATTTCCTCTTTTGACTCTTCCTTTCTTTGAGATAATTATTGTTGCTATAATAATTTATGCGTGAATTAGTGACCGTTTTGGGAATTAAAAACCTGCTGTTTTAGTGCGTTACAAGATCAACAAACAGCAGCTCCTTCTGCCGTTACCTTGCGTTTTGTATCTACAACAACGGAAGCCATTTTGTTACTATGCATTCAAAGTCACATTGCAGGCGTGTCTGAACATAACATCCAAGCAAAGCATCCCCTGGCACACTTGTTACCGTTGCCTGTGTTACACTGTTTTTGTTTGATGCTTGAATCTTGATAATTGTAACTCAGATTCGTTTATCCACGCAACCTGTTCACTCAGCAGCAAGGCAGGAGTCGTCGTATGAAGCTTTCCAACTTTATTCAGGATACATCAACAACTGCATACAAGATCGCTCAATCGCTTTTTTTCATTCTCCACTTTTTTTCAACTCTCTTTTTTGAAACAGTGCGGCACTTATATAGTCTCTCTATACTCTAGAGAAAGTTCGAACATTCCAGCGTGACGCAAATTACAGCCAATCAGAATAAAATTCGTCACCTGAACTATGCACTGTCTTACGTCATAAAACTTTATTTAGATTAGAAGAATCTCGTAGCTACCACGATCGATAGTGAACAAGTGATTCTAGAAAATTCTCCAATAATATCGACCAACGAAAATTATCAACATTATACTAAGTTTCTTCTAACAACAACGCAAAATCAAATCAAAGGTAAATACACTGTTATTTCATGCTTTGCAAAACAAAACGATCGGATCTATCGTGCGCGTCTCACACGTAACAGCCTGCAACGAAACATGTTCATGTCTGAAAAGGAGGCCTTCATGTTTTGAAGGTAAGGTCACAGTCTTTGTGGAACACTGTCCTCTGCTCTACATAGGTGGACCCCGGGTGGAAAGCAAAGTGTGTGAAAGTTATACTGACCTTTGAAGGTCTTCATCAGAGACACGCTGGGTCACTGTGGTACATGGTGAATGACTCCAGTCCAACATCCAATAACTACTGTGGAGAAATAGCTATAGGACATCTGCATAAGGAGAGTTAGCTCTAAATCTTTCTTCCAGTTGTAAAAGACAGGACGCGCGAGTGGGATGAAGATTTTTCAAAGGCCGAAACAGCTGTCACACACTTTGCTTTAGAACCGCAGTGGTCTCGTGGAAAAGGATCCGAGTCTATTCAGCATCTTTCCATGGAACCTGCTGATATGGAAACTACGCAACAAGCGTGTGTCTGATGAAGACTTTCACTGGTCGAAACAGCTGCACACACATTCATACACACACTCTCACACACACAAACACACACACAAAAAACACACACACACACACACCCAAACACGCACACTCACATATGCCATACACACACGCACGCACTCACACAAACATATACACACAAACCCACACACTCACACACACACTATACACACACAACAAGCAATAATCCTAATGGCGGTTTTCGTTCCTCCAAAAACACTTAGCTTTTGCAATGGATTCTAGTATCCTCTCACAATTCCGAGGCTCAGTCTCTCTCTCTCTCTCTCTCTCTCTCTCTCTCTCTCTCTCTCTCTCTCTCTCTCTCCCTCCCTCTCTTATCGTTTTTTTCAATCACTCTCACTCAGGTTCTACTTTATGGAATAACTTTCCAGAAGTGCTCAGAAGTGCAATCACTTAATGTACATATTTTAGAATACATCTTTTACAACACATCACAAATTAATTAATTAACTACTTATCCTATCCTATCCCTAACTCGGAGGTCGTAGGGGCACCACAGATGATCGTTTAACCAGCATACTCCATCTTTTCCTTTCCTCAGCAACCCTGATTGTTTCGCTCAGTGTCAAACCAGTCCATTCTCAAATGTTGTCCTCCCACCTCTTTTTTGGTCTCCCTCTACTTAATTAGAGAACATTCATTAGATTGTTTTAAATAAATGTGCGTGTGTGTGTGTGTATGAGTTGGCGCGTATGTCCCTGTGTGTACAGTAAACAGTAAACTTTATTGTCCAAATCTTCACAAAATGGAAATCAATGGCTTCCAGCGCCCAAGAAACAACAGAAAGACAAGAGTGAAAAATGGCGTAACCCCCCACACACACACACACACAAAGCACTTGATCTTAATCTTGCAGATCTTGATAATAATGTTACATTAGGATGTTATTGTTATAAAGTTACTTTGTAATACTTATTATTATTATTGTTCAAGCTCCAAGGGCAAGATGTCAAAAAGCACACCCAGTGCTTTCTCTTTTACCTTTGTTAAATAAAATTGTCATCCCATCTCAATCTCATCTCATCTCCATCTCATATCATCTCCATTTCAATCTCCATCTCAATCTCCATCTCAATCTCATCCTCAATCTCATCCTCAAACTCATCTTCAAACCCATCTCATCTCATCTTATCTTATCTTATCTTATCTTATCTTATCTTATCTTATTTCATCTTAATCTTATCACTCTCATTCTTTCTTGCCTCTCACTAAAAGGAGGGAACGCACAAGAGACACACAAAACACAGACAAGGGTCAGCCGTGTAACGTCGTCTCAGACTCCAGTGCAATTGAAGTCATTTGTCATAATGGCTGGAGGACATCCGTTGAAATCCGATAAAGAAATGTCCTTGCAGCACTGAGGCTGAAGATTTCTTACGCACAACAACGTCCTTCGCGAAACTGCTGGAGGGTCGTAGATCTTTCTCCATCCTCCCCTTCCCCCCTCCCTCCCTCCATAAAAAAATAAAAATAAATACATGTAATAGGAATACAAAAATTAATAAATAAAAAAATAGCAAAATGCCTTTGTAAAACTTATAGAGGAGATTCTCAGATCCGCACACAAGAAAAATGTCTTCGCAACTCTCACTTAAGACTTGTTTGCTTTACTACTACTACTACTACTACTACTACTACTACTACTACTACTTACTACTACTACTACTACTAGTAATAGTAGGCGTAGTAGTAGTAGCAGTAGTAACAGGATTATGCAGTAGTACTAGTAGTAGCAGTAATAGTAGGAGTAGTAGTAGTAGTAGCATTAGTAACAGGATTATGCAGTAGTAATAGTAGGAGGATTAGTAGCAATAGAAATGGGAATATGCAGTAGTAGTAGTAGTAGTAGCGGTATTAGTTGAAATTGTAATAGTAATAATGATAGTAGTAGTAGTAGTAGTAGCGGTATTAGTTGAAATTGTAATAGTAATAATGATAGTAGTAGTAGTAGTAGTAGTAGTAGTAGTAGTAGTAGTAGTAGTAGTAGTAGTAGTAGAAGGAGGAGGAGTTGAAGAAGGAGGAGTGGAAGAAGGAGGAGTAGTGGCAGTAGTAATAGGATTATGCAGTAGTAGTAGTAGTAGAAGTAGTAGTAGCAGTAGTAGTAGCAGTATTAGTGGTAATGACGCCTGCAATTAAGCAGGGAAAGCTCGACCGCCGTCGCGCCGAGCGTAGGTGGAAAGAGACCGGTCTGACGGTCCATCGTCAGATCTACGTACACCACCGAAACCTCGTTAACCGCGCGATTCGCGACGCTAAGGCAACATACGTCGGTGATAGAATCGCCGCTGCTACCAATTCGCGAGAACTTTTCCGCCTCAGCAGTGAGCTGATGGGTGTGGCTGCGAACGGGGTGCTTTTTGCCACTATTCCTCCAGAAAGTCTTCCCGGGGTGTTCAGCGAGTTCTTCATCGGCAAGATCGAGGACATCAGACAAAGTCTCGATTCTGGTCCTCCCGTTGATAGATCGTTTGACTCGCTGGGCTTCTCGGGAACACCGCTAAGTGCTTTCCAGCCAGTGACCGAGGCGCAGGTAAAAGCGATCATTTTCAGCATGCCCAAGAAGTCTTGTTCTCTTGACCCTATCCCATCATCTCTGTTTTATGAATGCCTGGACGAAATTCTCCCTACCATCACCACTATCATGAACACTTCTCTGTCTTCTGGTTCTATTCCCCTGTCTTTTAAACATGCTCTCGTCATCCCGCTCTTGAAAAAGCCAAATCTCGACCCCGAGATTCTAAAGAACTACCGCCCAGTCTCCAATCTTCCTTTCCTGTCCAAGGTACTCGAACGCATCGTGCTCTCTCAACTTCTACCTCACCTGCAAACTCACAACATGTTGGAACCGTTCCAGTCCGCCTATAGAAAGAGCCACAGCACCGAGACCGCGTTGCTACGTGTGGTCAACGACCTGCTTCATGCAGCGGATAGAGGTCGCGTGTCCATTCTGGCGTTGCTAGACCTCTCAGCCGCGTTTGACACCATTGACCACACGATACTGTGTGATCGCCTCGAGACGGTTTTTGGTTGCACTGGAACGGTTCTTGCATGGTTCCGTTCATACCTTTCTAAACGAACTCAGTCTGTCCTTGTTAACAATACTCAGTCTATTCCTTCTCCTTTGAAGTATGGTGTGCCACAGGGTCCGTGCTTGGGCCTGTACTCTTCACTATGTACACCCAACCGTTAAGCTCTATCATCAAGACTTTTGACCACCTTTACCACTTCTTTGCCGATGACACTCAACTACAAAACTCTGCTATTCCGGCCGATATCCCGGAACTTGCTTCCGACCTGTCGCGTTGCATAAACTCGGTTGCTGACTGGATGAGCACAAACAAACTGCAGATGAATAATGATAAAACCGAGGTGATCGCCATTGGCACAAGTAGTAAACTTCAGCAGCTATCAACAAACTCCCTAAGCTTGATGAACAACAATATAGAATTTTCCAAATCAGTTCGAAATCTTGGCGTTCATATTGATGAATGTCTTTCCTTGGACACTCACATCAACAACATGTGCAAAACCTTGA
>CM072522.1:61757171-61774671 GCA_036898135.1 Oncomelania hupensis | reverse complement strand
TAAGAGACAACTGTAACCTTTGGGAAAACCCTCTGAGTACTGAAAAGTCCCGTAAGAGACAACTGAAACCTTTGGGAAAACCCTCTGAGTACTGAAAAGTCCCGGAAGAGACAACTGTAAACTTTGGGAAAACCCTCTGAGTACTGAAAAGTCCCGTAAGAGAAAACTGTAACCTTTGGGAAAACCCTCTGAGTACTGAAAAGTCCCGTAAGAGACAACTGTAACCTTTGGGAAAACCCTCTGAGTACTGAAAAGTCCCGTAAGTTCGGTTTTTGTGGGGTTCGAACCCGCGATCTGTGGCATAGGAAACCAGCTCACTATCAATTACGCTACCAGCCCACCCTTTAGGCCCATAGTCTGACGACCATTGAGCACAGTCCTGGGCGAGGGGTCGATGGGGAGAAGAAAACCTAGGGCTTGGTGGGTATGTTTGTGTGGCAAGTACCACCCGTCTCCGACCTTAGCGTCAGGATCTTTAAAGTCCGTGACATGGAATGCGTGCGTGCACAGACTAGACCTCGGTTTATACTCTCATCCCAAGGAGTAACATCATCAAACATCGGCAGAAGCAAAAACAACCGTAAGAGAAAACAGAATAACTGAATGCATGAATGAGTCATTTGTACAACGCATAAAATAGCTCCACGCGAACGCGCATGATGTCAGCATTGAGGGGAGAGAGGTGGACAAACACACACACACACACGCACACACACACGGACACACACATAGTTGCAAAACATCAGAAATGGGTTTATTTAAGAATGTAGGTATCAGAACATGTGGCAGTTTTTTTTACGGAAAGAGCGCACAAAAACTGTAAGAATCTGATGCCAAAAAAATGGGCCAATTTTTTTCATTGCGTCTAAAACGTTGACCTAGTGTGACCCCTATTGAAGACGAAATTGGTCGACTTTTCTTCAAAATTTGGCAGAAAAGTGGCTGGAATTTCTTCGTCCCGGATAGAGCACTCCCTTGTACTTAAAGCACTCTCATGCACTACAACTGCACTCCCTTACAGACAGAGAACACTCCCGTGTACTATAGAAAAATGTGGGGTTCTAGCAAATGGACCCATTTGTAACTAAGGCCAAGGCAAGGTCTACTACCCATTTCTACGTTTATGCAAGTGCAAACACACACACACACACACACACACACACACACACACACACACACACACAGACGCAGGGAAAGAGGCCTGAAACCTAACTTAACACTTTGAATTGTTCACCATCACTCCACACATTCCAGCAAACAGACCAAACCACTAACAATTAGGCATGTAGATGAGATCTTAGTTATTCATTGCAGATGAGATGTGAGACTAGATGAGATCTGAGACTAGATGAGATCTGAGACTAGATGAGATCTGAGATTAGAGATTTCAAAGGGGTCCACTTTGACCCCGCGCTCTCGACAGACCTTTGTAATATTCACGATAAGTGTTGCCCCCTCCACGCCCGACAAAAATAAGATTACAAAGAGCATATCTCTTTAAAAAGTATGTATATTTTTTTAATTGAATACATTCCGTTTGTTCTGCCGTTGGCCGTTGGCAACAAATTGTAAAGCTAAAAATAGCAGGTACCGGTAAAAAGACAGAACCGGTAAAAACAATTGCTCGTGAGGTTTCTCGTTTTAGGTTGATAAAAAATAGACCATACTTTGCCTTAGACACCAAAAACGCACTCTTCGAGCTGCAAGGCTCACTCAGGCAAAGGGTCAAAGGTTACAAGGCTGACCGCTACAAACAAGGAAACTAACTACCACTTAAAACCGAAAGGAAAACAAAAAGTCAAACTTTTGGTTTGAGCAACGAAAACGCACTTCATCATTATTCACTGTAATAACAATTCGGACTTAAGGGTGAACCCGTGTTCTCCAAATGTAAACAAAGCCTCCGAAATGGGATGTTTTAAAAAATAATGGGGTTTAGCGAGAAGACAAACAACTGCTGCCCTGACAAGGTTGAAGCCCATTTGGTCTATGCTCCATGGTAAGGCTGCTGCGCTCCTTTGTCATCTCCATCTTTCTTTACGCTTTCGAAACATGGACCCTCACGGCATATCCACAACGAAGAATACATGTACAAAGCATGGAGATGAGGTGCTATAGAAGACTTCTGGTCATTTCCTATACCCAGCAAATCACCAACGACGAAGTCCGACAGACCATCACGCAAGCCATTGAACAACTCGATGACCTGCTCACAGTGGTGAAGAAACGGAAACTTCGATGGTATAGCCACGTCACCAGATCATCAGGTCTTGGAAAGACCATACTGTAAGGCACAGTGCAAGGAGGCAGAGGAAGAGGGAGACCGAAAAAGAGGTGGGAGGACAACATTCGAGAATGGACTGGCTTGACACTGAGCGAGGCCATAAGGGTTGCTGAGGACAGAGAAAGATGGAGTATGCTGGTTAAACGATCATTTGTGGTGCCCCAAAGACCTTCGAGTTATGGGACAGGATAGGATAGGATTAGCGAGAAGAAACTAAATGTGTTTCCATGTTTCTGCCAAACGTGTCCTCAGATTCTGCACTCCCTCTTGATGCCCACTACACTGCAAGCATTGGAACTAACATCTGAAAACTCGTTTAGAACTCTCTTGTTTTCTCAACTATTTTCAAAAAACATCTTTTTGCCCAATCTAATATAGAACACAATCACAAAGTTACATTGTAAAAATCCAGTCGCAATTATTTTTAAAGGGCCGCAATTCCAAAGCGCTGTTTACTTTGTGCTGATTACCCTAAAACTCGCATTGGTATTACATTAACCATTGGTATTACATTAACCATTGGTATTACATTAACCATTGGTATTACATTAACCATTGGTATTACATTAACCAAGGGGACTTTCCTTGCTCAAACCAATCCACTGCTAACGGTGGAATTTTCCATTTGGGTTGTGACAAGGAGAGATTTCCCTTGTGGTTACTGATGCTCCAATACCACAGCCGTGTGCCCTTTGACCCAAGTTTTTTAATGATCCACGCGACTTCAAGCTTTTGTGTCTGGGTTAGGGTTGGGTAGGCCTATTGTATCACCCCCTCTCACCACCACCCTTCCACACACACAGAATCCTTCATCCCCTCTCCCCCTCCCTCCCCTAATATAAATATAGAAGAAGTTCTGCCAAAAACCGGCTTTTGGTAGATGCCATTTTTACGCAAGAGTGGTTTTTAACGGTTACTATTAATAAACACACACACACATATTTGCAAAACATCAGAACTAGGTTTATTTAAAAATGTAGGAATCAGATTTTTTTTTAATTTTGGGTAATGGGGGGGGGGAAGGGGGGTGACGGAGAGCGTAAAATTTATCTTAAAATGTAACAATCTGCAGCAAAATCGGCTCTTTCCGTCCAAAAAGTTGACCTAGTTCGTCTCCTATAGGGAGATAACTAGGTGGACTTTTCTTCAACATTTGCCCGAAAAGTGGCTGGATTTTCTCCGTCCAGGATAGAGCAGTCCCTTGTACTTAAAACACTCTCATGTACTACAACTGCACTCCCATGCACCAAAAGAGCACTCCCGTATACTTACATGAAGAAAAAAAGTGGGGGTCCTAGGAAAAGAACCCATTTGTAGATAAGAAAGGCGAGGTCTGGTACCCATTTGTACGTTTACGCAAGTGCACACACACACACACACACACACACACACACACCAAGTATAAAATGGGTGGCTTGGTGACGCAGTGGATCAGTCGCCGGTTTCCTATGCAGAAGGTCGCGGGTTCGATTCGCGCAAGGGGCGAACGTAAGTGACTTAAGTACGAGACTAATGAGGTCACCGCCAGTTTCCTCCGGGTACTCCGGTTTCAAGTTTAGACCTCTGTCACGTGGGGTTTATGGGCTCTGCACAATGGAATTATGGACCCTCACGTTTATTCGGTGGGAACTGCTAGTAAGTCACCCTATGAATTACTTTAATAAATTTATTTGTTTAGCTCGTTCTGTGTTAAGGTTGGGGTACAGAAATAGATATAAAAATGGTAAAAGAATACTGTCACACTAGCTTTCACACGGCTATGAATCATATGTAGTCCAGCCACTTGATAACAGTTAAAATCACACATTTATTTCTTCTACTCTATACAAGATTCTCTAAGTACTAATCTAACTTAAAAAGTCTCTTTCAATGCTAATAGTTCGATCGCTGATAGTCTAGGCAGCTGTTATATCTTCCTCGGGCACTTTGCTAGTATATTTCATGTAGATTTGGACTACTGTGGTCCGTTTTACAGTTTCTGGAGAGTTGGACTACTGTGGTCCTGTTATGATCAGTTTAAGTGCACTTCTGGGTGTACACTTAACTTTCTTATGGTGCGGTCGAAGTCCTTCTGTGAGGTAGCTTCTGGTACACCTTTGTAGTTGTGTAGTTGGGTTCCCTTGCCACGCTGTGGGGTCTGACAGGGTGTCTTTCAAGGCAGCTCTTTCCATCTTGTGCGGTAGAGGATCCTCAACCAACTAGTCGTTTCTGTGGAGTGGGGTGCACAGGATAGCTCGGGATAGCTCGGGATAGCTCGCCTGCTCGTCTGTAATATAAGAGACGAAATTCTGCACAACCCTGAATAATCGGTGTGTGCAGAGCGTCTCACTGAAAGCCAAAGTAGCCCTCAGTGATAGCTCCACATCTCTATACATAAGCGACGAACATTCTGCTACTTCCGGGTTCCACTGGAATCTCACTCTAAATTCCTATACATACATAAATATCAATCGTGTCTAACTATACACATACAGAATTAATAATAATATAAACATTCAGTGGTACAGCCACTGGTCTGCAAACATACATATAAGTTAAACAACAGTGGTTCCGTACGGGATACAACATGGCGGCGCAACCGGTCGTGTTTCACCTCGTGGTAGGCTCTTCCACGTGGTCCCGCAAATTCGGATTAACAATTCACATTTATGAATAGCAAATTCCACAAACATAATTTCAACAATAATATAAATATATCACGATGAAACAGAAGGGTGTTCATTTACCTGTTTGACAAGTTCAGGCCCGTGATGACTTGAGAGAATTCTAAGATTTCAAAGTCCTGCTTCCTGGTCTATGAGTGTAGAGATTTCTCTAGCTGTGGAGATGTTGACTCTACCTCGTCTCACACACGACTGATTCAAACTGTGTTAGGCTCTGACACAGTCAATACTGCTCTACCCACTTGGCCTGCTCTGATTCGTTAAAACGGTCCGATTCAAAGCTCAAGTGCTGAGTCACTGCGATGTGGGTTGCTCGCTCGCTGTGTGTGGTCTGCTGTGTAATTTAATTGCTGCTGTGTTATAGTCTAACTTCTAAAGTTACAAGTACTACACATGGCTAAATAGTCACTGGGCAGAGTTAAAACTAGCCATTTCATGACAGGCTCCCTCAACTGAAAAAAGGCGATGACTACTGGATTCGACCTTTTTCTACTACAGAGCCTAGTTTAACACTGCACTATCCTAGGGTCCTATTTACACACTAGTTAAGTTGCTCTACCTGAGCTGCAATGCTGTGCCAGGTAGCTATGGACACTAGTGACAGGGTATTACTGGGCGGGGACGAATTCTGGTGCTGTGGCCCTTAGTTGTGTTGGGTGGGCGACAGCTGCTGTGTCCTCCACGAGATGGCGACTGAGGTAGTCGGCTCCGTGGTTTTCTTTGCCGGGGATGTACTCGATCTGGAATGAGTATGCCTGAAGGGTGAGTGCCCATCGCATCAGGCGAGAGTTCAAAGACTTGGAGGCTGCCAGGAACGATAGGGGTTGGTGGTCCACCTGAACTGTGAAGTGGGTCCCATACAGGTAGAGTTGAAACTTCTGTATGGCCCAGACTAGTCCAAGACATTCTTTCTCCGACGTGGCGTAGTGGGTCTCGGCGGGTCTCAATTTTCTGCTGGCGTAGGCGACAGGGAATAGCGTCTCCGCATTCTTGGGGTCGCGCTGTAGCAGTACTGCTCCGAGGCCTAAGTCGCTTGCGTCGGTGCGAAGAACGAATGGCTGAGTCAAATCGGGTAGGTGGAGTACTGGCGCCGATGTCATTCTGTCCTTGAGTGTTTGGAATGCTGTCTCGCATTCCGCTGTCCATACTACTTTGTCCGGGGCGATTTTCCGGGTTCCATTTGTCAGTGGTACGGCGATGCTGTTGTAGTTGGGGATGAGCTTCTTTCGCGATGGCGATGGCCATCCAGGTGTGAGTGCTGGGGGTCGCTGGTCGGTCCGTGTACTTCTTGAGGCGATTGATGTGGTGGTATCGGGCTCTCCCGTTCACCTCTACTTGGTAGACTGTCTTGGATTTCTTGGCAGTCACCCGGTACGGTCCTCTCCAAGCGATGTCCAGCTTGTTGGTTCCACTTGGAAGTAAGAGTAGCACTTGATCGCCGACTTGCAGTTCTCTGTCCTTCGCGTGGCGGTTGTAGTACTTCGCCTGACGGGCTCTTGCCTTCTTCAGTGCTTCACCAGCTTTCTTCCACGTTGCTTTGAGGGTTTCCTGCAGGTCTGCGACGTACTTGGTGGCACCTCTTGGTGTGTCGTCTATCTTGGCCTCCGTCCAACTTCTGCGTAGGGCTTCTAGCGGTCCTGCTAGAGGTCTGCCGAATAGCAATGTTGCCGGGGTGTAGCCTGTGGCTGCATGGGGCGTTTCTCGGTATGCGAACAGTGCCGCATTCACGTAGGTGTCCCACGCTTCTGGATTGTCGTCGGCGACTTTCCTGAGGATGGTGAGAAGGGTTCCATTCAGTCTTTCTACTTGTCCGTTGCTGGCGGGGTGGTATGGTGGTGTGCGAATGTGATGAACTTGTATCAACTCGAACACGTCTTGCATCAGGCGGCCGGTGAACTGAGATCCGTTGTCCGTTCTAATGCTGTCCGGGAATCCGACTCTGGTAAAGATGGCGATGAGTGCATCTGCGATCTTCTTTGTGTCGATCGCTGGCAACGGGACTGCTTCGCACCACATCGTACATGCGTCGACGAGTGTGAGTAGAAATCTGTTCCGCTTCTTGGTCATGGGCAGTGGTCCTACTATGTCTACTGAGACTTGCTGGAATGGTACGCCGACTACTACCGATGGTCCTAAGGTAACTGGTACGGTGTGATGTCGCGGGGAATATCGTTGACATTGGTGGCAAGATTTCACGTAGCGCTTGACATCCTCCGTGATTCCTGGCCAATAGTAGTGTGCGCTGATTCTCTGCACTGTGGCTCCAATTCCCATGTGTCCGCTGAGTGGCATGCTGTGGCCTAATTCTAGTACTTGGGCTCGAAGGGTGGCTGGTAGTACTAGTTGGGTGTGATCTCCATCTCCTTGTCGATGAAGAATTCCCTCTTCCATGTAGAAGTCTCCCTTGTGCGGGGGTGTGTGCGCCTTGGGTAGCTTCTGGAAGCACTTCGCTATCGAGGTGTCTTCTTTCTGTGCTGTTTTGATCTCTTCGAGTCCTGGGTTCGGAGCGAACTCGGGCTGGGGTGGTTGGGTTTTAGCTTGGGCCCTGGTTTGCACTGCAGCTATCTCTACAGTTTTGGGGGGCGTGCCTAAGAACACATACCTACAACCTAGCACTAGATCATACAGGGGTTTCTGTAAAACAGCTGCTTGGATTCGTCCTGTGACGTACCTACTCTCTACTTCTATCCAAGCTATTGGGCAAGTAGTCGTCGGTTTCGTCAAGTCTGCTCCTTGTAAGTCGACTGTCTTGTCCGTCAAGTCCGCGCGCGATACGAGAGATTCGCTAACTATCGCGTCGTATGATAGACCTGTGTCATACAGACAGTTCGCTTCTTTTCCGTTGACCTTGACCGTGTCTGTCACCGATGGGTGATCTCCGATCGTGTGTGGCTTGTTACCGCTACTTTGAGTTAGAGCTCTGTGCGCTGGCCGGCTTTCGCGCTCTTCCCTACGTTGTGCGGCCAACTTGAAACATTCTGCGGTGGAGTGATTGTTTCTATTGCAGAACGAACAATACCGTCTCTGTTCTGCGGGACCTCTTTTCCCGAATTCCGTGTTGGGTCCTTTATTTTGCCCAGGTCTGGGGTTATTCGGCTTATTCGCGGTGCGCTCTTCCCGGTTAGGGCTTCGTTTCTGTGCCTCTTTCCCGTTAGGCTTTAGGTCTCGCCTGAAGCTCTTGGCTTCTCCGTGTGCGGCCATGTACCTATCTGCGACCTTGACCAGATCTTCCAGTCTTTCCGCGCCCTGCTCTACTGAGAATGTCCTCAGCTCGGGGGTCATGGTTTCCCGTAGCTGTTCCCATACTAACAGTTCTGTCAGTCCATCATACGTCTTAGCCGTGGCTGACTGGCTAATCCACTTATCCAGCGTTGTGGACAACCGATCCGCGAACTGCGCATAGCTCTCTCCTTTCACTCTCCGATTGGTGCGGAACTTTTGCCGATAGCATTCTCCTGTTAGTTCGAATCCCGTTAGGAGTGCCTCTTTTACTTTGTGATAGTCAGTCACTCTGTCAGTCGGTAGCTTACTGTAGATGTCATAAGCCTTTCCTCTGAGCCCTTGACTAAGCTTGAAAGACCAATGAGTGGGATCTAGTTTGTACTCTGTTGCTAGACGCTCAAACCTAGTCAGATAGAGATCTAGACCTTCTTCTCTCTCAATGAATGTTCCCAGTGGAAATGCTATTCCTTGTACAGGGTTGGATGCTACCTCTAGCTGATCTGAGTGGGGAGGGGTTGAGGAAGAACTTGAAGCTCCTGATCCCAATCTTCTTAGCTCTAACTCATGCTGTCTTTCTTTTTCCTTTTCTTCCCTCTCTTTTTCCTTTTCTGCCCGCTCATACTCCCATTTCCTAACTTCTGCTTCTCTCTCTGCTGCTAATGCTGCCTTCTTCTGTTCTCCTTCTAATTCTAATTTCTTCTGTTCTCTTGCTGCTTCTAACTCTGCTTTCTTTTGCTCTGCTTCTAATGCTAGTTTCTTCTGCTCTGCTTCTAATGCTAGTTTCTTTTGCTCTGCTTCTAGTTCTGCTTTTCTCTGTTCTGCTTCGAGTTTCTTCTGTTCTCTCTCTGCTGCTCTCTCTGCCTTAGCCTCCTGTTTCTCTACCTCTGCATTGATATACGCAATTAGGTCTCCCCCTGCTAAGTGTAAAGCTTCTCCCAATTCCTTGAAACGCAATCTCAAGGCCACTGGGTCCGACATTGCCAAACGTGTCTATGAACAACCTCTGAATCACGTGGAATACCAAAACACTAGCAATATTGCAAGTCAATAACAACAATGCAACGACCATAAAATTCGTAATCAATAATAGAATAAAACAAGAGTCAATTGGCATACAACAGTTATTTAAGCAAAACCTGCAAAAGAACAATGCAACATACAGACACAAAAATATTTGAAGCAAACAAGTTTTTAACTAAAGAATAGTGCACCCAACTGATCAGTGTTATATACCCTTACAACTATTCTAAGTTATTCTACTTCTACTGTTATCTACTTTTATTGTACTTAGGTCCGGTTATACCCAATTCCTATTATACACAGATCCTAGCTAGGCTCGCCAATTAAAGTGTCACGTGGGGTTTATGGGCTCTGCACAATGGAATTATGGACCCTCACGTTTATTCGATGGGAACTGCTAGTAAGTCACCCTATGAATTACTTTAATAAATTTATTTGTTTAGCTCGTTCTGTGTTAAGGTTGGGGTACAGAAATAGATAGAAAAATGGTAAAAGAATACTGTCACACTAGCTTTCACACGGCTATGAATCATATGTAGTCCAGCCACTTGATAACAGTTAAAATCACACATTTATTTCTTCTACTCTATACAAGATTCTCTAAGTACTAATCTAACTTAAAAAGTCTCTTTCAATGCTAATAGTTCGATCGCTGATAGTCTAGGCAGCTGTTATATCTTCCTCGGGCACTTTGCTAGTATATTTCATGTAGATTTGGACTACTGTGGTCCGTTTTACAGTTTCTGGAGAGTTGGACTACTGTGGTCCTGTTATGATCAGTTTAAGTGCACTTCTGGGTGTACACTTAACTTTCTTATGGTGCGGTCGAAGTCCTTCTGTGAGGTAGCTTCTGGTACACCTTTGTAGTTGTGTAGTTGGGTTCCCTTGCCACGCTGTGGGGTCTGACAGGGTGTCTTTCAAGGCAGCTCTTTCCGTCTTGTGCGGTAGAGGATCCTCAACCAACTAGTCGTTTCTGTGGAGTGGGGTGCACAGGATAGCTCGGGATAGCTCGCCTGCTCGTCTGTAATATAAGAGACGAAATTCTGCACAACCCTGAATAATCGGTGTGTGCAGAGCGTCTCACTGAAAGCCAAAGTAGCCCTCAGTGATAGCTCCACATCTCTATACATAAGCGACGAACATTCTGCTACTTCCGGGTTCCACTGGAATCTCACTCTAAATTCCTATACATACATAAATATCAATCGTGTCTAACTATACACATACAGAATTAATAATAATATAAACATTCAGTGGTACAGCCACTGGTCTGCAAACATACATATAAGTTAAACAACAGTGGTTCCGTACGGGATACAACATGGCGGCGCAACCGGTCGTGTTTCACCTCGTGGTAGGCTCTTCCACGTGGTCCCGCAAATTCGGATTAACAATTCACATTTATGAATAGCAAATTCCACAAACATAATTTCAACAATAATATAAATATATCACGATGAAACAGAAGGGTGTTCATTTACCTGTTTGACAAGTTCAGGCCCGTGATGACTTGAGAGAATTCTAAGATTTCAAAGTCCTGCTTCCTGGTCTATGAGTGTAGAGATTTCTCTAGCTGTGGAGATGTTGACTCTACCTCGTCTCACACACGACTGATTCAAACTGTGTTAGGCTCTGACACAGTCAATACTGCTCTACCCACTTGGCCTGCTCTGATTCGTTAAAACGGTCCGATTCAAAGCTCAAGTGCTGAGTCACTGCGATGTGGGTCGCTCGCTCGCTGTGTGTGGTCTGCTGTGTAATTTAATTGCTGCTGTGTTATAGTCTAACTTCTAAAGTTACAAGTACTACACATGGCTAAATAGTCACTGGGCAGAGTTAAAACTAGCCAATTCATGACAACCTCCCTCCAGTCAATAATGGTATTGGATGTAGTCAATATACAAATTTCAAACACAAAAATTTGATTTCTTTTCCGTCTTCCAATTTAGCAATTTTCATGCCTTTACACCACGTGTTTGAGTGACAGATGTGTTTGTTGTGTGTGAGAGAGGGTGATACATGTGAGCTTGTATGTTGGTACAGATCGCCGCGCTTTGAGCGTGATTGGTGATTTGGAAAAAGGCGCGAATATAGCATCTGTGACAGACGGACCAGTTTACCCTGCTTACTTTACTATTTTGCTTGTATAGTCAGTTAACCTTAGAATGTTATTGTTAGGCTGCAGCAGACGATGGAAGTAATCAAGCGTAGCAAAGGTATACTGCCGGTTACACACAGTGGTAGCTTGACGGTAGTAGCGAAGGCAATGACATCATCGTAGCTACGTTAGGCGAGTCGATTACCAGCCAATGGGAACACAGTTTAGAATGGATTCAACCAGGTCTGGCTGATTCAAATAGAGAGATAGAATGACAGTCGAGTTTTCATGGGACCGGGTAGCTCAGTTGGTAAGAGCGTCTTGCTAGTAACTGAAAGGTCGCTGGTTCGAATCCCGGATTGGTCAATGTGTGATCATATTATTTTTCCCTTTACCAACAACTGGCCCGCTGGTGTCAGTATAAATCGGTCCAGTAGTCACCTATATGCGAAAGTGTTGTGTGACTATAATCTACAAACAACAACAGTCGAGTTTCAAACGAGGAGCAGTAACCAGCTACACAGTTAGCAGTAAAATCTCTCCACTCATAGACCAGGAAGCAGGACTTGTGAATTTTAGAATTCAATCAAGTAGCCACGGGCCTGACTTTGTCAAACAGGTAAATGAACATACTTCTGTTTCATCGTGATATATTTATATTATTGTTGAAATTATGTTTGTGGAATTTGCTATGCATAGATTTGAATTGTTAATCCGAATTTACCTTACCACGTGGAGAAGCCAAACACGTGTTAAGCATGACCGGTTTTGACGCCATGTTGTATACGTGACGGAACCACTGTTGTTCAACCTATATGTATGTTTGCAGACCAGTGGCTGTACCAGTGAAGGTTTATAATATTATTAATTCTTTATGTGTATAATTAGCCACGATTTATATTTATGTATGTATAGGAAAGTAGAGTGGAGATTCCGGGACCACGGACTTAGCAGAATGTTCGTTGCTTATGTATAGAGATGTGGAGCTATCACTGAGGGCTACTTTGGCTTTCAGTGAGACGCTCTGCACAGACCTATTATTCAGGGTTGTGCAGAATTTCGTCTCATATGTTACAGACGAGCAGGCGAGATATACCGTGCGCCCAACTCAACAGAAAAGACGAGTTGGCTGTTTAGCCTCTACAGTACAGGACTGGGAGAGCAACCCTGGAAAACACTCTCCAAGACAACACAGCGTGTCAAGGAACCAAACTACACGATGACCCAGCGTGTACCAGAAGCTACCTCAACGAAGGGCTTCAAACCCGCTACACAAAAGTTAAGTGCCTAGGAAAAAGTGCACTAAAACTGATAGCAAAAGGACCACAGTAGTCCACTCTTTAGAAACTATAGTAAAGAGGACCACAGTAGTCCAATCTTCATGAACGCTAGTAGCCAGTGCCCTAAGATGAGAAAATAGCTGCCTAGACTATCAGCGATCGAATCATTTGCATTGACGTGACTTTTTAAGGTAGATTAGTACATCGAAGATCTTGTATAGAGTAGAAGAAATAAATGTGTGATTTTAACTGTTATCAAGTGGCTGGACTACATATGATTCATAGCCGTGTGAAAGCTAGTGTGACAGTAATCTTTTACCATTTTTCTATCTATCTCTGTATCCCAGCCTTAACACAGACCGAGCTAAATAAATAAATGTATTAAAGTAATTCACCGGGTGACTCACTAACGGTTCCCATCGAATAAAGCGTGAGGGTTACAGCATTCCATTGTGCAGAGCCCAGCAACAATAAACCCCACGTTACAGCATCCATTATTATTATTATTAATATTATTATTATTATTATTATTATTATTATTATTATTATTATTATTATTATTATTATTATTAATTTAAAAAAACTTTCCAAAGAGTTGATCTTTGTTGCTGGCTTCTTTGTTTTATTCAGTGAGGAAACATTGCCTGTGAACGTTAAACGGATCTGTGGAGAGCGGCATGGCCACACTGGGCCCCTTTAAGAGAAAAGCATTAAATCCCCCCTAAACTAATTTTACCCTGACGTAAAAAACTAAGCCCCTCGTCCACTCTCGCTTCGGCGTTATCTTGAAAACGTGTCATTTCCTGACCCCATAATTAATACATGCAAATCCAATAGCCTTCTAACCACTTTAAAGAGGAAGCGTCAACAAGGTGGCAAGGTATTCAAATGTATCTCCAGACACACACCTATCCTATCCTATCCTAGGTCTTTGCGGCACCACAGATGATCGTTTAACCAGCGTACTCGATCTCAGCAAACCTCATGGCTTCGTTCAGTGTCAAACCTCCCACATTAACACCGACAAAAGGAATATTTTTTTAGTGTTAATTTTTTGGGCGGCTGGTGTTGAGACTGGGCTTTATTCAAAAGAAGCCAAACCAAAACAGAATGATGGGTCAGTGTCTGAACTACACTTAATCAACGAAAAGAGTATTAACATCGGCTAAACTACCTTTTCCCATACAGTGCAAAACATGTGTTAGATAATGGGGAAACACAACAACCTTGACAATAACCTGGACCTCAAGCTGGGTTATTGCAAAGTATTTGCAGATAAATAAGTCTGGTAACACAAACACACACAAAAATTGAGAACATGTTTGAATGATGAAAGTTTGTTTGTTGGCTATGTAGCAGTGTCCGTAATATGTAAGCATGTAATGTTGGTTACAGATCGCCGCGCTTTGAGTCTGATTTAGGAATAAGGCGCGTACATCATCCATTATTATTATTATTATTATTATTATTATTATTATTATTATTATTATTATTATTAGTATTACCGAGCCGTCTACAAATCTTCGTTCTTTCTTTGTCACCCTCATGCTACAAATACCCCGCTACAAACTCACCTCTGCAGGCTGTCGACCCTTCGGTGTTTTTTTGGTGTATCAATTTTTATTTATCAGATTAACATAAGTTGTACTGATCCTTCTCAGTGCTTGGTCCTTCAACTTGGAACTCCCTTCCTCTTCATCTTGACAGCTCTCAGAACATAGCCACTTTCAAAGCCAATGTGAAAACTCCTCTCTGCCTTAAAAAAAATGTCCGACCTCATCTCGAATCACCATCATAATTCATTGTTTCGTGATTCAGACCACCGCCGTCACACCCCACGCCCCAAGCCCCCTCACTCCTTAGCGGCTCTCCACCTCCCTCACTCACCCTCGTCTTTCATATTTTATTTGCAAAAAATCTTCATGTTTGTATTATGTCTTTGCATAATTTATTAGCGTCTTGTTTCTGGTTCAATTTTTTTCGTATGTATTTCGTTCTTGACGTTAAGTATAAATGCGTGAGAATTGCGTTTTGAGCTGATGTCATTAGGAAAAAGCGCTATATAAATATCAATTTTTATTATTATTATTATTATTATTATTATTATTATTATTATTATTATTATTATTATTATTATTATTACTATTATTATTATTATTAGATGAGGTGCTATAGAAGACTTCTGGGCATTTTCTATACCCAGCACATCACCAACGACGAAGTTCCACAGACCATCACACAAGCCATTGGACAACACGATGACCTGCTCACAAATGGAAATTCCGATGGTATGGCCACATCACCAGATCTTCAGGCCTTGCAGAGACCATCCTGCAAGGCACGGTGCAAGGAGGGAGAAGAAGAGGGAGACATAAAAAGGTGGGAGGAAAAACTTCGAGAATGGACTGGCTTGACACTGAACGAAGCCATGAGGGTTGCTGAGAACAAAGATGGAGTACGCTGTGGTGCCCCTACGACCTTCGAGTTACGGGATAGCAAAGGATAGGATAGTAGGCCTAGTAGTAGTAGTAGTAGTAGTAGTAGTAGTAGTAGTAGTATGAAAACAAAAGTACCCCAAGCTGAACATGGAGGTAAACTGTGTTGGCTTTGGGTGGTGGGGGCAGACTGTATGTGTATTTGTGGACAACCATAAAAGTAATGTTACCCGCGAGTCGTACATAACTTGTGTCCGCCGTTACCATTAATATTTCATGTGTGTACTTCATACCTCTCAAACGTGGCGTCGGTTGGAGAAAGAGGGATGGCAAAGAGAAAGAGGAAGTGAGAGAGATGATGAGACAGAGGCAGAGAGAGATAGAGAGACAAAGATGGAGAGAGTGAGAGAGAAGATGGAGAGAGGATAGATTATGCGTGAGTAAGAGAAAGAGAGAGAAAGAGAGAGAAAGAGAGAGAGAGAGTGAGAGAAAGTGAGAGAGAGAGAGAGAGAGAGTGAGAGAGAGAGAAAGTGAGAGATAGAAAGTGAGAGAGAGAAAGTGAGAGAGAAGAAGCGAGAGAGAGAGAAAGTGAGAGAGGGAGAAAGTGAGAGAGGGAGAAAGTGAGAGAGAGAGAGAGAAAGTGAGAGAGAGAGAAAGTGAGAGAGAAAAAGTGAGAGAGAGAGAGAAAGTGAGAGAGAGAGAGAGAAAGTGAGAGAGAGAAAGTGAGAGAGAGAAAGTGAGAGAGAGAGAAAGTGAGAGAGAAAGAGAAAGGGGGAGAGAGAGAGCGAAGAGAAAGAGTAGATTATGCGTGGTTTCAGTAAGAGAAAGAGAGAGCAGATTATGGGTGGGTGAGTAAGACAGAAAGTGAGAGAGAAAAAGAAAAGAGCGAGAGAGAAAAGGGGAGAGAGAGAGCGAAGGGAAAGAGAAAGAGTAGATTAAGCGTGGAGGAGAGAGTGAATGAGAGAGAGAGAGTGTGAGAGGGACAGACACACAGAGGAAGACAGGACAAGTGGATTATGTTTGTGTGAGATAGACAGAAAACAGACAGACAAAGCTGTCCAACAGGCAGACAGACAGACAGACAGACAGAAAAATGAAGCAAAAAGGCGCTATTAACAAATGCAGGAACGTCATTACGTTTGAAGTCTGAAAAAAAATAAAATAAAAAAAATGTAATGACCCAATAACAATTTTCCGTCGGCCAATTGCAATGTAAACAAGTAATAATAAAAAGGAATAAATTCCTGTCTTCTTAACAGGCACCACTTCCAAGGATTTGTTTACTTTTGCCAACAGCAAGTTTGCCCTAAAAATCCGCATTGTTTTCACATGAAATAATGATACAAGTGTATGCTGTGTATGTTGGTACAGATCGCCGCGCTTTGAGCCTGATTGATTTGGGGAAAGGCGCGTATATAGCATCCAGTATTATTATTATTATTATTATTATTATTATTATTATTATTATTATTATTATTATTATTATTATTATTATTAAAAGCAATGGGGCTTTCCTTGTTCAAACGAACCGCTACAGTTTCAAAATATTGTCCATTTGGGTTCGGAGTGATTTCCCGGGTTCCCAGTGCCCCCTTTGACTCTATTTCTGAGTAAACCACGTGGCATCAAGTGCGCGTCTTTGGTGTCTGGGGTAGGGTTAGCGTTAAGGGTTAGGGTTAGGGTTTGGGTTAGGAAGAAGGTTAGGGGTAGGGTAGTGTGTATTGTATCAACCTAACACGGAAAAAAACAACCCATACTATGTGTGGACGATTGGATGGCGACTGTTCACGCTTGGGAGAGATTGTCTACCTTCCATGTGTTGGTTAGTCTAACCTTGGGTGGCTCCGGCTGTCTGGTCCTGATTTGGCTCGGAAGAGTCCGCTGGACCTAAAGCAATAATCATGTAATGTAATACTCCGGCTGTGCACAATCCTTTTGGTGTGGCCATTGGGTTATGCAGGACAAAGCGAAACGACATTTTTTATGCTCTCCCAGCCTGACCATTCGACTTCTGCTTTTGGTGGTGAGCAGGACTACATTGTCGGCAGGCATTTCATGCAGGTTAGTGGCAGTGACTTGCAGAGAGTGTCGTGGCACTTGTAGCTTTACCGCCTTGCAGGGCATCTATTGTTATGTCTCTCTTAATAGGGATGGAAAATACAGTTCAGATTAGACCGTGTCCTCATTACATAACATTACATGATTATTGCTTTAGGTCCAGCGGACTCTTCCGAGCCAAATTGGGACCAGAGAGACGTGGCCGTGTTCTCAAGGACGTGGCCGAGAGGCGGGAGTCTAGTACTCCGCTCGGCTACGTACGTTTAGCTCCACAATAGTGGCTAACCCCTGTTTTATTATTAACAGGCGCCAAAACTACCGAATGTATTCTTTAAAAAAAACTATCCTATATCTCCTATCCTATCCTGTCCCGTAACTCGGAGGTCGTAGGGGCACCACAGATGATCGTTTAACCAGCATACTCCATCTTTCTCTGTCCT
>CM072522.1:61704671-61752171 GCA_036898135.1 Oncomelania hupensis | reverse complement strand
TCATATCGCTTCTCCTCCTGCTTGTAGCAGTTCCGCGGGTATGTTGTCCACTCCCGCTGACTTTTTTTTCTTTAGCGATTGCACTGCTGCCTCAACTTCTTCCCGGCAAATTGGGAGGATTTCTTCTTCTTCTCTGTTCTAGGGACATGCTAGAACTGATGGGTCTAAATTTGGTGTATGGTTGTAAAGGTCAGAGCAGTACTCTGTTTATCTGTCCAAGACTTCTTGTTCTTCTGTAAGGCATATGCCAGACTTGCTTTGGATCGTGGAGACCATGGGCTGTTTGACACTTGTCAGCCGCTTCACAGTCTGATAGGCCTTCTTGCTGTTATTCTTGTTCAGACTGTTCTCTATTTCCTGGCATTGATCTTCTATCCAGTTCTCCTTTGCTGTGCGCATGCCTTTTCGGATGTCATTGTTGATTTTTCGGTAGACATCAGCTCCCTGTGAGGTGTTCTTTTTCTTTTTCATCACACAGATCCAAAAGTTCAGGTGTAATCTAATAAAGTCAATAAAGATTATGATTTAGTCATTCGTTGATTCTCTGTGGCATAAGGGCAACAGATAGTGGACCATTTGTACCAGGCTGGTCTGCATCCTGCGACCAACTACTGTTGTGCACATCTCTCTCCACTCTCTGTGAAACAATAACAGGTTAATTTCCATTGCTGTTCTAAATGTCTCTGTCTATGTATGTCTGTCTCTGTCTATGTATGTATGTATCTGTCTATGTATGTCTGTCTCTGTCTCTCTCTACCTCTCTATATCTATGTCTATATCTGGTTTTTGTTTGTTCTCTCTCTCTCTCTGTCTCTGACTCTCTCACCCTTCTTTCTCCCTCGACTCTCTCTCTCTCTCTCTCTCTCTCTCTGACCCTCTGTCTTTGTTGTTTTGCCCCCGACCCTCTCTCTGTCTCTTTCTATCTCTTTCTCTCATTCTCTCTGTCTTTCTCTGTCTCTCTCGCTATCTGTCTCGATCTCTTTCTGTCTGCCTTTCTGTCCTTGTTTCTCCCTTCTGTATCTTTCTTCCTCATTCTCTCTCTCACTCTCTCTCTTTCCCCCTCTCTCCCTCTCTTTCTCCCTTTCTCTCTCTCTCTCTCCTTCTCTCTCCCTCCCTCCTCATTCTCCATCTCTCTTTTTCTCTCAGAATACTAAATGAATAATGCATGCACAGATAATGCTGTGCGGTAATGGGACAGTCGTAGTTCAGCCCGCAACACTTCAAAGGTATCCCGACAAATGCATTAACATGGAAAACATAATGGCTCTTGTCCTTTCGCGAGTGTTTCCTTGGCGGCAATTAAAAGTATTTGGAAACTTTGGAAGAAAACAACATTTGCACTGCAACGCATTAGTGATTGAAAATACTTGCTTTGTTGTTGTTGTTGTTGTTGTTGTTGTTGTTGTTGGTAGTGGTGGTTGTGGTGACAGCTGTATTGCTGTAATAGTAGTAGTATTAGCAGCAGCAGTAGTGGTAGTAATAGTAGTATTAGCAGCAGTAGTAGTACTAGTAGTAGTTTTTATTAGTGGTGGTTGTGGTGATGGTTGTATTGCTGTAGTAGTAGTAGTAATAGTAGTAGTAGTAGTAGTAGTAGCAGCAGCAGCAGCAGTGGTAGTAGCTGATGACTTCCCTTCTGTTGTGTCTGAAGTAGAAACATGTATTGACAGTGTCCAGGCTTGGATGAATAGCAACAGGTTGATGCTTAACCCTGGCAAAACCGAGGTTGTACCTGTAGGCTCATCTTCCCGTCTTAAACTGGTCGGCAGCGACTCTGCAAACAGCGGTGGCAGCACCATCCCATTTAGTAATATTGTTCGCTATTTGGGTGTCAAGCTAGATAGTTCTTTGTCCATGCCTGACCACCTCAGTACCATCTGTCGTGTGTCCTTTCTTGAGCTTCGGCGTATGGCCTATTCCTTGAGGCAGTTTCTTTCGAGGGATGCATGCACACAATGGGTCAGCGCTTTTGTGACATCCAGACTTGATTATTGTAATTCAGTTCTAGCTGGTCTCCCCATTGATGAAGTTAGCCGACTGCAGCGTGTGCAGAACTGTGCTGCCCGGCTTGTGCTTAAAAAAAGGAAGCGTGATCATGTCACGCCTCTCTTAATGCAGCTCCACTGGCTCCCGGTCAAGTTCCGCATTGAATACAAAATTGCTGTCCTAGCTTTCCGTCACTTCGACCAGTCACTTCCACCATATCTGTCTGAGATACTCACTACCTAAACGCTCATCAGATGAAAAACTGTTGAAAACGCCCAAGCGTCGGCTTAAAACAGTTGGCGAGCGGTCTTTTAGTTTTCAAGCACCCAAGGTTTGGAATGCGCTGCCTGCCGGTTTAAGACATTGTACAGACCTTGTTTTCTGCTTAAAAACGCACTTGTTCCGCAAGGCGTTTTCTTTGTAAATAGTATGAACAGTAATAATACTTTCTGAATGATGCTGTACATGATGTAGTGCGAATGTTGTGATGATGCGTATGAATGATGTGTGTAAGCGCATTGAGTTGTTATTCTAATGAAAAGTGCGTTGTATAAATGCAATTTATTTTTATTATTATTATTATTATTATTATTATTATTATTATTATTATTATTATTATTATTATTATTATTATTATTATTATTATTATTATTATCAGCAGCAGCAGCAGCAGTTGTAGTATCAGTAATTGATATTATTGGTGGGTGTGGTGATGTTGTATTGCTGTAATAGTAGTAGTAGAAGCAGCAGAGGAGAGGTACAAGAACTTGAACAGCTTGTACAAATGCTTGACACCACCTCCAAAGCTATATTATAAGTGCAGGGAAGACCAAAATCATGACCAACAACACCAATAGAATCAATATGGACATCAAAGTCCAAGGTCAATCCATCAATACAGTGCATAGATTCAAATATGTAGGAGCCATTGTATCGGACAATGGGTCCCGGCCTGAAGTCCTCTCCAGTATCGCACAAACAACTTCTGCCCTGACAAGGTTGAAACCCATTTGGAAAGACAGGACCCCCAGTCTGCATTCCAAGGTAAGGCTGCTGCGCTCCCTTGTCATCTCCATCTTTGTAAACACTTGCGGAACGTGGACTCTCACAGATATACAACGAAAAATATAAAGCATGTAGATGAGGTGCTACAGAAGCTTCTGGGCTTTTCCTAAACCCAGCATATCACCAACAACGAAATCCGACAGACCATCACACAAGCCACTGGACAACACAATAACATGCTGAAGAAACAGAAACTCCGATGGTATGGCCAAAGACCATCCTGCAAGGCGCGGTGCAAGGAAACAGAAGAAGAGGGAGACAGAAAAAGAGGTGGGAGGACAACATTCGAGAGGGGACTGGCTTGACACTGAGTGTAGCCATGAGGGTTGCGGAGGGCAGAGAAAGATAGAGTACGCTGGTTAAACGATCATCTGTGGTGCCCCAACGGCCTTCGAGTTACGGGATAGGATAGGAAAGGATAGGATCTATCCAATAGCCACTTTAAATCATTTCTTCAGTAAGCTAGTCAATGCTGTTTCATTGTTATCACATTAAACAATGATAACAGTGGGGTTTCATTGTTATGACATTAAACAATAATAACAGTGGGCTTTGGTTGTGATAACATTAAACAGTGATAACAGTGGTGTTTCATTGTTATCACATTAAACAATGATAACAGTGGGCTTGGGTTGTGATCACATTAAACAATGATACCAGTGGTGTGTCGTTGTTATCAAATTAAACAATGATAACAGTGGGCTTTCATTTCTATCACATTAAACCATTATAACAGTGGTGTTTCATTATTATCACATTAAACAATGATAACAGTGGGCTTTGGTTGTGATCGCATTAAACAATGATAACAGTGGTGTTTCATTGTTATCGCATTAAACAATGATACCAGTGGTGTGTCGTTGTTATCACATTAAACAATTATAACAGTGGGCTTTCTTTGCTATCACATTAAACAATGATAACAGTGGTGTTTCATTGTTATCACATTAAACAATGATAACAGTGGTGTTTCATTGTTATCACATTAAACAATGATAACAGTGGTGTTTCATTGTTATCACATTAAACAATGATAACAGTGGTGTTTCATTGTTATCACATTAAACAATGATAACAGTGGGGTTTCATTGTTATCACATTAAACAATGATAACAGTGGTGTTTCATTGTTATCACATTAAACAATGATAACAGTGGGCTTTGGTTGTGATCACATTAAACAATGATAACAGTGGGCTTTGGTTGTGATCACTTTAAACAATGATAACAGTGGGCTTTGGTTGTGACCACATTAAACAATGATAACAGTGGGCTTTCATTGCTATCACATTAAACAATGATAACAGTGGTGTTTCATTGTTATCACATTAAACACTGATAACATTGGGTTTGGTTGTGATTACATTAAACAATGATAACAGTGGTGTTTCGTTGTTATCACATTAAACAATGATAAGAGTGGGCTGTCATACAAGTTGCTGAACAGAAACAATTGACTGCGTTACACGTCGTTATGTATCAAAGGCCGATTCAGCCCCGATGCTTGAATCTTAATAAGTGTACCTCAAATTCGTTTATCCACGCAGCCTGTTCACTCAGCAACAAGGCAGGAGTCGTCGTATAAAACTGTCTAACTTTATTCGGCAAACATCAACAACTGCATACAAGATCGCTTTCCGAAAATCACTTCAAAGATCAACATCAAAAGTCATCATAAATCCCTCTCAATCACTCCTACAAGGAATAACGAAGCTTAACGTCCATTTGCGTTAGTGTTAAGGACGAATCACTACGTCGCCCCCCTTGACATGATCATTATCATCTTATCAAAAACACGTGTGTAAGGAATAACGAAGCTTAACGTCCTATTGCGTTGGCGTTAAGAATGAAACACCACTTCGCCACCTTGACAGCAATGATCATCAATAGCAGATAGCGCGGTACTTATTTAATCTGTTTGCAATCGAGAAAAAGTTCGAACATTCCAGCATGACGCAATAACACCCAATCAAAATAAAACTCGTCACCGGAACTATTCAGTGTCTTACGTCATGTTTTGTTTAGATCCGACAAGCTTTTACTCCTAACATCTGGAAGCTTCGAACGGCAAGTAATTCTAGAAATTTCTCAACAATATCGACTGACGAAAATTATCAACATTATACAAAGCTTCTTTTAACAACAACGCAAAATCAAATCAAAGGTAAATACACTGTGTTATTATTGCATGCTTTGCAAAGCAAAATGATCAGATCTATCGTGCGCGTCTCAATAGTAAAAGACTGGCTTTTCTTTGTTGTCGCGTTTCCACGCCAAAGAACCCAGACTGATTAATGGGAATAGATCTTAGACAAGAACTACGACTACAATGGAAGAGAGGTACGCAGTCTTCTTCTTCAGGTTTTTAAAAATCCACAATACATCACATGAAATTATGGGCTTTAACTTTGTATAAAGGGATCGGGTCTAGTGGGTTTACCTTTCCCATAGCAGGGCAAGGAAAAGTAACGGATCAAACTGTAAATGTTTTACATTGATCGTAGACCCATACAAAATCATACCTGGGTGCCTTGTTATTACTGGACATAGCGTCTTGTGGGAGGAGGGGGGGAAGAGGGGGAAAACAAACTTAAAACAATTGTCACTAATTTGTTCGTCCAGGCGAAATGTCTATAGCACCCTGAAGAAGAAGAAGAAGAAGAAGAAGAAGAAGAAGATAGATAGAAAGATAGATAGATAGATAGATAGATAGATAGATAGATAGATAGATAGATACATAGATAGATAGATAGATAGAGAAACAGACAGACACAGAGACACATATACAGATATACAGAGAGAGAGAGAGAGAGAGAGAGAGAGAGAGAGAGAGAGAGAGAGAGAGAGAGACTGACAAAGACAGACAAACAGACAGACATATGGATAGATAAACGGTATATCCCGAACGATAACACAGACATTTAATTATTAGTAAGTCTATCGTAAACTTCACTACGTCGACGAGGTAAAGACGGGCAGACTGTTTACATTCACAGTGTCCAGATTAATCCCATTGACCATGTCGCTCTCCGTCCCGTTGATCAGCGGTTAGAGCATTCGCCTTTCACACCGATGACCCGGGTTTTATTCCCAGTGATGAGCAAGATTTTTTTTCTAAAAGGCGTTATGATTATTCAGGTGATTCAGTGTTGAAATATGTCCTTACCCCCCCTCCCCCCACTCCCCCTTTTCCCCTCCACCCCTTCCCCCCCTTCGTCTTTGGTGATAGTTATTTATATTCCCGTCCGCTGTTTCGCCATATCTGTCCGCTTTAGCATGCATCATTGCTCTGGTGGTTCAGTGTTTGTTGAGGTCAGTTCTCTTCACTGCTGGCGGTTCAGTGTTGGTTAAGGTCAGTTGTCTTCACTGCTGAAGATTCAGTGCTGGTTGAGGTCAGTTGTCTTCACTGCTGAAGATTCAGTGCTGGTTGAGGTCAGTTCTCTTCACTGCTGCTGGTTCAGTGTTGGGTGAGGTCAGTTGTCTTCACTGCTGGCGGTTCAGTGTTGGTTGAGGTCAGTTGTCTTCACTGGGATGGTTAATACTCCTGTCTGACGTAGGGCCAATGGTTAGAGCGGATGTTAAGCTTTAACGGTCGTTTTGTTGTAGTCCGTTTGCAATGGTTCTTAGAACGAGAAATGGACAGAAAATGGGGGAGGGGGGTAGGGGGAGGAAGAAAAAGAGGGCCGAACAAATGGAGGGGGGTAGGGTTTAGATAAAGGAGAGAGAAAGAGAGAGAGAGAGAGAGAGAGAGAGAGAAGAGAGAGAGAGAGAGAGAGAGAGAGAATGGGAGTGTGTGTTTGTGTGTGTGAGAGAGTGTATATATATGGGTGAGAGAGAGAGGGAGAGGGAGAGAAAGACTGAGTGATAGAGTGTGTGAGTGTGTGTGTACACGTGTATGTGAGAGCAAGAGAGATATTAAAAGAAGGGGATAGTATGTACGTGTGTGACCGTGTGTTGGTAAGAGAGACAGTAAGAAAAAGTGTGTGTCTCTGCACTTGAATAAACGCACAAATGGGTAGCAGACCTTGTCTTTCTTAGTAACAAATGGGTTTATTTGCTTGGAACCCACTTTTTTTCCAGGACCCCACTGTTTTTCTAAGTACACGAGGGTGCTCTTCTAGCACATGGGAGTGCAGTTGTAGTCCATGAAAGTGTTTTAGTGCATGGGAGTGCAGTTGTAGTGCATGAGAGTGTTTTAAGTACAAGGGAGTGCTCTATCGGGGACAGAGAAAAAAGCCAGTCAATTTTCGGAGAAATTTTGAAGAAAGTTCGACCTATTTCGTCCCCTGTAGCAGACGAACTAGGTCAGCTTTTGAGACGGAAAGAGCCAATTTTGCATTACATTCTTACAATTTTAGAAGTTTGCGTTCTTTCCATCAAAAAAACACTTTACGATTCCTACATTCTTAAATAAACCCAGTTCTCATATATTGCAAATGTGTGTGTTTGTGTGTGTGTGTATGTTTGTGTGTGAAAACTATTTCAAATCTACCCATTTGCTACAGTGCGTATGCCGAAAGAAAAAAAGAGGAGAGTGAATGAGAGAGCTGACGACATGTGTGCCTATGACTGCTATAGGCCCTTTGTACAATCATGATCAAGCTTGGATATTGTCTTCGATGTCTTCTCACTAATTCTCTAAATGCAACATATTCATGCGGTTTATGGAGAATAATATCGTAAAATGTGTGAATGAAAGAGGTAGAGAGAGAGAGAGAGAGAGAGAGAGAGAGAGAGAGAGAGAGAGAGAGAGAGAGAGAGAAAGAAAGTGTGTGTGGACTTGTGTGTATGCGTGCGTGTTTATGTGTGTGTAATAGAGAGACGGAGACAGAAATAGAGAGACAGACACATAGAAAGAGGAGAGAAACAAAAACAAAGAGAGAGAGAGAGAGAGAGAGAGAGAGAGAGAGAGAGAGAGAGAGAGAGAGAGAGAGAGAGAGAAGACGAAGTCGAAACCTTTAATTGGATAATAGCATTAGGTCTTATGGACATGTCTTACAACTAGTATTAAATAAAATTGTAAAATAAAAAATAAAAAAAAATAAAATAACTTTAAAAAAAAAGCAAAAAAAAGTGTAGAACAAAATAATTAACATAAAATTGATTTGTAACTAACACAAACCTTAACAATGGTAAGAATGAAATAAAAATTACAAAGAAAATGAATGTACCGAAATACACATACTCCCTCCCCCCACCCCCCCTCAATACCCCTTCCCTACTCCCCCTCTCCCCACCACCTCCACCACAACCACACACATACACAAGCTCATTCACACATGAACAAATTAAACTGTCGCAAGATAGGAAAGAACAAAATGTATACAATCATCTTAAATATTAATTAAATAATTAATTTAATTAATTAAAGAGAGAGAGGGAGAGAGAACAAAAAGACAGACAGAGAAATAGACAGACAGAGAAATAGACAGACATTGAAACAATCAAACTCAACTGCAATCCAAGACCACCACTATTTGACGTCATACTTAAATTTGTCTCGAATATGGCAAGTGTTGTCAAGACTATCTTCGTCCGAGGTCGGCGAGGTAGTTTGATGCTATATTTATCGGTATATACTTAGGTAGGATAAACGTGCACAAGCTAACATCATGAAACAATCTTACGCACAACTTTACCTTGGGGAGGTAAATGAGTTTTTAAAACCGATGAGGCTAGATGAATGTTGATATTGTTTTTATAGTTGTTGTTGCATCAGGTTTTATTCATCAGATAAGTTGTACTGATGTTTCTATAGTTGGCAAGAAAGATTAACCTAGTTTCACTTTTATCTAGCGCACAGACAACGCATAGCGATTAAAGAGTTAGTTTTTAAGGAAAGAACCCTGCCGACTTTTATTTTCCAGTTGCATAAACTAGTTCGCAAAGAAAGTGCAAACCCGAGGTTTTTAGCTGTTTATGCATCTAAGAACGAAGTTTAGATTTTGAGATAGCGATTGTTTGGGACAGTGGTCTAGTCTGTGCACGCAAGCATTCCATCACACGGACTTTTAAAGATTCTGACTAGTGGCCTGATAGTTTAGTTGACGGTCGAGAGTTCGAACCCTAATGAGACGAACTTACGTAACTGAGGCACGAGATATTTTGAGGATACTGACACACGGGTTTCCTATCTCGCTTCAATAATGTTGAAAGATTGAGACTAAGAGACAGACTGAGAGACTTAGACAGACTGAGATATGAGAGACAGACTGAGAGACTGGGAGACAGAGATATTCAGCGACTGAGAGACTGAGACAGAGACAAACTGAGACTGAGAAAGATTGAGATATTGAGAGACTGAGACAGAGACTGAGACAGACTGAGAGACTGAGACTGAGAGACATACTGAAAGATTGAGACAGATTGAGATATTGAGATACTAAGACTGAGAGACAACCTGAGATATTGAGAGACTGAGACTGAGACAGAGACAGGCTTAGATATTAATATAGCAAGACAGAGACAGCATGAGAGACAGACTGAGAGACTAATAGACTGAGAGACAGACAGAGACAGACTGAGAGACTAATAGGAGACAGAGACAGATTGAGAGACTGAGAAACAGACAGAATGAAAGACAGGGAGACTGATACAGAGTCACACTGGGACAGACAGACTGATAAGGGCTGAAAGAGACTGAGAGACAGAGACTGAGAGACAGAGACTGGGACTGAGAGAGATACTGGGATCAAGACTGAGACTGGCATTCGTCTATGATTGGATGAGGGACATTCGCCTGTTTGCTGCACAGACGTAGTAAATGTAAAATGTAGGATAGGTTTTAAAAGAATGACATGTACAAACAGAAGTCACTAGCGCAACCCATAAAATAGACTAAAAAAACTACTATAGACAGGCACACCCCAAACATGCTTGTTTTTGCTGTACATTCCGGCACGCACCCCTGCACACCAACACAAACCAACGTCATCACGCACACACACACACACACACACACACACACACACACACACACACACACACACACACACACACACACACACCAACCACAGGCGTAGAACACACGCAACACATATTATCACACACATGATCATCACGTGCAAAGCGATGGGTGTATTTGTGTAAACCGGCTCTCGTTCGTCTAGCACATGAGCGTCAGGATCTTTAACGTCCGTGCGACGGAATGCGTATGCAACACTCTAGCTACAAACTTGTTACTTTTTCGTCGTTCAGACAACGCATGCGCGACAATTCAAACTTGTGCTTCGATTTTATTTTTTTGAGAGAAAGTCGATCCAACGATTACATTGTTGAGATTTTTGTTTCTGATAGGAAGAACGATCGAACTACTGTTTAACTGTATCTGTGTCTGTAGATTATGTACCTAACATCAAGGTACTTGCTTTTTCAGTTGCATGAACCATCTTGCAGAGTTTTAGCATTTATACAATGACGTCTGGTGTGTGTATGGGTGTGTGTGTGTGTGTGTGTGTGCGTACGCATAAGCCTTGAAATGGGTGACTGACCTTGCTTTTTATGCGGAGAATGGTTTGTGTATTAGCCACCCACTTTTTTCCAGCCACCCACTTTTTTCTAAGTGCGTGGGAGTGCTCTTTTAGTGCATGGGAGTGCAGTTGTAGTGCATGAGAGTGTTTTAATAATAATAATGATAATGTTCGTCATTTGTAAGGCGCCTTAGCCTAAGGATCAAGGCGCGTAAGGGGTTGGGGGAATGGGAAGACAAGACAGACAACACTGGACAAAAGATACGTAATATACATATGTACAAATACAGTTGAACAACTATGAAAAACACAAGCACGCACACCTGCTAACACTCTCTTGTAAATGATTAATTGAAATATTCCATAAAAAGGTATGTTTTTAACTGTGATTTAAAAGAGGAAATGGAGGAAGAATGTCTAATGTTGTATGGAAGGGAATTCCAGAGTTGAGGACCAAAGACATATAGAGAGCGGTAACCATGCGATTGTCTGTTGAAGCGGTTCTGTCTAAGAAGACGTGTGTCAGCAGATGATCGGAGAGCTCGAGAAAGGTGTATATGGATAAAATATCAGAAGTATAAGCAGGAGCTGTGCCCGTAAAAACAGAGAAACAAAGGCAAGCTATCTTGTATTTTATGCGTTCAGCAACTGGTAGTCAATGGAGTCTGTGTAGCAAAGGAATAATGTGTTCACGGAGGTTTGAACGGAAAATGATGCGTGCAGCAAAGTTTTGAACTTTCTGTAGGGGATCAAGTGCAGATTGGGGTAAGTCAGCCAAGAGTGAATTGCAGTAATCCAATCTAGATAGGATGCATGATGTACAAGGGAGTGCTTTATCCGGGACGGTGATAATCTAGTCACTTTTGGGGCAAATTTTGAAGCAAGTTCGACCTATTTCGTCGCCTATAGGAGACGAACTAGGTAAACTTTTGAGACTGAAGGAGCCAATTTTGCATTAGATTCTCACATTTTTATTTTAGAAGAGATTTGCGTTCTTTCCGTCAAAAACACTCTTTCCGATTCCTACATTCTTAATAAAACCTAGTTTTGATGTTTTACATACTGATGTGGGTGTGTTATGTAGTATGTAGTAAATCGTATAGCGTATTGATGTACCGTTAAACAAAGGGAAACCACTCCTTGTCAGATCATAATGGGAAAACAAATCGAACTAAAGGGAAGCCCGCTGTGATCATTGTTTCCTGTAATAACAATGTGAATTTTAGGGTATACTCATCTTCGGCAAAAACGTAAACATAGCCTTGGAATTGAATCCCTCTAGCCGGCATGGCAGGGTGGCGTTTATGGTTTTGGTTTAGAGAGTTTAAACTAAGGCGGGGCAGCGTGCTCCACGCTACGAGAGTACTTCAGAGCGGCCTCGCGTTTTGAGAGCCCGGCACAAGATTACACAATTGATCGCACCAAATTATACGACTGTCTAGATCGTTACTCATTTTTTGGGGGAATTTTTTAGGATAATACCAATCTTATTTTCTTTTATATTTTTTTAAAATTCAGATACTCTTGTGTTTTTGTAGTTTTTTTTCATCTCCCTGTCAATTGTATCTGTGTTAGGATTTTTGAATAGAGATTTGTGGATTTTTGTTTTGTTTTATGTGGGTGTGAGTGTGTGTATGTGTAGGTGCGTGTGTGTGGGTGTGTTTGTGTGTGCATTCCTGCGCACATGTGCGTGCGTCGTATAATTGTGATGAAGACAAACGTTAACAAAACAACCAGCCATCTTGTTTTAACCGCTGATGGAAATTAAGACTCAATTTGTTGGAGGAACAAAATCTCTTGGAATAGAAAATACAAATGAAACGGGAAAAAAAGAAGAAGAAGAAGAAGAAGAAGAAGAAGAAGAAGAAGAAACACAAGAAGAAGAAGAAGAAGAAGAAGAAGAAGAAGAAGAAGAAGAAGAAGGACAAGAAGAAGGACAAGAAGAAGAAGAAGAAGAAGAAGAAGAAGAAGAAGAAGAAGAAGAAGAAGAAGAAGAAGGACAAGAAGAAGAAGAAGAAGAAGAAGAAGAAGAAGAAGAAGAAGAAAGAAGAAGAAGAAGAAGAAGAAGGACAAGAAGAAGAAGAAGAAAGAAGAAGAAGAAGGACAAGAAGAAGGAGGAGAAGAAGAAGAAGGTGATTATTACGATGATGATGATGATGATGATGATGATGATGATGATGATGATGATGATGATGATGATGATGATGATGATGAAAACGAAACAGAACAATAATAAAGAAAGAAAGAAAGAAGAAGAAAAAGAAGAAGAAGAAGAGGAAGAAGAAGAAGAAGAAGAAGAAGAAGAAGAAGAAAGAAGAAGAAGAAGAAGAAAGAAAGGAAGAAGAAGGAAGAAGAACAACAAGAACAACAACAACAACAACAAGAAGAAGAAGAAGAAGAAGAAGAAGAAGAAGAAGAAGAAGAACAACAACAACAAAAAGAAGGAGAAGAAAAGGAAGAAGAAAGAAAGAACAAAGACAAGAAGCAGAAAGAAAGAAAGAAAGAAAGGAGAAACAGAAGAAATATATATGTAATTTCCCTAAAGCCACTATCGAATCAGGAACAATACTTCTTATTAAAAATGGAGATCAGGTTTATTTCAAGGTTTGTTTTGAAATTTCCGATAACGAATATTGCTTTAAGATTTAAAAAAAATTAAATTAACCAGGAAACCAGGAAATACAAATAAATAATTTAAAAAGATTTAAATTCCTAAACAAGAAAATTTTACTAGGAAGCTTAAAGTTCGAGCAAAGTAATCGAATTGTAGGATTATTTAAAGAAACACACACACACAAACGCACAGGCACACACATACACGCACACACAAATACGTTTTTTGGGGCCTTAGCGCAAGAACATCTGATAGGAATTTGATTTTTATTTCACAATGCAGATTACTTCTACTACTGCTAAGCACTTTAAACAAAATTAATTTAAAATTCTCAAACAGAAGCGCTTACGGCGGCAGCATAAAGAGACCCACTTTGTCCATGCCTTCTACCATTTACAGTGAGTGTTGCCCCATTGAAAACAGCTTACAACACATGTCCTTCTACCATTCACAGTGAGTGTTGACCCATTGAAAACAGCTTACAACACATGTCCTTGTACCATTCACAGTGAGCGTTGCCCTATTGAAAACAGCTTACAACACATGTCCTTTTACCATTCACAGACAGTGTTCACCCATTGAAAACAGCTTACAACACATGTCATGTCATTTTACCATTCACAGTGAGCGTTGCCCTATTGAAAACAGCTTACAACACATGTCCTTTTACCATTCACAGTGAGTGTTGCCCCATTGAAAACAGCTTACAACACATGTCATGTCCTTTTACCATTCACAGTCAGTGTTGACCCATTGAAAACAGCTTAAAGCACATGTCATGTCCTTTTACCATTCACGATGTTGACCCATTGAAAACAACTTACAACACATGTCATATACTTTTACCATTCACAGTCAGTGTAACCCAATGAAAAAAAAGGTTTTCAACAAAAAAACATTAATAATAATAAATAATAATAATAATAATAATAATAATAATAATAATAATAACAATAATAATAATAATAATAATAATAATAATAATAATAATAATAATAATAATAATAATAATAATAAATAATAATAATAATAATAATACGGACATTTATATAGAGCGATATTTCTAAGGAACGTAATCAGTTCAAAGCGCAGTACCCGCGCATTCATTCTAAACATCCGGCTTCATTCAAAATAAATTCGGGCAAGACACTTGGTAACGAATATAGGAAACGAAAGGGGGGGGGGGGGGAGGGGAGAGAGGAGGGGAGAGCTAAAAAGGGGTGATAGGGTGGGTGGTGGCGATGGTCTGAATTTAAAAAAATATATATATAAATATATAAATTAATTTAAAAAATTAATTTAAAAAATCGCGGCTATGAAACTTTGGTAAGAGACAGAGTACATGAAAAATTGCTCGAAAGATTTTTTTTACTTTTATGTTCATAAAACCAGCCCTAATATACTCCAGACTCCAAAAGACACATTCTTCAAAATCATCTGATTCACTCATTAATACAATCAAAAAGATCACACGCCTATAATATTGATGTACCGTTAAAAACCAGGGGAAATCACCTCCCTGCTAGAACCGAAATGGAAAATTCTAAACATTTAGGGTTGGTCCGAAGGAACAAAATCCCACGTTATCATTGTGTGATGTGAAAATGTTAACAATGCGAATTTTAGGGAAAACCCTTCATCGCCAAATGTGAACAAAGACTTCAACTTGGGGCTTTTTTAAACAAGGAACGTTCACAACGGAAGCTTAAAATCCTGGGCAAGTAATCGAATTGCAGAAGCTGTTTATGGACAAGGAAGGAGAAACTCAGCCTATCATTTAAAATCGACAAACAATAAAAACTCCACCATTGTTCCCACACCGGTGGGCGGGGTTGCAATTTCGCAATGAAGAGAGGAAGGAGGGATAGAAAAAGAAGAAGAAGAAGAAGAAGAAGAAGAAGAAGAAGAAGAAGAAGAAAAGAAGAAGAAGAAGGAAGAGAAGGAGGACAAGAAGAAGAAGAAGAAGAAGAAGAAGAAGAAGAAGAAGAAGATGATGATGATGATGATGATGATGATGATGATAATAATGATGATGATGATGATAATGATGACGATGATGATGATGATGATGATGATGATGATGATGATGATGATGATGATAAGAAGAAGAAGAAGAAGAAGAAGAAGAAGAAGAAGAACAACAACAACAACAACAACAACAACAACAAACCAAAGAACAAAAAAGGACAACAAGAAGAGAAGAAGAAAAAAAAGTAGAAGTACAAGATCGATGAAGATGATGAAGATTATGATGATGATGATTATGATGATGACGATGATGATGACGATGATGATGGAAAAAACAAGAAGACGAGGAAGAAGAAGAAGAAAAGACGATTAAGAAGAAGAAGAAGAAGAAGAAGAAGAAGAAGAAGAAGAAGAAGAAGAAGAAGAAGTAGAAGACCGATAAAGGTCGATGAAGATGATGATGATGATGATGATGATGATGATGATGATGATGATGATGATGATGATGATGATGATGTGAAAAAAAACAAGAAGACGAGGAAGAAGAAAACGAAGCAGAAGAAGAAGAAGAAGAAGAAGAAGAAGAAACGATTAAGAAGAAATATAAGATCGATGAAGATCGATGATGATGATGAGGATGAGGAGGAGGAGGAGGATGAGGATGGGAAAAAACCCAAAAAGGCGATGAAGAGGAAGAAGAAGAAGAAGAAGAAGAAGAAGAAGAAAAGACGATTAAAAAGAAGAAGAAGTAGATGATCGTTGAAGATCGATGAAGATGATGATGACGATGATGATGATGATGATGATGATGATGATGATGATGATGATGATGATGATGATGATGACGGAAAGAACAAAAACAAGAAGACGATGAGGAAGAAGAAGAAGAAGAAGAAGAAGAAGAAGAAGAAGAAGAAGAACCAGAAGAAGAAGAAGAGGAAAAATAAAAAGAAGAGCGTCATGTACGCACTGAGGGTGTATGTGTACTTTAATGTGTATGGGCCGAATGTACACTAAACAGAAGACCAATGGTTCAAAGTGTATACTTGACAATAACAAAAACCCAGATTAGAGAATTTGAAGCACAATCTATGAACTGAACTCGCAGACCATAGTAAAGTACCAAAATATTTATTAACCTTAACTAGCAAAGGTTTATGTTGTTTGTTGATTGGTGATCCTAATTAATCACCCAACCGACCCATTCCAACTCTTTACCAAGTCCCCATTTCCCGTAACCTCTTAAGGTTAAGTTTACAACATCCGTTTATTATTACAGCAAACTCAGCGACAACAATCTCAGGTATCTCCAAACTCAAGTTAATAGTTGACACACGCATCTCTGGAAAAGAAAAACACTACAGGGCGATATTTATAACAGAAACAGGACAAAGAGTGCGGTTAAAAGGAAGCGGGATACCCCCAGTGAAAGCGGACAGGATGACGTCACTCTCGCGTATTCCGGCCAAGACTAGACGCGCTGGCCGACATGAAAGAACGAGGACTTCAAGGCTTTGACTGAAGGTTCCGACGTTCAGTCTCTAGCGCCGTCTTCGTCTTCCAAGGCAAACGTTCATCCTTGAATAGAGCAGGACCACCCGGTACACATTGGTCGAAGGCTGCCAGAAGCATGTTTTACTAGTCGCCTCAACAGGCGATAAAGCATGCTCTCATGCTTCAGAGCACTGCTTCCTACACGCTTCAAGCGCTATAGTGATGGAAAAAGCGCAATTCCACTGTAAATATATACAGAATGTTGCTCTACAACATTCCGCTCTTTCCGTCTCAAAAACCCAATTGCCTTGTTGGATTCTTAAATTGCATGAAACCAAGTGAGGACACTATCCGGCGTCAACAAACGGTTCAAAAACATTGTCAAACGGTTCGTAAAAGACAGTAGACCTAGAAACTAATACAGTTTGACCTAATTCGTCCCCTAGAGGAGACGAAACTTACATTTTTCTATTTTCATGAGTTCACTGCAGTGAAATAGCGCTTTTTCCGTGACTATAGAGCTTGAAGCGTATAGAAAGGAGTGCTCTGAAGCATGGGAGCATGCTTTATCGCCTGTTGAGGCGACTAATAACGCATGCTTCTGGTAGTGTTCGACCAATGTGTATCGGGTGTCAGGACCATCTTCCTACGTCCACAGTTTCCCAAATTAGTGTATAATATCCTCCCTGCCCCCTCCCCCTTCTTTCATTGTCCTACAGTACTCTGCCCCGCTACAACCAATGTGTTTATATTACAAAGTTAATTGCTTTAAGTCCAACCGACTCTTTTGAACCAAATCAGGACCACAAACGATTATTACTAGAACACATATGTTCTTTGTGTGATTTAAATGAAATAGGTGATGAATTCCATTATTTGTTTATTTGTCCTAATACCCTTATAAAAGACAACAGATTTTCCCAATTGCCACAATAATTTAGGACTCGCTCAAATGTTTTCAAATTAAATCAGCTAATGAATTCCAAATCGAAAAGCACACTGACAAAATTAAGTCGTCTTATTGGAATAATATTTTCACTTTTTAAGTAGTACTGCATTGGTTTTTTTTTGTGTTACGTTTTGTTTTCTCGTAAAATGTTTCAAAATTGTTTGGTGATCATGCATGTGTGGTTTAATGTTCTTGCATTCTTTAACTTGTTCTTGCACTTCTCTGATGACTGTTGTTTTTTGTTTTAGCTTGCATCTTTATGCCATTGTTCTTTTGAGAGCATTTTTTAAAAAGAGGTGTTACAAATGTTTGAACATTGTTGTTGCTTTTTGATTCAGTGTATTTGTTATGCTCATACGACCTCCGAGTTACGGGATAGGATAGGTATAAGTTATTGTTTGCAGTTAGAGGCTGCTGTGTCTTGTAATATTGTGTCGTTCTTGCTGTCATTATGTATACAGTGTGTATCCCTAACCTCCCTAACCTACCTAACCTACCTGTGTATCCCTAACCTGCCTAACCTACCTGTGTATCCCTATCCTGCCTAACCTACCTGTGTATCCCTAACCTGCCTAACCTACCTAACCTACCTGTGTATCCCTATCCTGCCTAACCTACCTGTGTATCCCTATCCTGCCTAACCTACCTGTGTATCCCTAACTTGCCTAACCTACCTGTGTATCCCTAACCTGCCTAACCTACCTGTGTATCCCTAACCTGCCTAACCTACCTGTGTATACCTATCCTGCCTAACCTACCTGTGTATCCCTAACCTGCCTAACCTACCTGTGTTTCCCTAACTTGCCTAACCTACCTGTGTATCCCTAACCTGCGAAACCTACCTGTGTATCCCTATCCTGCCTAACCTACCTGTGTATTCCTAACCTGCCTAACCTACCTGTGTATCCCTATCCTGCCTAACCTACCTGTGTATCTGTCACGTGGGGTTTATGGGCTCTGCACAATGGAATTATGGACCCTCACGTTTATTCGGTGGGAACTGCTAGTAGGTCACCCTATGAATTACTTTAATAAATTTATTTGTTTAGCTCGTTCTGTGTTAAGGTTGGGGTACAGAAATAGATAGAAAAATGGTAAAAGATTACTGTCACACTAGCTTTCACACGGCTATGAATCATATGTAGTCCAGCCACTTGATAACAGTTAAAATCACACATTTATTTCTTCTACTCTATACAAGATTCTCTAAGTACTAATCTAACTTAAAAAGTCTCAGTCACTGCTAATAGTTCGATCGCTGATAGTCTAGGCAGCTGTTATATCTTCCTCGGGCACTTGCTATAATATCTCATGTGGATTTGGACTACTGTGGTCCTTTTTACAGTTTCTGAAGAGTTGGACTACTGTGGTCCTGCTATGATCAGTTTAAGTGCACCTTGGCGTGTTCACTTAACTGCTAGATGGAGCGTGCGAAGTCCTTCTGTGAGGTAGCTTCTGGTCCACCTGGGTAGTTGTGTAGTTGGGTTCCCTTGCCACGCTGTGGGGTCTTGTAGGGTGTCTTTCAAGGCAGCTCTTTCCGTCTTGTGCGGTAGAGGATCCTCAACCAACTAGTCGTTTCTGTGGAGAGGGGTGCACAGGATAGCTCGGGATAGCTCGGGATAGCTCGCCTGCTCGTCTGTAATATAAGAGACGAAATTCTGCACAACCCTGAATAATCGGTTTGTGCAGAGCGTCTCACTGAAAGCCAAGTAGCCCTCAGTGATAGCTCCACATCTCTATACATAAGCGACGAACATTCTGCTACTTCCGGGTTCCACTGGAATCTCAACTCTAAATTCCTATACATACATAAATATCAATCGTGGCTAACTATACACATACAGAATTAATAATAATATAAACATTCAGTGGTACAGCCACTGGTCTGCAAACATACATATAAGTTAAACAACAGTGGTTCCGTACGGGATACAACATGGCGGCGCAACCGGTCGTGTTTCGCCTCGTGGTAGGCTCTTCCACGTGGTCCCGCAAATTCGGATTAACAATTCACATTTATGCATAGCAAATTCCACAAACATAATTTCAACAATAATATAAATATATCACGATGAAACAGAAGGGTGTTCATTTACCTGTTTGACAAGTTCAGGCCCGTTGTGACTTGAGAGAATTCTAAGATTCCTAAGTCCTGCTTCCTGGTCTATGAGTGTAGAGATTTCTCTAGCTGTGGAGATGTTGACTCTACCTCGTCTCACACACGACTGATTCAAACTGTCTTAGGTTTTGACACATTCAGAACTGCTCTACCCACTGAGCCTGCTCTGATTGGTTAAAACGGTCCGATTCAAAGCTCAAGTGCTGACTCACTGTGATGTGGGTGGCTCGCTCGCCGTGTGTGGTCTGCTGTGTAATTTAATTGCTGCTGTGTAATATACTGACTCTCTCTAATGTTACCATTACTACACAAGGCTACATAGTCACTGGGCAGAGTTAAAGCTAGCCAATTCATGACAGGCTCCCTCAACTGAAAAAAGGCGATGACTACTGGATTCGACCTTTTTCTACTACAGAGCCTAGTTTAACACTGCACTATCCTAGGGTCCTATTTACACACTAGTTAAGTTGCTCTACTTGAGCTGCAATGCTGTGCCAGGTAGCTATGGACACTAGTGACAGGGTATTACTGGGCGGGGACGAATTCTGGTGCTGTGGCCCTTAGTTGTGTTGGGTGGGCGACAGCTGCTGTGTCCTCCACGAGATGGCGACTGAGGTAGTCGGCTCCGTGGTTCTCTTTGCCGGGTATGTACTCGATTTGGAATGAGTATGCCTGAAGGGTGAGTGCCCATCTCATCAGGCGAGAGTTCAAAGACTTGGAGGCTGCCAGGAACGATAGTGGTTGGTGGTCCACCTGAACTGTGAAGTGGGTCCCATACAGGTAGAGTTGGAATTTCTGTATGGCCCAGACTAGTCCAAGACATTCTTTCTCCGACGTGGCGTAGTGGGTCTCGGCGGGTCTCAATTTTCTGCTGGCGTAGGCGACAGGGAATAGCGTCTCTGCATTCTTGGGGTCGCGCTGTAGCAGTACTGCTCCGAGGCCTAAGTCGCTTGCGTCGGTGCGAAGAACGAATGGCTGAGTCAAATCGGGTAGGTGGAGTACTGGCGCCGATGTCATTCTGTCCTTGAGTGTTTGGAATGCGGTCTCGCATTCGGCTGTCCATACTACTTTGTCCGGGGCGATTTTCCGGTTTCCATTTGTCAGTGGTACGGCGATGCTGTTGTAGTTGTGGATGAGCTTCTTCCGCGATGGCGATGGCCATCCATGTGTGTGTGCTGGGGGTCGCTGGTCGGTCCGTGTATTTCTTGAGGAGATTGATGTGGTGGTATCGGGCTCTCCCGTTTACCTCTACTTGGTAGACTGTCTTGGATTTCTTGGCAGTCACCCGGTACGGTCCTCTCCAAGCGATGTCCAGCTTGTTGGTTCCACTTGGAAGTAAGAGTAGCACTTGATCGCCGACTTGCAGTTCTCTGTCCTTCGCGTGGCGGTTGTAGTACTTCGCCTGACGGGCTCTTGCCTTCTTCAGTGCTTCACCAGCTTTCTTCCACGTTGCTTTGAGGGTTTCCTGCAGGTCTGCGACGTACTTGGTGGCACCTCTTGGTGCGTCGTCTATCTTGGCCTCCGTCCAACTTCTGCGTAGGGCTTCTAGCGGTCCTGCTAGGGGTCTGCCGAATAGCAATGTTGACGGGGTGTAGCCTGTGGCTGCATGGGGCGTTTCTCGGTATGCGAACAGTGCCGCATTCACGTAGGTGTCCCACGCTTCTGGATTGTCGTCGGCGACTTTCCTGAGTATGGTGAGAAGGGTTCCATTCAGACTTTCTACTTGTCCGTTGCTGGCTGGGTTGTATGGTGGTGTGCGAATGTGATGAACTTGTATCAACTCGAACACGTCTTGCATCAGGCGGCCGGTGAACTGAGATCCGTTGTCCGTTCTAATGCTGTCCGGGAATCCGACTCTGGTAAAGATGGCGATGAGTGCATCTGCAATCTTCTTGGTGTCGATCGCTGGCAACGGGACTGCTTCGCACCACATCGTACATGCGTCGACGAGTGTGAGTAGAAATCTGTTCCGCTTCTTGGTCATGGGCAGTGGTCCCACTATGTCTACTGAGACTTGCTGGAATGGTACGCCGACTACTACCGATGGTCCTAAGGTAACTGATACGGTATGATGTCGCGGGGAATATCGTTGACATTGGTGGCAAGATTTCACGTAGCGCTTAACATCCTCCGTGATTCCTGGCCAATAGTAGTGTGCGCTGATCCTCTGCACTGTGGCTCCAATTCCCATGTGTCCGCTGAGTGGCATGCTGTGGCCTAGTTCTAGTACTTGGGCTCGAAGGGTGGCTGGCAGTACTAGTTGGGTGTGATCTCCATCTCCTTGTCGATGTAGAACTCCCTCTTCCATGTAGAAGTCTCCCTTGTGCGGGGGTGTGTGCGCCTTGGGTAGCTTCTGGAAGCACTTCGCTATCGAGGTGTCTTCTTTCTGTGCTGTTTTGATCTCTTCGAGTCCTGGATTCGGAGCGAACTCGGGCTGGGGTGGTTGGGTTTTAGCTTGGGCCCTGGTTTGCACTGCAGCTATCTCTACAGTTTTGGGGGGCGTGCCTAAGAACACATACCTACAACCTAGCACTAGATCATACAGGGGTTTCTGTAACACAGCTGCTTGGATTCGTCCTGTGACGTACCTACTCTCTACTTCTATCTAAGCTATTGGGCAAGTAGTCGTCGGTTTCGTCAAGTCTGCTCCTTGTAAGTCGACTGTCTTGTCTGTCAAGTCCGCGCGCGATACAAGAGATTCGCTAACTATCGCGTCGTATGATAGACCTGTGTCATACAGACAGTTCGCTTCTTTTCCGTTGACCTTGACCGTGTCTGTCACCGATGGGTGATCTCCGATCGTGTGTGGCTTGTTACCGCTGCTTTGAGTTAGAACTCTGTGCGCTGGCCGGCTTTCGCGCTCTTCCCTACGTTGTGCGGCCAACTTGAAACATTCTGCGGTGGAGTGATTGTTTCTGTTGCAGAACGAACAATACCGTCTCTGTTCTGCAGGACCTCTTTTCCCGAATTCCGTGTTGGGTCCTTTATTTTGCCCAGGTCTGGGGTTATTCGGCTTATTCGCGGTGCGCTCTTCTCGGTTAGGGCTTCTTTTCTGTGCCTCTTTCCCGTTAGGCTTTAGGTCTCGCCTGAAGCTCTTGGCTTCTCCGTGTGCGGCCACGTACCTATCTGCGACCTTGACCAGATCTTCCAGTCTTTCCGCGCCCTGCTCTACTGAGAATGTTCTCAGCTCGGGGGTCATGGTTTCCCGTAGCTGTTCCCATACTAACAGTTCTGTCAGTCCATCATACGTCTTAGCCGTGGCTGACTGGCTAATCCACTTATCCAACGTTGTGGACAACCGATCCGCGAACTGCGCATAGCTCTCTCCTTTCACTCTCCGGTTGGTGCGGAATTTTTGCCGATAGCATTCTCCTGTCAGTTCGAATCCCGTTAGGAGTGCCTCTTTTACTTTGTGATAGTCAGTCACTCTGTCAGTCGGTAGCTTACTGTAGATGTCATAAGCCTTTCCTCTAAGCCCTTGACTAAGCTTAAAAGACCAATGAGTGGGATCTAGTTTGTACTCTGTTGCTAGACGCTCAAACCTAGTCAGATAGAGATCTAGACCTTCTTCTCTCTCATTGAATGTTCCCAGTGGAAATGACATTCCTTGTACAGGGTTGGATGCTACCTCTAGCTGATCTGAGTGGGGAGGGGTTGAGGAAGAACTTGAAGCTCCTGATCCCAATCTTCTTAGCTCTAACTCATGCTGTCTTTCTTTTTCCTTTTCTTCCCTCTCTTTTTCTTTTTCTGCCCTCTCATACTCCCATTTCCTAACTTCTGCATCTCTCTCTGCTGCTAGCTCTAATTTCCTCGTTTCTCTCTCTGCCTCTAATTTCTTCTGCTCTGCTTCTAGTTCTGCTTTTCGCTGTTCTGCTTCGAGTTTCTTCGCCTCTCTCTCTGCTGCTCTCTCTGCCTTAGCTTCCTGTTTCTCTACCTCTGCATTGATATACGCAATTAGGTCTGCCCCTGCTAAGTGTAAAGCTTCTCCTAGTTCCTTGAACCGCAATCTCAAGGCCACTGGGTCCGACATTGCCAAACGTGTCTATGAACAACCTCTGAATCACGTGGAATACCAAAACACTAGCAATATTGCAATTCAATAAAAACAATGCAAAGACCATACAATTCGTAATCAATAATAGAATAAAACAAGAGTCAAATGGCATACAACAGTTATTTAAGCAAAACCTGCAAAAGAACAATGCAACATACAGACACAAAAATATTTGAAGCAAAAAAGTTTTTAACTAACGAATAGTGCACCACAACTGATCAGTCCTTGTTACCACTATTCTAAGTTATTCTACTACTCCTACTGTTATCTAATTTTATTGTACTTAGGTCCGGTTATACCCAATTCCTATTATACACAGATCCTGGCAGGCTCGCCAATTAAAGTGTCACGTGGGGTTTATGAGCTCTGCACAATGGAATTATGGACCCTCACGTTTATTCGGTGGGAACTGCTAGTAGGTCACCCTATGAATTACTTTAATAAATTTATTTGTTTAGCTCGTTCTGTGTTAAGGTTGGGGTACAGAAATAGATAGAAAAATGGTAAAAGATTACTGTCACACTAGCTTTCACACGGCTATGAATCATATGTAGTCCAGCCACTTGATAACAGTTAAAATCACACATTTATTTCTTCTACTCTATACAAGATTCTCTAAGTACTAATCTAACTTAAAAAGTCTCAGTCACTGCTAATAGTTCGATCGCTGATAGTCTAGGCAGCTGTTATATCTTCCTCGGGCACTTGCTATAATATCTCATGTAGATTTGGACTACTGTGGTCCTTTTTACAGTTTCTGAAGAGTTGGACTACTGTGGTCCTGCTATGATCAGTTTAAGTGCACCTTGGCGTGTTCACTTAACTGCTAGATGGAGCGTGCGAAGTCCTTCTGTGAGGTAGCTTCTGGTCCACCTGGGTAGTTGTGTAGTTGGGTTCCCTTGCCACGCTGTGGGGTCTTGTAGGGTGTCTTTCAAGGCAGCTCTTTCCGTCTTGTGCGGTAGAGGATCCTCAACCAACTAGTCGTTTCTGTGGAGTGGGGTGCACAGGATAGCTCGGGATAGCTCGGGATAGCTCGCCTGCTCGTCTGTAATATAAGAGACGAAATTCTGCACAACCCTGAATAATCGGTTTGTGCAGAGCGTCTCACTGAAAGCCAAGTAGCCCTCAGTGATAGCTCCACATCTCTATACATAAGCGACGAACATTCTGCTACTTCCGGGTTCCACTGGAATCTCAACTCTAAATTCCTATACATACATAAATATCAATCGTGGCTAACTATACACATACAGAATTAATAATAATATAAACATTCAGTGGTACAGCCACTGGTCTGCAAACATACATATAAGTTAAACAACAGTGGTTCCGTACGGGATACAACATGGCGGCGCAACCGGTCGTGTTTCGCCTCGTGGTAGGCTCTTCCACGTGGTCCCGCAAATTCGGATTAACAATTCACATTTATGCATAGCAAATTCCACAAACATAATTTCAACAATAATATAAATATATCACGATGAAACAGAAGGGTGTTCATTTACCTGTTTGACAAGTTCAGGCCCGTTGTGACTTGAGAGAATTCTAAGATTCCTAAGTCCTGCTTCCTGGTCTATGAGTGTAGAGATTTCTCTAGCTGTGGAGATGTTGACTCTACCTCGTCTCACACACGACTGATTCAAACTGTCTTAGGTTTTGACACATTCAGAACTGCTCTACCCACTGAGCCTGCTCTGATTGGTTAAAACGGTCCGATTCAAAGCTCAAGTGCTGACTCACTGTGATGTGGGTGGCTCGCTCGCCGTGTGTGGTCTGCTGTGTAATTTAATTGCTGCTGTGTAATATACTGACTCTCTCTAATGTTACCATTACTACACAAGGCTACATAGTCACTGGGCAGAGTTAAAGCTAGCCAATTCATGACAGTATCCCTAACCTGCCTAACCTACCTGTGTATCCCTAACCTGCCTAACCTACCTGTGTATCCCTAACCTGCCTAACCTACCTGTGTATCCCTAACATGCCTAACCTACATGTGTATCCCTAACCTGCCTAACCTACCTGTGTATCCCTAACCTGCCTAACCTACCTGTGTATTCCTAACCTGCCTAAACTACCTGTGTATCCCTAACATGCCTAACCTACCTGTGTATCCCTATCCTGCCTAACCTACCTGTGTATCCCTATCCTGCCTAACCTACCTGTGTATCCCTAACTTGCCTAACCTACCTGTGTATCCCTATCCTGCCTAACCTACCTGTGTATCCCTATCCTGCCTAACCTACCTGTGTATCCCTAACTTGCCTAACCTACCTGTGTATCCCTATCCTGCCTAACCTACCTGTGTATCCCTATCCCCCCATCTTCCTCCATTGTCTGTCTGTATGTCCACCCTGGGCTAGGAGCCTAATGTGATCTTTACTGTTTCATCGTTTGATGGCTTAATAAAAAGACAAAGTTCCAAGTTCCAAAGTTGCTAAAACCAATACTCTAATCCCAAAGTAGTAAATTATGAGGGTATGACCTATCCGCTGGAAATCTGTGCTCTTATCAACAACGTAAAATAAATACCTTCAAAAGGGATGGCGGTAATGCACGAAGCTAGCGGCTGCTGCGGTATAACATCTGTCCTACGACTACAGCGTCTCTTCTACCAAAATCTCCACCAACATTCCCGAAAAATTATTATTATTATTATTATTATTATTATTATTATTATTATTATTATTGAGGATTTTTATAGCTCACTTATCTCGCCGTACTTGACCAGACTCTAGGCGCTGGCCGAGACAGGATCTAACTCAAACCGCCCGAGACGCCCACCCGCAGCCTTTGGGCTGCATGGTCTGACGCCCGGACGACTGAGCACTATCCTGGCCAGCCAGGGATTGGGGAAAAGGACCAAGTGCATGTTGGGTGTGGTCTTGTTACCGGCACTCACCTGTCTAGGACATGAGCGTCAGGATTTTTAATGTCCGTTATGATGGAATGTATGCGACACACAGACTAGACATCGGTTTATACTCTCATCCGAAGGAGTAGGAAACGGGAGTAAAGAGTCTTTCCCAAGGACACAACACAATGGCCCGGACAGGGCTCGAACCCGGGACCTTCAGATCCGCAAGCCCAAGCACTACCATTAGACCACCGTGCCTGTCCCAAAATATAGCCAGAACAAACAGTGGAGTACTCTACAGCGATAGATAAATGAGTGATGACTAGCAGAGAACGCTAACCACTAGGTCCCTCCTACCCATTCCCAGTCGCCCAGGATGGTGCTTAGTCGTCTGGGGGCCCAAAGGATTCAAGTGGGCGCCTCGAGTTGCTTGAGTTAGATCAATGTATTGGCCAGTGCCCTGAGCCAAGAAAAAAAAAAAGAAAGTCTGTGCTATGGAATATGTGCGTGTACGTTCTAGACCTCGATTGTAGCTCTCTCTCTCCATCTCTCCCACAACCTAAATGTTTCCCATCCTTGTGGCAAATAAATTCATACCCGCACTAGGTTGACATTCCCCTGAAAACAAAATATCCCCTGTAGTGAAAGATGTGTGTGTTTGCTGAATTACGCACAGTGAGTTGTGCTCAGGAAACAATTCAGGGATTACTGTTGCATTGCTTCAATGACTTGTATCGTGCTGGACGTATGTCTTGTCTCACGCTCTCTCTTTCTCTCACACTCTTTCTCTCTCTTTCTCTCACTCTCTCTATTTCTCTCACGCTCTCTCTCTCTCTCTCTTTCTCTCACACTCTCTCTTTCTCTCAAATTCTATCTTCTTCTTTTCCCCCCTCTTCCTTTTTCTTCTTCTTCTTCTTTTTTCTCTCTCTCTTTCTCTTTCACACACTCTCTCTCTTTCTGTCACACTCTCTCTTTCTGTCACACTCTCTCTTTCTGTCACACTCTTTCTTTCTCTCACGTTCTCTCTCTCGTTCTCTCACACTCTCTCTTTCTCTTTCTCTCTCTTTCTCTCACACTCTTTCTTTTTCTCACATTCTCTCTCTCTTTCTTTCTCTCTCACTCTCTATTTCTCTCACACTCTCTCTTTCTCTCTCTCTCTCTTTCTTTCTCTCTCACTCCCTTGTTCTCTCTCTCTTTCTCTTACACTCTCTCTTTCTCTCACACTCTCTTTCTCTCACACTCTCTCTTTCTCGCACACTCTCTTTCTCTCTCGCTTTCTCTCTTTTTCTCTCTCTCTTTCTCTCACACACTCTCTCTCTTTCTCTCTCTCTCTCCCCTCTTTTAAAAGGAAAAGCAAAGTTTGATGTAAAACTTCTTGACAGACAATAACACCATTGATAAACCTGAGGTAACTGGATTTTTTCTCATCTCCGAGTGTCCTTCATTGCAAGGGCCATGCATAGTTGTCAGCATGAATCAATACACATTGAAGGTTAAGGTAAAACCAAGGGCGAATTGCTTAAGACTTGAAATAAAAATGAACATAATATAGTGGGCAAAAGTCTCAAAAGAATAATTATAATGTGTGCGTGCGTGCGTGTGTGTGTCTGTCTGTATGTATGTACGTCTGTCTGTGAGTGTAGTAAGAGGAGTGTGAATGTGACACAGGGGATGTGGATTGATTTGTGTAGGCGAATGAAGTGCACCCGAACCAACGAATACATTTGTTTGAATGTGTGTCCCCGTTCCTCCTTCCTGTTTCTTGTTTTGAAATTCAATAGCTACCAACAATAGTGTGAATATTTACAGAGAGAGAGAGAGAGAGAGAGAGAGAGAGAGAGAGAGAGAGAGAGAGAGAGAGAGAGAGAGAGACTTTTTTAGACTTTAGACTTTAAACGTTTATTGCAATTACAACATGTTACAAGGATAATAATTTTAAGCTTACAGCTTATTCTTACAATTAGTCCTTGTTTCAGGCACCCACTCAAGCATAATACATTTATACAATCAATTAAACCTGCCACATGTTACATATAGAAAAGTAAAACTATAATAATTTCAAAACAAGAACTTTTAACATATCTAAACGTCGTCTGAACAATTTAATATTTTACCATTATAATATGGTGACCTGTGGGTGGAAAAATTATGAATTTAAAATATGGTTAAAAAGCATTAATTTAAAAGATTTGATTGTTTTGTTTTATTTAATGATCGGAGAGAGAGAGAGAGAGAGAGAGAGAGAGAGAGAGAGAGCGTGCGATCAAATTACCATTGACGTGTTAGTTATGTCATGTGTATATGTACATGTATGTGTGTGTATGTGTGTGTCGTGTGTGCGTGTGTGTGTACTTAAACTCTAAGTGCATATGCTCTGGCGATGTTATGGAGAATACATGTACATTCTTAAAATGCGTGTGTGTGGATTGTGTATGTGCGTGTGCGTGTGTGAATGTGTGACACAGAGAGAGACACAGAGAGAGAGAGAGAGAGAGAGAGAGAGAGAGAGAGAGAGAGAGAGAGAGAGAGAGAGAGATGGAGATGGAGAAGAGAGAGTTTATGTACGTTTTCAATAGTGTCTGTTGAATGTATGCGTGTTACATTACATTACATGATTATTGCTTTAGACAGCGGACCCTTCCGAGCCAAATCAGGACCAATGTATGCGTGTGATTTGTTGAAAAGTGTGTGTGTGTGTGTGTGTTTGTGTGTGTGTGTTTTTGAAATAATAACCGCTAAAAATAATAACTTCTCTTGTTCGACCAGATTGTGGCAGTTTTCATTGTTCCCCTTAAATGGGGTGATAATATTTCTTAGTATGTATACTGTGTAGCAGAGAACTTCAATCCATTTCCACAATGGGTTTAACCGACCCACCAACGACACACGGACGGAAAGACCCATATTTTGGGCTAATTCTGTTATCCCAACCCTCGCTCTTTCTCCCGCCCCGCCCCCCTCCCTCCTTCTCTTTGTTCCACCTCCCCACACCATCTTCTTCTTTCTCCTTGCCTACACACACACGCACACACACACACACACACACAGCCGAGGTTACACAGTATTATCATGACTTTCCCGAAACGCCACCTACGTTGTGCTGACGATGGTTCATATTTCGTCCCCATTTTTAAGTACTTTGAAATGTTCGAACCCTAACCCTATCTCAACCCTAACCCAGCCCTAACCCTAACGAATCATTGTTCTGACGTCAAAACACGTAGGCCTTCAATACAAGTTATGTAGATGTTCACTGATTTGTCTAGATAACACTGTGTAAGTGTGCCCATACACACACATATTTTTTAGCAAAATATCAGAACTGGGTTTATTTAAGAGAGTAGGAAAAAAGAAAGAGATTACTCTTATATAGCGCACTTACAAGCTCAGAGACCTTCTCAAAGCGCTGGCCACTCCTATCCAGCAATCACAAAATAGTTTGCTGAAGTCAGGATTCGAACAGGAATCGGAAAGTGTTGTTTGTTTTTTTACGGAAAGAGTGCAACATTCATCTAAAAATGTAAGAATCTGATACAGCATCGGTTGTTTCTGTCTAAAAAGTTGACCTAGTTCGTTTCCTAGTGGGCGAAACAGGTCGAACTTTCTTCAAAATTTTCCGAAAAAAGTGACTGTATTTTCTACGTCCTGGACAGAGCAGTCCCTTGTACTTAAAACACTTTCATGGACTACAACTGCACTCCCATGTACTAGAAGAGCACTCTCGTGTACTTAGAAAAAACAGTGGGGTCCTGGAAAAAAAGTGGGTTTCAAGCAAATAAACCCATTTGTTACTAAGAAAGACAAGGTCTGGACCCTATTTGTGCGTTTATTCAAATGCACAAACACACACACCCACACACAAACACACACAAATACACCCACACACACACACACACACACACACAAAACACACCAAAGTGTAACGGTTTGATCGGAATAAAACGTAAGCTTGGTAAGGAAGGTCTGTATGACGACCACACAACAAACAGCCAACCAGCGTGATTGCAGTTGAAAGTGGTTTATGGTTGCAGCAAAGCGCACTTTACAAGTGGTCACAAGTGGGTTAACCAGCAAGATATATGACGCAAGGTTAGGGGAAGGTTTGTCGAGGATCCCAGTAGCTCAGTGGGTAGAGCGGTTTCCTAGTAACCGAAAGGGTCCCTTGTTCGAATCCCGCATTGACCAACGAAGATATTAATTCCCTCTTACCGTCAACTGGTTCGTTGGTGTCGGAATAATGGGACCAGTAGTCGCCTAAACGCTTCAGTGTGGTGTGATTTTAATCTAAAATTAACCTTTTATAGAGGGTTTGTTGTCGTTCGTAGCACGACGGAAGGTCTTGACGTTGCCGTGCATGTGCTGTACTTTGTTTTGGGAAGCGCGACTGGATTTGTTTTATACTCGGACGTCAGGCGACAATAACACTTTGTAGCCTGCACGGCACAGGGACTCAACCAAAGCTTTTTTTTTAGATTTTGAGGTTAGGTCAGCAGGCTAGCTATAAATAGCTTTGCTGATGCTTCCTTTCACTGGAAAGGAGGGTGCAGGCAAGCTATAAATAGCCCGCAGCCAGCAAAAGGTGGAGGCACTAAACAGTGCTGCTCACCTAGGCCTTGAGCTGGTGTGACGGGCAGTGTGTCACGGGCAGTGTGTCACGGGCAGTGTGTCAAACTCCGTCGACGGCCTGGACTACTGCACCTCTACTGAGAAGTACTGATGAGAGTATAAACCGAGGTCTGGTCCGTGCACGCCCCCATTGCATCGCGCGAACTTTAAAAGATCCTGACGCTCGTGTCCTAGATAGGCGAGTGCCGGCTACGAAAATACACTCAGCACGCAGGCACTAGGTCCCTTGTCCCCATCCCCTGTCGCCCAGGATTGTCGTCTGGGCGTCAGCTTATGCGCTCGCAAGTGGGCGGCTCGGGCGGTTCGGGCGGCTTGGGTTAGGTCCTGGATTGGCCAGCGCCTTGAGCAGCTCTTGAGGTGGAAAAGCGCGCTATTAAAGGGGGAAGACTATGCGACAATGTCAACACTCCACGAACAGGATTTCTTACGCATGAAATTTATATTTTGTTATGACTAAACTTGTTTGGCAACACTTCATTGTCCCTTTCTATCGGGAAATTCTGGGCCGCCTCCCATGGGGGAGGCGTAGTCGCAGCCTGTGGCGCGCCCAAACCCAACCTACCTAATATTAGTTGTGTTTTTAATTTGTTGTTGTTGTTGTTGTTGTTCTCCTATCGTATGGTGAAAACCTGAAATATCCGTTTAAATTCACCTAGGTTCGTCTAGGTTTACTGTTCATAATATGTTTGGCGCTGATTGTGTGTGTGTATTTCCGTGTGTGTATGTGTGTGTGATGTGAAGGCGTGTGTACGTGTGAATATGTGTGTATGTGTGTGTGTGTGCATGCGAGAGTTCGATAGCATTCTCACTGCGAGTTTGTAACCACAGGCAAGGAATTTTATAATGCACGTATGAAAGGAATGAGGAATGGTTTCGGTGTCGGTGGTTTGTGTGTGTGCGTGTGTGCGCGTGTGTTAAGAATGTTTTTACCAACATACGAGCAACTTCCTTGTATAACGTCACTACATGGGTGGAATAAATTCCGTATCCTTCCCCAGAAGGTAGTCACCGCTGATACCACGAATACGTTTAAATATAGGCTGGATAGAATATTAACTGAAATGTTACACACTGACTTGTGTGGGGATCTGCTTGCACTCGCTCCAATTTCTCCCTGTTAGACAAACTGTTCAGACAAACGATGGCTGAGCGCCTACTCGATTGACAAGTATAAACTGTCCTATCTAAAAGGGCACACTGTCCTGGGCCCGAATTCAGAAATATCCGCTTGCAAACCCTTCGATAGGTTGTCTATCTCGAGGTATAGACCTTGCGGTCATTTTTTCTTACATTAGGGCTGGAGAAAACTGCCGGTAAACTTAGCTCTCAGGGTGCAGGGTGTCGGATAGCGCTGTGGTAGGAGCACTCGCTACTGTGTCGCAAGTTAAGCACCGTCCAGTGCGGTTAGCACTTGGATGGGTGACCGCAAAAACGTGAAGCGACAAATAACAACGCCTCCAGTTGACTCAACTGTGACTGAGTACCTACTCTCTTAAGGGTGGGGAAGGTAAAGCAGCGAGGGAGATAAATGGGCATCACCCTCATTACGCTGGCCCAAGATAAGTGTGATCTCCAACATCACGCTCCCCTACGGCCACAAGGCTATGGGACTACCCTTACCTTTACCTTTTAAACTTAGCTCGGTATTCAACAAGGTTTACCTGATGCATGGTCCCTACCTCCAGCTAAATTTGAATCCCCATCTATTACGCATGCGCTCTTCGATGACAACGACACAACAGCTTCCATGGCAGACGACGGATCGCACGAAAGAAAACACAACTTTTCCCATCAAATATATTTAGTTTAATTAGAACTGAAAGACAACAACATTTTACTTTCGTACTTCGCTTTGGTCACTAACCTACCATCAAAAACAAAGTATTTTACGTCAATTTTACTGGCACCAGGATAAATAGAACTGGAAACCTAGTGCTAAACACAGTTGCAGTGAAGGAAGAAGTGACGATGCCGGTTCGCATGTTGCAACTCCTCTCCTACTTCATCCACAATTCGCACGATGTCGAGTCTTCGAAATGTGAATTTCCTGCAATGTTCTACATCATTAAGTATATTTAGAGAATTTCATCTGTCCCGCAAGACGCTGTCCCTTCGTCTCCGATGCAAAATCATTGCGAAAACAAATAGCATTCGCCATGTTTACCTCGGGAAGGGTACGAGTTACCGGAGGGGGTAGCGTCGGTAAAACTATCGGCCGTTTGGCCGAGTGGTAGGGCAGTTTCAACTTCTCTGAATAAGCTGACTAACGGATTTACCCTTCCTCGTGGTAATTTACCAGCGAGTATTTACAACTTTCCGGCACCTCTCATAAAAACTCGTGGGTATCGCCATTATAAATCAAAACGAGGTTAGAGTGAAACCAAGTTCCGGTCTGGCTTGTTTTGCTTTTCTCAAAGCTTCATGCATGACTTTTAAATATGGCAAATTGCCGAAAACGACGATTGTTAGAGCCAGAAAACGAGTGGGATAAGTATAAAAACGGTGGAGGAAGTACATGCTCAGTGAAAGGATGCAAAAACAATCGTAGAGGCCTGTATTTGTGGCGACTTCGGAGGTGCGTTGATCACTACCCAATGGTTCATGGAGAGTGCGTGTGTCAGGAGCCCTACAAACTGCACACCCCTTCAAATAGTGACCAGATAAGAGAGTGCCTGTCAAAACTACATTTAAAACGTCCACCGAAGACAATTTTTGTCTGTTCCTTTCATTTTACTGACCGAGAGCCCACCATTCAAAATCCATCTCCCCAGCTGTTTCTTGGTTACGACAGCAAAGTGAAGATCGGCAGAAAGCCACCACGAAAACGCCAGTCGTCAGATGGAAGAGCTAGCGATACAACGATTAAAGAACGATCATCGACAGAAAGTGAAACAGGACCTGAAGACTCTTGTAGTTTTCCATAGCTTCGTCGTCGCAACCTTCGCTAAACACGAAGTAGTTGACTATGTGAGGGTATGATACCGGTGGCCAGTGACACATGTTGTCTTTCCACTGTAAACTTGACTGTCACAACTGGGACTTCAAATCCATCAGGCATTCTCTGCAACACTTTCTCTTTTATGCTCCCACCAACGCTTTCTCATGTGATTCGACATATTCTTGAATATTTGGAAATAACTCGCTCAAAACACTCGGATAAACAATACGCTGAGAAAGAAACCGGAAGTATGTTTCACAGTAACGGAAAGAGTTACCCCTCTTAAATGGGGGATTCCCGTTGGTGCATAGGATAGCAGAAAAGTGTGAATTGCCTTTTCTGAAATCGGACGCCGAGGACAACAAGGCTGCGAGCCTTTGATGCTAACTTGTCCTCTATGTGGGGTGGCCCTGCAGCCATATGGACAAGGGAGCTTCTTGACTATGCCGAAGGTCGCGGGTTCATTGTCCGGGCGTCAGACCATGCGCCCAAAGGCTGCAGGGGGGCACCTCGGTCAGGTGTGAGTTATATCCTGTATCCGCCAGCGCCTTGAGCATTTTCTTTGGCTGGAAAAGCGCGCTATACACACGCTGGAAACAATACATAAATAAGTATTACGTGATTATTGCTTTAGGTCCAGCGGACTCTTCCGAGCCAAATCAGGACCAAGGCAGTGAATAAATAATAAAATCAATAAAATGTTAATGCTGCCGTCTCGTTTAGGGTTGTTGTTGTTGTTTGTGTGTGAGCGTGTGGGTGTGTTTGTGTGAGTGTGTGTGTGTGGCGTGATTTGTTTTGTTCGGGAACTCATTTTTCATGTAGACTATTGCAAATGTGTTCCACTAGGAGCATGTGAGGCATATGGGATTTAGCCTTTTAAGTAGTTTTATCTAACACACACCAATAACCAGTATCAGCCAATATATCATTTTAACCAAAAATAACACGAAAGGGGAGGGAGGGTGGGGGGAGAGACTGTAACAAGATGTCCGTATCCACTCCAACGCGTTCTAGCAACAAAAGGGTCTACGGATAAGCAACTAAATGAATTAGAAAAAAAATAACAAGATGATCGAATTCACTCCAACATGTTCTAAAGTCAAAATGTTCTACGGATCATTTGACTATAACCAAAAAAAATATCAATGGGAACAAAATTAACAAGATGTTCAAATCCACTCTAACGTGTTCAATCAACAAAGGTTCTACGGATCATTTACCTAAGCAAGAAAATGAATTTCAAACGTAAACACGATTTTCGAAACCAACCGTATTCAATCCAAAACAACAACAACAACAACAACAATGAAGAAGAAGAGGACATGTTTTATCTTGTACTGTCGACGGATAGAGTGAAATGAAATGATATGAAAAACGTGATCAATGTGTTTGCACCTACTTGATATAATCCCCAACAGTACTACTCTACACCGTTGCCATGTCCGATCCTTATTAAAGATGTCGAAGGCTTCGTTATTTATTGGCGCAAACTGGTTTACTTTAACTTTCTCGTTGTTATTACATCAAACATTGATCAAGTTGGTATGGCCACGTCACCGGATCATCAAGTCTTGCAAAGACCATCCTGCAAGGCACAGTGCAAGGAGGTAGAAGAAGTGGGAGACCTAAAAAGAGGTGGGAGGACAACATTCGAGAATGGAATGGCTTGACCCTGAGCGAAACCATCAGGTTTGCTGTGGACAGAGAAAGATGGAGTACGCTAGTTAAACGATCATATGTGGCGCCCTTACGACCTCCGAGTTACGGGATAGGATAGGATAGGACACACTAGCTCAATGCCTATATGAGCAGCACTCTTAGGTTGTCCCACATTTTGCTGGCTGCGGGCTATTTATAGCTTGCCTACACCCTCCCTTTCAGTGAAAGGAATGTAAAGAAGAGCAAAGGCGAAGCTATTTATAGCTAGCCTGGCTGAACTAGCTTCAAAACCTAAAAGCTTTGGTTGAGTCGGTGTGAGGATAGGATTGATAAAGTGGGTTGTTGTTGGTCAAATCAACCTCTAAATGTGATTTTTTGTTTCACTTTCTGATCTGACTGGCAGTGAATTCCACTGTTTAGAAGCACGCTAGATTATATTTGGTTTTAGCGCAACAAAGCTTTTCTCGCATAGTCTGACGCCCAGGCGACTCAGCACAACCAAAGGCGATGGGGATAGTGGACCTAGTGCGCATACATACACACAAACACACAAACACCCCCCGCACGCACACACACACACACACACACACACACACACACACACACACACACACACCAACGTTCATGTTTTATATTACATGGTGTCGAAGTGTCAGTGAGTACTAAGACTGCACCTCCCAAGACCCGGCAAGATTTATCGTTCCAGTGTTATTAAACAAAAGGGGTTATTATGCTTCAGAATAAAGTTTATAGGTATGAGGCTTGATCTCAGAGCACTGTCATATCTTGTGTCAGGGAACTCACTGCTTGGACTGCCGAAGAGCAATGTAATGTGTGTGTGCGTGTGTGTGTGTGTGTGTGCATGTGTGCTGTGTGCGCGCGTGTGTGTGTGCGCATAGATAGATCAACAGAAAAATAGAGCCCGACAGACAAATGGAGGCAGACAGGTAGATAACTAGCTAAGATAAGATTAGATAGATAGACAGATAGATAGATAGATAGATAGATAGATAGATAGATAGATAGATAGATAGATAGATAGATAGATAGATAGATAGATAGATAGATAGATAGATAGATAGATAGATAGATAGATAGATAGATAGATAGATAGATAGATAGATAGATAGATAGATAGATAAATAGATAGATAGATAGATAGATAGATAGATAGATTGATATATAGATAGATAGATAGATAGATAGATAGATAGATAGATAGATAGATAAATAGATAGATAGATAGATAGATAGATAGATAGATAGATAGATAGATAGATAGATAGATAGATAGATAGATAGATAGATAGATAGATAGATAGATAGATAGATAGATAGTGTTAACAGACAGGTAGATTATTCATTTTTGAGGTCAAGCTGATTATAGAAAGATATAAATATATATTGTACAGATTGATTGATTGATTGTTGCTTTAGGTCCAGCGGACTCTTCCGAGCCAAATCAGAACCGGACAACCCCCGATCCGCATAAAAGATCTGCTGAAACAACCCTAGTGGGAAAATTGAACGCCCTCCACCGGCCAGTCACTTTACAATAAAGACATCCCACGCAGGGGACGGCTGAGTCTTTACCCCAACTACTCGAACCCCCGGTTACAAAAACAAAATAGAATACAAACATCATTATAAATTATCAACAAAACATATACATATAAAATGCCTATAATTGCTAAATAATAACATCATAGGAAGCCCTAGTGACCACCCGGCAGAAAGCGTCCAACACTCCCAAGCTGATCCAACAGGGAGTCTTGTCCAGGAAGAGTTTTCAAGAAAAAAGGTAGGTCATTGATCTAGCGAAGAAGAAGATAGTATAGCAGAGTGATAGGACAGAGCAGGAATGGGAAAGAGTAAATGAGGAAGACAGCGACAGTGGGATTTTAAAGCACTAAATTTCCAGAAAGTGGGGATACTATTTATACTGAAACCCCCGGCACCCCAACGGGGGTACTGTTGCCGCAGTGAATTGGTCATGCCTACAAAGTCAAGACAGGTTTTCAACTGGGGCTTTCACTTTTCCCTTTATAGGTTAGAACAATCTACAGTGGCAAGATTGCTCATGACCCCAAGGGGTTATTGTACAGATAGCTAAAAAGACACAGACATACAGTCAGACAGACACACGCCGACAGACAGAAAGACAGAGATAATGATAGCAAAGAAAAACAAACTGTGTATACGATTGGAAGCCAAGTGCAAAAGTCCAAATTTAGAATTAAATTATTAAATTATTTTTTTTCCTTCTGAAAGACTATTTTCTGAAGTTCTTTTTGTTGACTTAATGGGTTTTCTTAAACTGTAAATGCGTTAAAGGTATTTTTCTGCCTTTTTTAATTTCCTTACTTTCTTGTGTCTTTCTTTCTTTCAAATCCGTTTGTTTTATCTTGTGTTTGTGTGTGTGTGTGGGGGGGGGAGGAGGGGGGGGGCGTGTTTTCATGGATATATGGGGCGCAAAAATGTGCCTTTTAATGCACAAAATGGGACATTTAGCTAGCGCTCCCTTTTTTTTTTAAAGTATATGAGAGTACTCTCTGTCTCTCTATCTGTCTGTCTGTCTGTCTATCTGTCTGTCTGTCTGTCTCTCTCTGGACAATCAATTGATCTGCGCCCGTGGTGGGTGATATAAAATGTGGCCATTTTTACTGTCCAATTTAGCAGTATGATTGCTTTGGTGGTTCAGTGTTGATTCAGGTCCCTACCCCTCTTTCCCTGGGATGGTTATCCCCGTCTGCCATATCGCCAATGGTGGGTGTAGACGTTAAACCTCTATTCTTTGATCTGCGCAGCAGATTCATAAACAGCTGAACGTCTGTTACACAATTGCTTGTAAATTATGACAGGTTGATGTCGCTCTCTTAGTAAATAAGCTAACATCTATTACGCAGTAGCAAGAAAGAAAGAAAAGAAAGAGATTTCTCTTCTATAGCGTACTTACAAGCTCAGAGAGCTTCTCAAAGCGCTGGCCCGTAATATCCAGCAATTACACAATAGTTTGCTGAAGTCAGGATTCGAACCCACGTCGCCCAAGACGCACTCACACAAGTCGTGCGCTCTGACCACTGGGCTATCCCTGCCGCCAGGAACAAACCTGTCGATGCAACATTGATTTCACGAACCTCTATTATGCAACGAATGCTGATTACTTATTTACCTTCATTTATTATGAACTATTTGCCTAAGTTTGTTTAATTCCTATCATATCCTATCCTATCCCATAACTCGGAGGTCGTAGGGGCACCACAGATGATCGTTTAACCAGCGAACTCCATCTTTCTCTGTCCTCAGCTAACCCTGATGGTTTCGATCAGTGTCAAACCAGTCCATTCTCTACTGTTGTTCTCCCACCTCTTCTTCGGTCTCCCTCTTCTTCTAACTCCTTGCACTGTGCCTTGCAGGACGGTCTTTGCAAGGCCTGATGATCTGGTGATGTGGCCATACCATCGGAGTTTCCGTTTCTTTACCACTATGAGCAAGTCATCGTGTTGTCCAATGGCTTGTGTGATGGTCTGTCGGACTTCGTCGTTGGTGATGTGCTGTGTATAGGAAATGCCCAGAAGTCTTCTGTAGCACCACACCTCCATGTTTTGTATTCTTCGTTGTAGATCTGCAGTGAGTGTCCATGTTTCGCAAGCGTATAGGACTGATGGTCTCGTCTTTCCAAATGGGATTCAACCTTGCCAGGGCAGCAGTTGTATGTGCGATCCCGGAGAGGACTTCCTGTCCGTACCCATTGTCTGATACAATGGCTCCTAAATATTTGAAGCTATGCACTGGGTTGATGGATTGGCCTTGGACGTTGATGCCCATGTTGATGCCATTGGTGTTGTTGGTCATCATTTTGGTCTTCTCTACACTATATAAGTATAAAAGTCATTGTGACCAAACAACGGGAATTTCCAAAACAAAAAGCGCTTTAATGTGGGAAATAAACGGGCGACACAAAGACTGTTTGAAATCCCGGTTAAAAAAAAAACCAAACTATCTTGAAATGCAACTTTTGGTTTCCTTAGGCGACGAATTAGAACAAACCTTTTAATGTAGGTCCTTTTCGAACCGTTTGAGAATATTTTTCAACCGTTTGTTGACGCCAGATAGCGTTCTCACTTGGTGTCATCCAATTTGAAGATCCAAGATGGTAAATCGGATTTGGAAACGGAAAGAACGCATTCATTCTGTCGCAGCTGGTTCAGAAAATATCTACAGTAGGTGATATAGCATCCAATACGACGACGACGACGATGATGATGATGATGATGATGATGATGATGATGATGACGATGATGACGATGATGATGATGATGATGATGATGATGATGATGATGATGATGATGATGATGATGACGATGATGACGATGATGATGATGATGATGATGATGACGATGATGATGATGATGATGATGATGATGATGATGATGATGATGATGATGATGATGACGATCAGAATCAAGATCAGAATTATGGCAGTACAAACAGCATAGCGGAAGGCTGGAACAACCCAGAGACAGACATACAAAAAGGGAGCTAACCGAATCAGGAGATTTATGTAGTGTGTAGTTGGGAGTGTGTAGTGGGAAGGGGGGGGGGGAAGAGGGAGGACCTGAAGGGGGTGAATGGGGGCAGTTCAAGGAAGAAAACATCTATTTCCACGGATTCTCTTTCCGGCAACGTCCGTTCCAAGATGCAAGTTCATTTGTAATTCACGTCTCTTGGCTTTCATGCTGCGCGCAATCTTCTCCTTGACGCCAACACACACACAAGCACACACCCATACACACACACCCACACACACGCGCATACACACACACACATACACACGTACGCGCACTAATTGTATGTATGTAAGTGTGTATGTGTGCGTACATGAGCGTTTGCGGAGGACGGCTTCTTAGAAAACACCCATGGCTTAAAATCCTAATCCTCCATGTCAATAAAATGTTCAGAGACTCTCTCTCTCTCTCTCTCTCTCTCTCTCTCTCTCTCTCTCTCTCTCTCTCTCTCTCTCTCTCTCTCTCTCTCTCTCTCTCTCTCTCTCTCTCTCTCTCTCTCTCTCTCTCTTCCTCTTTCTCTCTCTTTCTCTCTCTCACACTCCCTCTCCCACACACATACTATAACATAATTTGCTTATACACCTACACTTGGTTACATTTGCTTATAGCCAACATGTGGTGGTCAGTGTTATTCTGACGTAATCGGTTTCTTACGTCATGGCACTCTGTGTATCGCCCCACTGCAATCGAATTCTCTCTCTCTCTCTCTCTCTCTCTCTCTCTCTCTCACACACACACACACACTCTCTCTCTCCCACACACACATACTATAAAATAATTTGCTTATACACCTACACTTGGTTACATTTGCTTATAGCCAACATGTGGTGGTCAGTGTTATTCTGACGTAATCGGTTTCTTACGTCATGGCACTCTGTGTATCGCCCCACTGCAATCGAATTCTCTCTCTCTCTCTCTCTCTCTCTCTCTCTCTCTCTCTCTCTCTCTCACACATATTTTGCTAATACACATACACATGCTTATAGTCCACAGGAGGTGAGTATTATTCTGACGTAATCGGTATCATACGTCATGGTACTCTGTGTATCGCCCCATTGCCAATCAAATCCTCTCTCTCTCTCTCCTTCCCCCTCCCCCCCCCGCCTCCCCTCTCTCTCGCTCTTCCTCCACGCAAAACACACACAAACTAAAGCAGGTTTATTCGACATAACCTGTCAAAACCATATATTGGAACACTAACAACACGGCCATACTGACACCATGTTAGGGAAGTTTGGGGGCGACTTGCCAAACTTATAATGACCTCGCATGCCGGCAGACCATTTCCCTGCGCCTGTATCTACAATATAAGGTTAAAACTTGCTTGTCTAACCTCTGTCTAAGTACGAGATGGCCTTGTCAGCGTCGAGGGTAGCGCGCTGGGCTGCGGATACTTGAAATGAGAAGGTTGGCGCAAACTCGGTCCGCGGTCCCGGACAGCTGGCCCTGGGAATGTATGTCCGCGATGCAGGGCGCATTCGCTAAGTGTGTGTGTGTGTGGGGAGGGGGGGGGAAGCGGAGGGAGGAGTGTTTGTTGTGGGCGTGTGTTGTGGGTGTGCGTGGTGAGTGCTTGATGTGCGTTATGATGTTGGCCTCTGTTGTGCTGGTGACGTCAGTGTTTTTATATTGAATTGTTTCCCTTGACTGGTGAGTGTTTAATACTGACTTGTTTCCCTTGGCTGTGATGGTGATAGTTTAATAACTTGTATTGTTTTAATACTTTACTGCGCAATTGTTATTGTATCCCTGAAATTGTATTTTAATTAATTTAATAATAATGGAGTGGTTTAAAAAAAAAATTAATACACGTGTGATCGTGGTATATGAGGAGTTTGTGGGTAAGAAAATCGAACGAATTTTCTAACATAATATGTTTGACGCGTTAGTTTGGCAAGAATTGTGGTATATTTTGCATGCCTTTATCTATTGAAAAGCGACACAAATGACCTATCCTATCCTATCCTGTCCCGTAACCCGGAGGTCGTAGGGGCACCACACATGATTAACCAGCATACTCCATCTTTCTCTGTCCTCAGCAGCCCTGATGGCTTCGCTCAATGTCAAACCAGTCCATTCTCTAATGTTGTCATCCCACCTCTTTTTCGGTCTCCCTCTTCTTCTACCTCCTTGCACTGTGCCTTGCAGAATGGCCTTTGCAAGGCCTGATGATCTGGTGACGTGGCCATACCATCGGAGTTTCCGTTTCTTCATCACTGTGAGCAGGGTCATCGTGTTGTCCAATGGCTTGTGTGATGGTCTGTCGGACTTCGTCGTTGTTGATGTGTTGGGTATAGGAAATGCCCAGAAGTCTTCTGTAGCACCTCATCTCCATGCTTTTGTATTCTTCGTTGGAGATCTGCTGTGAGGGTCCGTGCTTCGCAAGCATATAGGAAGATGGAGATGACAAGGGAGCGCAGCAGCCTTACTTTATGGCCACTGTACATAATTCATTTGAACGTAATAAATATGTGTGGAGTTGAATTGAATTCCAGACAAGTAGACAGCTGGCGCTGAAATAATTAAAACAAAATTCTTCTCATGTTCAAAGTTTACTGATGATTGTACAAGTACTCGACTGTCCATACTTACTTACTGTACGCGTTTTTTCCATCTATGATTATGGTTTTAAAATCGTATTATTGTTTGATGTACGTTCTAAAGACGCTTACTGCCTGATTAGATTATAGCCCCGTGACCACTGAAGACGCTCCAAGAATAGAAACAGCTGCCTGGTCATGATGGCTTACATTTCATCATAACGGACTTTAAAGATCCCGACGCTCATGTCCTAGACGGGTGAGTGCCGGTAACAAGAACATGACCTGCAGGGACGAGTGCCAGTTACACAAAAATACCTTGCAAGAAATAAGTCTCTTTCCCTTCTTTCCCCCATCCCCGGTCAAACAATGCGCCAAAGAGTGAGACCTTGTATTGGCCAGCGCCTTGAGCAGCTCTTGAGCTGGAAACGAGCTATATAAAATAACGAGTAAATAAATACATCGTCGTTGGGTTAAAAGGGCATCACTATTTTCTCTACCCACTGCGCTATCGCGGAAACCAGTTTAGTGCATAAAGGTAATCTGAAGGCTTTAAAGCCGTCATAAAACCTCACTAGCACTGCCAGTGTAAGGAGGGAAAGAACTAAGGTTGTGAGCAACTTTAAGTGGTCCCCGCAAAGCTGGCAACGTGGAGAAATGGCGCGTGTCGGACCGATTGACGGTGGACCGACTTACAAATGTCCCTTGTTTCGATTGAAGACTATTTTAAAAGCTTTACATAATTATGGATGCGAACATCGCCCCACTATTGTTTGGAAGATGTTCTGATACGTAATGATGACCAACAACACCAATGGCATCAACACGGGCATCAAAGTCCAAGGCCAATCCCTCAACACAGTGCATAGCTTCAAATATTTAGAGCCCATTATATCAGACAATGGATCCAGACAGGGTCCCAACCAGGATCGCACAAACAACTGCTGCCCTGACAAGGTTAAAGCCCATTTGGAAAGACAGGATCATCAGTCTACATTCCAAGGTAAGGCTGCTGCGATCCCTTGTCATCTCCATCTTCCTATACGCTTGTGAAACATGGACCCTCACAGCAGATCTACAACGAAGAATACAAAGCATGGAGATGAGGTGCTACAGAAGACTTCTGGACATTTCTTATACCCTGCACATCATCAACAACGAAGTCCGACAGACCATCACACAAGCCATTGGACAACACGACGACATGCTCACAGTGGTGAAGAAACGGAAACTCCGATAGTATAGCCACGTCACCGGAGCATCAGGCCTGGCCAAAACCATCTGCAAGGCACGGTGCATGGAGGTATAAGAAGAGGGAGACAGAATAAGAGGTGGGAGGTCAACATTCGAGAATGGACTGGTTTGACACTGAACGAAGCCATGACGTTTGCTGAGAACAGAGAAAGATGTGGGGCGTGTGCGGGCGTGTGTGTGCGTGTTGCTTGTTAAATTACTGACGGAAGATTCAAGATCAATCGTGTCAACTCTTGTTCGCAGTCTATGAGGTAAGACAGTGCGTATTTCCGGTGAGTAGTTTTAATCCGATTGGTTATTGATTGCGCCATTCTAGAATGTTCTCAGTTTTTCTACTTAAACCCTGTTTGAGCGTAGTAAGGTAGACAACCTCTCTCCCAAGCTTGAACCAGTCGCCACCCATTGCGTGTGGAGGGAGTTTTTATTTTTTTAACGACAGTCCTTGATTGCACGTTTTGCTGCTCAGTGCATCTTTTGCTGAGAGAGAGAGAAAAAAACTTTTCGCGACGACTCTTGCCTTGTCACTGAGTGAACGGGGCTCGTGGATACCACTCCCAGTCACACAGATAAAAGGGCTCAAACGACCATTGCCGCGTAATAAACATAATAATGCAGTATAATATGAGTGCTGATGGCATGTGTGACGCTTTCTCCATCGCCCTACACTACCCTACTCCCGTAACTCGGAAGTCGCTGGGGCACCACAGATGATCGTGTTACCATCGATCGGCCATTAAGTCTGCTACTGCTTTGGAACATAATACAACTCCAATCAAATATTTATACCTTTAAATGTACTTCTGTTAGGTCTGCCTGGAGAGAGAGAGAGAGAGAGAGAGAGAGAGAGAGAGAGAGAGAGAGAGAGAGAGAGAGATTTTTACTAAGAGACAAGAATGGACAATGTAGGCTGTTAGAGAGAAAGAGAGAGGGGGGAGAGAGAGAAAGAGAGAGGGAAGAGAGAGACATTAGACATTTGACATTTACCAATTTATTGCATTTTTGGCCATTGGCCCATATGCTCACACGCACGCGCACATGCGCGAACACTCTCCATTCACACGCATTTGATTCGAGCGTTGGTTTCTAACATACAAAAAAACATTGACTGAACGGAAAAACAATAATATCTAATAGACATTTTTTGCGCCATAAGAAGTGTGTGTCTGTGTGTGTGTGTGCGGGGGTGGGGGGGGGGGGGGGGTAAGGGAAGCAGGACAATGCATTAGCTTATTCCAGATATTCTGCAAGCTTTTTTCGTCTTGCGAATGCGTGATATACAAACTTACTTAGGTTTCGTAAATGCGTCGTCCCTTTGAACTTCATCATGTCTTTAAGTAAAGCAGGTCGATCTGACAAAAAGCGATTTCTAAAATCATCATTCATACAAAGGACATACATGATATTCATGTTCAACTATATTCTTACATACAATGCAATTTCTTAATGCAACATTATCATCGAATCTATAGGTGTTGTTATTAATTGGAAGAACTCCAAATCTGATTAATGAAAGTGCCACACGAAAACAATATACATCAATATCTACAATATACGATTCCTGCCCAAACTCGGTCTTGAATGAACTAAATGTTTTATAGCGGTCTCTATCCCGTACTGTTGCAGACCATTCTTGCCTAAAGGGAAGAGAGAGAGAGAGAGAGAGAAAGAGAGAGAGAGAGAGAGAGAGAGAGAGAGAGAGAGAGAGAGAGAGAGAGAGAGAGGGCGGGGAGGAGAGACAAAAATAGAAGCTGAAGAAAGAGAGACGGAGACAGAGACAGACAGACAGACAGACAGAGATAAAAGCTGTTTCCGTAGAAGAAAAGAAAGAAAGAAATTTCAAAGTTTATGCATAATTACTCGTCCGCGCACGTTTCTTCCATCGTTCACTCATAATGCATGATTGTTTGAACAACACTTCACTTTTGAAAGAACCCCGGTATCTATTGTTTTGAAAACCGCGTCAAACTTCGCAACACACGTCAATAATTCAGGATTACGTCATTTTACGATGTGACGTTAAAATTATGGTCGATGTTTGACAGCTATTATATTCTTGTTTACCGGTTTTGTATGACGACCTACTAACTCCAAAACCTGATAATTACAAATATCATATATTAAGAGATAAATACAAATATCATGGGATAATTACAATGATCAAGGGATAATTACAATTATAATTAAAAAGTTATAAATATATTCGCGGGATCATTTTTAATTTTCAGTTTTGGCTCTAGCACTCGGCATGGTAATGCGCCAAAATCACTTTATAATTACAATTTCTACGTGATCATGCTTAATTCTGACTATGGCGGTTTACTAGCGCCAAAACGTGCATTTACAGGTATCAGTGATAATAGTAATTAACACGTGTTCTTTGTAATTCACATTATGACGACCTACTAGCGCCAAAACCTGATAATTACAAATATCATGTGATAATTACAAATATCATGTGATAATTACAAATATTATGTGATAATTGCAAATATCATGTGATAATCACAAATATCAACGACATATTTACAATGAACAAATCCTATCCTATCCTATCCCGTAACTCGAAGGTCGTAGGGGCACCAAAGATGATCGTTTAACCAGCGTACTCCATCTTTCTCTGTCCTCAGCAACCCTGATTGTTTCGCTCAGTATCAAACCAGTCCATTATCGAATGTTGTCCTCCCACCTCTTTTTCGGTCTCCCTCTTCTTCTACCTCCTTGCACTGTGCCTTGCAGTATGGTCTTTGCAAGACCTGATGATCTGGTGACGTGGCCATACCAACGGAGTCTCCGTTTTATCACCACTATGAGCAGGCCATCGTATTGTCCAATGGCTTGTGAGATGGTCTGTCGGACTTCGTTTTTGGTGACCTGCTGGGTATAGAAAATGCCCAGAAGTCTTCTGTAGCACCTCATCTCCATGCTTGGTATTCTTCGCTGTAGATCTGCTGTGAGGGTCCATGTTTCGGAAGATGGAGATGACAAGGAAGCGCAGCAGCCTTACCTTGGAATGTAGACTGATGGTCTTGTCTTTCCAAATGGGCTTAAACCTTGTCAAGGCAACCGTTGTTTGCGCGATCCTGAATAGGACTTTCTGTCGGGACCCATTGTCTAATACAATGGCTCCTTAATATTTGAAGCTAAGAAGTTGCTAATGAGCAGGTTTCCTATGCCGAAGATCACGGGTTCGACCCCCTCAGGGGACGGACTTACCTGACTTAGTAACGAGACTTATTCAGGTCAAAGAGGGGTTTCTTCTGGTACTCCCGTTTCCTCTGTCCCATCCGTAATGGTATTAGATGCGGTCTGTGTACAGTTTCAACAAAAACTGTATCTCGATTTCCATC
>CM072522.1:61697171-61699671 GCA_036898135.1 Oncomelania hupensis | reverse complement strand
GTTTGATCTGTATAAAAAGCAACGTAATAAAGTCCTTACTCTCGTAAGAAATGCAAAGAAAAAATATTTTCAAACTTTATTATCAACTGAAAACACTAATATCACTTGCATTTGGCAAGCAATGAACGCATTTTGCAAAAAATCTAGAACAAGAAAAACAAATCAATTTAATTTTTCTAATGATGAATTTAATTAATATTTTATTTCATTAACTGACTCTATTCTTAAATCTAATACCGCAAACACAAACACGGATACAATATATGATAAGGTCAACCTGTTTTGTAGAAACAAACTTCACGAATCTGCCTCATTTCTTATACCTCGGTTAACATAACATGATGTAACGTCTCTAATATTAAAAACGAAAAATACAAAGTCTATGGACATTTATAATCTAAATGCATTCATTATAAAATTGTCTCTTCCTTATATCATTGAACCTTTAACCTACATCTATAATCTATGCATTGATCAAAGTCAGTTTCCTTCAATATTTAAAGAAGCTAAAGTTATACCTTTACCTAAAACAAGTGATACTTCAGTTCTTGACAACTTTCGACCAATTTCCATTCTGCCTGTACTATCTAAACCCCTGGAAAGACATATTTACATTAACCTTATGAAATATTTAGAAAATAACGCTCTTTTTCATCCTTTTCAGTCTGGCTTTAGACCTAAACACTCTTGTCAAACAGCACTCGCCCATATTTGTGATGCTTGGCTTGATGCTATAAACAAGCAAGACATTGTAGGGGCAGTTTTTCTTGACCTTAAAAAGGCATTTGACCTAGTTAACCATAACATTTTAATAAATAAGTTAAAATTCTATTTCCAAAATTCTGCATCTGTATTATTTTTTTAAATCATATTTATCAAACAGGCACCAATCAGTATACACTAATGGTTCCTTTTCGTCTTCTGGTGATGTGACTTGTGGAGTTCCTCAAGGATCGATCCTTGGTCCTATTTTATTCTGTATCTTTATCAATGACATGCCCCTTTTTCTCACACAAAATGTTAATCTTGAACTATTTGCTGATGATTCATCCCTCCATACTCATAATACAAATTTACAGGAGGTGGAGCAAAGTCTTCAAATAAGCATAAATGAAATTAATAACTGGTGTTGCATCAATAGAATGAAATTAAATCCTAATAAAAGCAAAAGTATGCTTCTCACTACACGACAAAAACGCCAAAATGGATCTTTTCCCCTTAATCTAAACTTAGGGTCGTACAGTATTGAGCAAGTTCATGAACATAAGGTGCTAGGCATAATCATCGATGATGATTTTAGCTGGCGGTCACACGTTAACCATATCTGTAAAAAAAATTTCTAAAAACCTCTTCCTCCTAAATAAACTTAGACATTTTGTTACGGCTGATGCATTAAAATCTTTTTTCTATGCCCACTGTATGTCTCATTTTAATTATGCATCGATTATTTGGTGTAATGCCAGTGACGCTCAAATTAAACATCTAAATAGTCTTCATAAAAGAGCAATCAAGATACTTTATAAATCTTATAATAATATAAATACAGATGCTACAACTAATGAAAAATATCAAGAACTCCGAATATTACCTCTTCAAAAACAATTTATATTTAATACAGCTATCCTTATGTTCAAAATCACACACGGAGAAACACCTGCATATCTTGATACATTTTTTATTAAGCCAGTTAATGGGCATAGACTGTATAATTATAAACTACCCCTCCCTCGCATTGATTTATACAAAAATAGCCTATCGTTTAATGGAGCTAGTGTATGGAACTCTCTCCCTCTGGAGTGTAAACATTGCGACACACTGTTTTCTTTCAAATGTAAAATATGTAAGCATCTGCAAAATTAATTATAAAAGTGATGTATAATAATATATATGACAACACAGTCATTCGTGTAATTATTAACCTATTTATTTATTCACTTTATTATTATTATTATTATTATTATTATTATTATTATTATTATTATTATTATTATTATTATTATTATTATTATCATCATCATCATCATTATTATTATTATTATTATTATTATTATTATTATTATTATTATTATTATTATTATTATTAATTTGCTGTGGAACTTGACTTGTATTATTATTATTATTATTATTATTATTATTATTATTATTATTATTATTATTATTATTATAAGGGTGAAGGATATGGGGAAAAGGGTAGTTGCCTAAAATTGTTTAAAGATAATGATGAAGATGTTAGTGTGATTGTGTGTGCAGGTGTGTTTGTGAGTGATGTGATTTCCAAGTTAAAGTTAAAGGTTAATTATTATTATGTTAATTTCTTAAGGGACAGATTGGAAGATTAGACTGTATCATTAGTCTAAAATCTTTATCCCTAATAAAAAAAGTTTCAAAAAAAAAAAAGTTTCTCTCTCTCTCTCTCTCTTTTTCTCTCTCTCACATATCCTAACGCCGACATGGTTGCAACCTGCAGCAAAATTGGAAACCTTGTGGCTATCAACACGTT
>CM072522.1:61687171-61692171 GCA_036898135.1 Oncomelania hupensis | reverse complement strand
ATACCATCGGGGTTTCCGTTTCTTCATCACTGTGAGCATATCATCGTGTTGTCCAATGGTGTGTTTGACGGTTTGTCGGATTTTGTCGTTGGTGATGTGCAGCGTATAGAAAATGCCCTGGAGTCTTCTGTAGCACCTCATTTCCATGCTTTGTATTCCATGTTGTAGGTCTGCTGTGAGGGTCCATGTTTCCAAAGCAGCCTTACCTTGGAACGTAGACTAATGGTCCTGTCTTTCCAAATGGGCTTCAACCTTGCCAGGGCAGCAGTTGTTTGTGCGATCCTGGAGATGACTTCCTGTCGGGACCCATTGTCTGATACAATGGCTCCTAAATATTTGAAGCTTTGCACCGTTTTGAGGTATTGGCCTTGGACTTTGATGTTCGTGTTGATGCCATTGGTGTTGTTGGTCATCATTTTGGTCTTCTCTGCACTTATTTCCACTCCAAATGTTCTGGAGATGCTGTCAAGACTTTGTACCAGCTGTTCAAGTTCTTGTTCCTCTCCAGCCAATCCATCAAAGTTATCCGCAAAGCGGAGATTGGAGATTACTCTAGCTCCTATGCTGACTGTGACTTCGTGATCTGCAAGGGCATTTGACATGATTCGCTTTAGGAAGATGTTCATGAGTTTTGGAGAGAGTAGGAATTCTTGACCTACGCGGATTGTTATTCTGAACCAGTTACCGATGGCGCTGTTGTAGAGGACTGCACTACAGTCAGCCTACAGCCAGTCAACACTCGGCCCACAGTCCGTCAACTGTCATCCTATAGTCAGCCTATAGCCTGGTACTAGTCAGTCACCCTTTAATCAACCCACAATCAGTCTACAGTCAATCAACAGTCATTCGTACTACAGCTAGTCAATAATCATCCTCTAGTCAAGCAACAGTCTCTCTCTAGTCAGCCTACAGTCAGTCAAAAGTCAGCCTCTAGTGAATCAACAATCACACTCTAGTTAGCCTACAGTCAGTAAACAGTCATCCTGTATTGAATAAAAAGTCAGCCTCTAATGAACCAACAGTCAGTCAACAGTCAGCCTCTAGTGAATCAGCAGTCGGCCTCTAGTGAGTCTACAGTCACCATCTAGTCAGTCACACAAATACAGGCTGTTATACAAATCTCTACAAAAAAACAACAACTATTAAATACGCATTACAACTTGCTACACAAGTCTACGCGGAAGACGATTGTTTAAGCACTACATCGTGCGATTTAAGTCACACAATAACACAGTTGCATGAACACTGCATCTTGTCATATAGGTCTAAAAAGACAATCCTACAAGGAATACAGCTAGTCATATAAGTCTATAAGCAATACAGCGTGTTCTATGAGTCTCTGCATAAGACAATTGTATAAGGAATACGTACTGTCATTTACATTTAAGTCTTAACAAAAGACAGTTGTATAAGAAAGTCTGCTTGTGTTACGTTGAAACGCGTACGATAGTCTTTGTGTGACGCGCACGATAGATGCGATCGTGTTGCTTTGCTAAGCATGCAGTAACAGAGTGCATTTATCTTTGATTTGATTTTGCGTTGTTATTAGAAGAAGCTTTGTATAACGTTGGTGGTTTTAGTTGGTCGATATTATTTGAGAATTTTATAGTGTTAGTTGTTTACTATCGATCGAAGCGTATGGACAATTCTAGTGGTAACTATAGAAGCTTCCATCCCAAATAGGGTTGTATGACGTGAGACAGTGATGATGAAATTAGTTCTTATTGGTTGTGGTGTGTTATGCGGGGGTATTCTCGCCTGTTCTTGAGTATGTAGAGACAATATATAAAGCCGCACTGTTTGAGTAGAGAGCTCGAGGGGCCGGGTAGCTCAGTTGGTAAGAGCATCTTGCTAGTAACCGAAAGGTCGCTGGTTCGAATCCCGGATTGGTCAACGTGTGATCATATTATTTTCCCCTTTACCAACAACTGGCCCGCTGGTGTCAGTATAAATCGGTCCAGTAGTCACCTATATGCGAAAGTGTCGTGTGACTATAATCTACAAAACAAACAGTAGAGAGCTGTTGTGTTAGAGTTGAGAAAGTTGTAAAAAGGTGGAAAGTTGATAGTCGAGAATTGTAAAGTGAAAAGCGATTGACCGATTGTATGCAGTTGTTGATGTATGCTGAATAAAAGTGGAAAACTTCAAACGACGACTCCTGCTCCGCTGATGATTGAACGGGTTGCGTGGATAAACGAATCTGAGTTACACCCATCAGGATTTTAAGCATCGGGGCTGAATAAACTACTGTTAGAGAAAAAACAACAACATCGAGTGTAACAGCTTGTCATACACGCGTATACAGAAGTCAGATGTATTAACTATGAAGATTGTCAACAAAAGTCAATTCCGTACAATGCAACAATGCAATACAATATTCTATTACCTTAAAAAGAATGACAGCAGGTGCAGGATCACATGTTAAATTCACGTACAGTACATAAAGAATACAAATGAATTCGTTTTCTTCCACATCACCTTATTCCAGCTCTCTCTCTCCCTCTCTCTCCCTCTCTCTCCCTCTCTCCCTCCCTCTATCTCCCCCCCCCCCACCCACACACACACACAGCTTTTGTTTTCTATAAAGGTTTCAACAGAAGACAGTTGAGTAAAGAATACATCTTAATATAGAAGTCTAACCAGAACACAATTTTATAAGGAATACAGCTTGTTGTTTAAGGCAGAAACGAAGACGGTTGTATAAGCAATACATATTGTCATATAAATCTATACAGAACACAGTTGTATAAGAAATATAACTTGTCACAGAAGTTTAAACAGAAGACAGTTGTATAAGGAATGCATCTTTTCATTTAAATCTATTCAGAAGAGTTATACCATAAAAACATTTTGCCATATACGTCTGAAATAAAGGCTGTTGTATGAGCAATTTCAGCTTGGTATAGAAGTCTTTAAGAAGACAGTTTGCATAAGAAATACATTTTGGGATATAAATCTCAAAATCAGACGTTGGAATAAGCAATACATCTTGTCACATAAATCTGTACAGAACATAGTTGTATAAGAAATATAACTTGTCATATAAGTTTAAACAGAACACAGTGGTATAAGGAATATAACTTGTCACAGAAGTTTAAACAGAAGACAGTTGTATAAGGAATGCATCTTGTCATATAAGTTTAAACAGAAGACAGTTGTATAAGGAATGCATCTTGTCATATAAGTTTAAACATAAGACAGTTGTATAAGGAATGCATCTTGTCATTATAAGTTTAAACATAAGACAGTTGTATAAGGAATGCATCTTGTCATATAAGTTTAAACATAAGACAGTTGTATAAGGAACGCATCTTGTCATATAAGTTTAAACATAAGACAGTTGTATAAGGAATGCATCTTGTCATATAAGTTTAAACATAAGACAGTTGTATAAGAAATGCATCTTGTCATATAAGTTTAAACAGAAGACAGTTGTATAAGGAATATAACTTGTCCCATAAGTTTAAACAGAAGACAGTTGGATAAAGAATGCATCTTTGTATATAAGTCTCAAAACAAAAGACTACAAAACACTTACCTTAAGGGAGATAATCCATCTGTGAAGGATGCTGGCCTTGTAAGTCCTGGAATCGCCGAAGCGCACACACCGCTACACACCTACACCTACACACCTACACACTTACACATCTACACACCTACACACCTACACACTTACACACTTACACATCTACACACCTACACACTTACACATCTACACACCTACACAACTATACACCTACACACCTAAACAATTATACACCTACACACCTAGGGAATACTGAAGGTGCTTCTTTACGAGTTCTGCCTGGTGTATTCTATAATCTGTCATTTTCCTCAAAAAAGTTTGCTTTGAGAGAAGGGAGTTTGTATAGGTTGTATGAGCGTGTATGTTGGTATAGATCGCCGCGCTTTGAGCCTGATTGATTTTGGAAAAGGCGCGTATATAGCATCCTGTATTATTATTATAGGTTTCTCTCACACATACCTAACACGCCTTTGAAGATTTCTATTTATTAAAACAAACTTTTTGTATGAAATTGTTTTTATTTTTTTTTAATTTGGGTTGGGGGCAAGAGAGGTTCTTTTTCAACACTGCTTTGTTTGTGTATATATATGACTGGGAACTTCCCTCACAAAGTTTGCTTCGAGAAAAGAAAGTGTCAAGTCTCACACACACACTGCTGCCTAAAGCATTTCTTTATAAAATCTGCCACATGGGGTGTCGGATAGCGCAGTGGTTGGAGCACTCGCTACTGTGTCCAATGCGGTTAGCACTTGGATGGGTGACCGCAAACCGTGAAGCGACAAATAACAACGCCCCCAGTTGACCAACTATGACTGAGTACCTACTCTCTTAAGGGTGGGGAAGGTAAAGCAGCGAGGGAGAGAGAGATGGGCGTCACCCTCATTACGCTGGCCCAAGATAAGTGTGATCTCCAACATCACGCTCCCCTCCGGCCACAAGGCTATGGGACTACCTTTACCTTTACCTTTATAAAATCTGTGCCTGTTGTATATATTTGATGTTGCGCTATCCTCACGAAGCTTGCTTTGAGAGAAGAGAGTTTGTGTGGTCCACACTACTCTCCACTCAGAATACTTATTTGTGCTTTCTGCCTTGTGCAGATTTGGTCTGACATTTCCCTCACAAAGCTTGCTTTGAGAGGAGAGAGTTTGTAAAGGTCCACACACCCACCCGGAACAAAGCTCTCTTAAACATTTCTTTATGGACTCTGCTTTATGTTTTATATGACCTGGAATTTCCCTCATAAAGCTTGCTTTGAGAGAAGGGAGCTTCTACAGTTCCCCTCCCCCCTTCCCTCAGACAGCATTCTAAAGCAGTTCTGTGTGTGTATGTGTATGTGTGCACGTGTGTGTGTGTGTGCAGGAGCGCAATTTGCATGAGCTGATGTTTTTTGGAGAATCTGCGCTATGCAAGAATACATCATCATCAGCATTATCATCATCAAAGGAAAAGAAATTCTCTCTCTCTCTCTCTC
>CM072522.1:61624671-61682171 GCA_036898135.1 Oncomelania hupensis | reverse complement strand
TCCATTTTAAAAATATTAAAAAAAATGTAATTATCTTTTTTTCCAAATAGGATATTTGTTTAGAAAAAATAAAATAATTTTCATCCGTGTACAAGTGTTAGTTATTTCTGATACTGCTCAAGCTAGATTGGTTTTTTTTTTTTACTATGGTGACCCAGATTTACATGGCAAATAGTGGCTAAGATAAGTTAAAGGTAGTCCCATAGCCTTGTGGCCGTAGGGGAGCGTGATGCTGGAGATAACACTTATCTTGGGCCAGCGTAATGAGGGTGATACCCATCTCTCTCCCTCGCTGCTTTACCTTCCCCACGCTTAAGAGAGTAGGTACTCAGTCACAGTTGAGACAACAAGAGGCGTTGTTATTTGTCGCTTCACGGTTTGCGGTCACCCATCCAAGTGCTAACCGCAGTGGACGGTGCTTAACTTGCGACCCAGTAGCGAGTGCTCAAACCACTGCGCTATCCGACACCTCTAAATAGTGGCAAGGCAGTGCAATTCTTTCTTGGCAGTGCGGGACAGAGAAAGGGGTAAAGAACTAACCCCGCACACGTAAATCACAACAGTTTTCCTTAAGGCGCTAATACCACAAACATATCATAACATTTGTGTTAAGGTGTTAATATCGTTAACATATACCAGTTTTGTTAAGGTACTAACAAATGTAAACATATCATAACAGTTTTGTTAAGGCACTAACAACGGTAAACATATCATACCAGTTTTGTTAAGGTATTAACCCCTTAAACATATCATACCAGTTTTGTTAAAGTAATAACCCCGTAAACATATCATACCAGTTTTGTTAAGGTATTAACCCCGTAAACATATCATAACAGTTTTGTTAAGGCCCTAACCCCGTAAACATATCATACCAGTTTTGTTAAGGTATTAACCCCTTAAACATATCATACCAGTTTTGTTAAGGTATTAACCCCGTAAACATATCATACCAGTTTTGTTAAGGTATTAACCCCGTAAACATATCATACCAGTTTTGTTAAGGTATTAACCCCGTAAACATATCATACCAGTTTTGTTAAGGTATTAACCCCATAAACACATCATACCAGTTTTGTTAAGTTATTAACCCCGTAAACATATCATACCAGTTTTGTTAAGGCACTAACAACGGTAAGCATATCATACCAGTTTTGTTAAGGTATTAACCCCGTAAACATATCATACCAGTTTTGTTAAGGTATTAACCCTGTAAACATATCATACCAGTTTTGTTAAAACACTAACCCCGTAAACATATCATAACAGTTTTGTCAAGGCACTAATAACGGTAAACATATCATACCAGTTTTGTTAAGGCACTAACACCGTAAACATATCATAACAGTTTTGTTAAGGCACTAATAACGGTAAACATATAACAGTTTTGTTAAGGTACTAACGCCTTAAACATATCTTAACAGTTTCCTTCAGTTTTATTAAGGCTGTAAACACATCCTAACCGTTTTCTTAAAAGTGCTGTACTAAACTAGTTTAATCTGATCGCAGTGGGGATGCGCTTTGCTTAAACATGTGTAGTTATTGAAATGTAAATCAGTGGCAATAAACAAACCTATTACTGCGGCAACCCAGGGGACACGCAGTTGACAGGAAAAGCTTTTAAAATGACCCACTTTCACTGCGCCACTCCACATATTTTATTTATTTATTTATTGGGATATGTATGTATGTATGTATGTATGTATGTATGTATGTATGTATGTATGTATGTATGTATGTATGTATGTATGCATGTATGTATCTATGTATGCATGTATGTATCTATGTATGCATGTATGTACGTATTTATGCATGGGGCGGCCTCGTGGCGCAGTGGATTAGTCGCCGGTTTGCTATGCCGAAGGTCGCGGGTTCGATTCCCGCAAGTGGCGAACGTATGTGACTTAGGTACGAGACTATTGAGGTCACCGAGGGTTTTCTGCGGGCACTCCGGTTTCCTCCCTACCTTCAATAATGGTACTGGACGCAGTCAATATAAAAAAAGAAATTTGACAAAAATAAAATTTCGATTTTCTTTCCGTCTTCCAATAGCGATATCCCTGCCTTTACACCACCTGTTCGAGTGATGGATGTGTATTTGTTGTGTGTGTGTGAGAGGGTGGATGAGACAGGTGAGCGTGTATGTTGGTACAGATCGCCGAGTTTTGAACCTGATTGATTTGGGGAAAGGCGGGTTTATATAGCATCCAGTATTATTATTATTATTATTATTATTATTATTATTATTATTATTATTATTATTATTATTATTATTATTATTATTATTATTATTCGTTCTTATAGCGCGCTTTTCCAGCCCAAGAGCTGCACAAGACGCTGGACGATACATGACCTAACTCAAGCCGCCTGACACGCGCACATTAATCACACAAACGTGTGGTGTAACGGCAGGGAGATCGCTATTAGAAGACGGGGGGAAAAGGAAATAGGATTTTTGTTTTAAAAATATAAACACATAAAATGATTCCACTGCCTCCAATACCATTGTCGAAGGGAATGAGGGAACCCGAGTACCCGGAGGAAACCTCTGTGTCCTGAAAAGTCTCGCACTAAGTACAGTAAAGTTCGTCCTATGCGAGGTTCAAATCCGCGATCTTCGGCTTAGGAAACCAGCACCATACATACACTCGCTCTCGGAACTCGCTGAAGATTTCACGTCAAAGTTGATTAGTCTATTAGTTGCGTGATAGTTTCTCCTGCTGTTGTTGTCTACTAGCTTTATTGTACTTCAACATTTTGTATTACAGTGCATTCTATCCTGTCCTATCCTATCCCATAACTCGGAGGTCGTAGGGGCTCCACAGATGATCGTTTAACCAGCGTACTCCATCTTTCTCTGTCCTCAGCAATCCTGACGGCTTCGCTCAGTGTCAAACCAGTCCATTCTCGAATGTTGTCCTCCCACCTCTTTTTCGGTCTACCTCGTCCTCTACCTCCCTGCACCGTGCCTTGCAGGATGGTCTTTGCAAGGCCTGATGATCTGGTGACGTGGCCATACCATCGGAGTTTCCGTTCCTTCACCACTGCTAGCAGGCCATCGCGTTGTCCAACGACCCGTGTGATGACCTGTCGGACCCGGTCGCCGGTGATGTGCTGGGTATTGGAAATGCCCTGAAGTCTTTTGCAGCACCTCATCTCCATGCTTTGTATTCCCCGCTGTAGATCTGCTCAACATTTTGTATAACAATGCATAGCTTCAAATATTTGGGAGCCATTGTATCAGACAATGGGTCCCGACAGGAAGTCCTCTCCAGAATCGTACAAACAACTGCTGCCCTGACAAGGTTGAAGCCCATTTGGAAAGACAGGACCATCAGTGTACATTCCAAAGTAAGACTCATCTCCATCATCCCATATCGTCTTAACGCGCTTGCGAAACATGGACCCTCACAGTAGATCTATAACGAAGAATACAAAGCATGGAGATGAGGTGCTACAGAAGACATCTGGGCATTTCCTATACCCAGCACATCACCAACAACGAAGTCCGACAGACCATCACACAAGCCATTGGACAACACGATGACATGCTCCTAGTGGTGAAAAAACGGAAACTCCGATGGTATGGCCATGTCAGCAGAGCATCTGACCTTGCAAAAACCATCCTGCAAGGCACGGAGCAAGGAGGCAGAAGAAGAGGGAGACAGAAAAAGAGGTGGGAGGACAGCACTCGAGAATGGACTGGCTTGACACTGAACGAAGCCATGAGGTGGATCAGAACAGAGAAAGATGGAGTACGCTGGTTAAACGAACATCTGTGGTGCCCCAACGTCCTTTGAGTTACGGGATAGGATAGGATAGGATAGGATAGGATAGGATAGGATAGGATAGGATTTTCTAAACACGTTTTGCTCTGCATCTAAACCTTTGCGTAGAAGTTTGGATATTTTTTTGTTTTGTTTAGCTTAAAGATAGTTCAGATATTGGTCTATCATTCAAATTTTTTCCGTTTACTTTGTGGGTATAAAACCCAATCACGAGGTCACTAAGAGCATTAACACTTTGTGAAAATATGTATTTTGTTGGCTATATATGTTCGTCACCTTAAGAGTTTAGTGGTCGGAGGTAGTGGCGCCATGTTTATCACGGTCCGGTTCGAAGTAATAAGCGGGAGTAGCTGCGTGATTTCACTAAAACGAGGCACCTTTTTACGACGATGTTATGTACTCTTTCACGATTTGACTATAATATGAAACACCTTTACTAAGATCGGTACGCAACAAGTGAATTCAACTGCTTTAACTCTCCAAGGAGTAATAAAGGTATTTATAGTAATTTCTCCATGTACAGATTGCACAGAAAGATAAGAAATCTTATATCACACTGTAAAACCTTATATCGCTGTAACCGACTTATGTATCACGGTAAGATAATTCAAATGAAAGATGTTAATCACTGTAAAAACTTTTAATTGCTGTAAAAGACTTATATATCTATCGAAAATAATTAACTCACCTTTAGATTTTAGTCGTCAGGACTAAATTCCACTAAATATTTTTCCAGCAATTGTTTTGCCATAGACAGATCACACAGAAGAAGATAAAAAATGCAGTGCAAATAATATCACTTTATATCATATTACATTCTGATATTATATCACTTTTATATCATGTGAAATCTGCTCGCCCCTATTAACAATGACTAACTATCATTTTAAATTATGATGTGATATTACTTTTTCCAGTATAACGCACACCGCTTTTAAGAAAACTCACATCAAGGTGCGAAAAACCGCTTTAAGAAGATGGACCTCGCAGTATAGAGAATCACTGTATATCACATTAAATTATTATATGGTATCACTTTATGCATCATAATATCATATGATTGTATGTATTTTAATATTATCCGATTTTATGTATTATAATATATCACTTTATGCAGTATAATATCATATCCTTGAGTGAATTATAATATTACATGATTTTATGTATTATAATATATCCCTTTATGCATTATAATATCATATCATTGTATGTATTATAATATTATCCGATTGTATGCATTATAATATATCACTTTATGCATTATAATATCATATCTTTGTATGCATTATAATATTATCTGATTTTATGCATTACAATATATCATTTCATTCACTTTAATATATCACTTGATGCATTATAATATATCACTTGATGCATTACACTATCATATTACTTTATGTAGTATAATATCATATCACTTTATGCAGTATAATATCATATCACTTTATGCAGTATAATATCATATCACTTTATGCAGTATATCATATCACTTTATGCAGTATAATATCATATCACTTTATGCAGTATAATATCATATCACTTTATGTAGTATAATATCATATCACTTTATGTAGTATAATATAATATCACTTTATGCAGTATAATATCATATCACTTTATGCAGTATAATATCATATCACTTTATGTAGTATAATATCATATCACTTTATGTAGTATAATATCATATCACTTTATGTAGTATAATTATCACTTTATGTAGTATAATATCATATCACTTTATGTAGTATAATATCATATCACTTTATGCAGTATAATATCATATCACTTTATGCAGTATAATATCATATCACTTTAAAGAAAACTCAAACAAAAGTACGCTTTACCACTTTAAGGACCAAACACGCACAAACCTTACAGATGCCGGTTGTGAAAAGAATTAGCTCCTCGCAGAGAAAGAGAGAGAGAGAGAGAGAGAGAGAGAGAGAGAGAGAGAGAGAGAGAGAGAGAGAGAGAGAGAGAGAGAGAGATTTTATTCAAATATAAGGCCTATGCCCGTGATGGAAGGGGAGTATACAAAGGTACATATCACTAACCCTAACCCTAACCCTATCATGCTGCCCGCCTCATTTTTCGCTCCTCTAAATACAACCACATAACTCCTCTTCTTCAAACCCTGCACTGGCTGCCAGTACAGTACAGAATCCAGCACAAAATTATTTCTACACTCTGCTTTAGAAATTTTGACCTGACTTCTCCCAGCTATCTCTCCGACCTTCTCGAAACCTATTCCCCCAATCGCTCTCTTAGATCTTCGGCAGATACCCGTCTTTTAAAAATCCCAACCGTACGCACCAAAACCTATGGCCAGCGCACCTTTTCCTACCAGGCCCCATCTATCTGGAATAAACTCCCTCATTCACTCCGCCACTCCACTTCTATGCTGTCATTCAAAACCTCTTTAAAAACTCATCTCTTCCATCTTCCTCACTAAACTTTCCTCTTCATATTACACAACTGCTTTGTTTGGTCAGATGGTATTGTATGTCTGAACGTGTTAATGTTTGCCATTGTAAACGCCTAGGGCTTGTAAAAGGTTAGGCGTATAAATTTACATTTCATTCATTCATTTCATTCAATGCAAATGTTCAACGTGATGTCAGAGAACAAACAAAAACAAACCAAAGAGAGAGGGAGAGGTAGGGAGAGAGAGAGGAAGAGAGAGAGAGAGAGAGAGAGAGAGAGAGAGAGAGAGAGAGAGAGAGGAGAGAGAGAGAGAGAGAGAGAGAGCACTTATACTTCCAACCAGCGTGCGTCTGACAAAGACCTTCAAAAGGTCGAAACAGCTGCACGACACTTTCCCACCGCCGTAGCTCAAGTGGTACAGCGTTGGCCTGGCACACCGATGACCCAGGTTCGAATCCCGTGGTGGGCGATATAAAAAAAGTGGCCATTTTCACTGTCCATTTTAGCAGTAGGATTGCTTTGGTGGTTCAGTGTTGATTCAGGTCCCTACCCCTCTTTCCCTGGGTTGATTATCCCCTTCTGCCATATCGCCAATGGTGGGTGTAGACGTTAAACCTCTATGCTCTCACAAGCTTTGCTTAAAACAACAGTGGTCGCCCTCTGTAGAGTGGATGATCGTATTGCACCAAGATTTTTATCTTACCTTGATAGCATAAGGTAGTGTTATATTGTCAACTTTGCCTGGGAAATATTCCTTTTGAACACTTGAGTTTTGTTAGCTGCTTTCTACAGTGAGTTCCTCATCTGTTCGTCTCGTAATTGGTTATTTCTACTAGTAAATAGACCTCACAAAAAATTATGAAAAAACGCATTGAAATCCCTGTCACTTCATAATTGTAATCTTATGTTATTATATCACGTCCCTTTAAGCATTTATGCCTATCACTTTAAGCACTAAGTCACATCGCTTTTTAAAGAAACTCACATCAAGATGCGTGATACCGCTTTAAGAAAACCGCACTCACAAACTCGTTTGAGTCAAACGTCAAACTGAAACAATTAGTTCCTGGATTTTTGCTTTGCTTTGATTTTTGTAAATCAATTATTTCTTTATTTGTTTTTGTCAAGATCGCTCAGAAGAAAATCTTAAACACATGACATCGCTTTAAGAATTAAAAACAACTTACAGTAGAACTCGAAAATGCGTGACAGCACGTTACAAAACACAGTCTCGACGCAACACCGTCTTTCACTTTCGCTGCAGTGAGCTGAGTCGGACAAGTCTTGGTCAATGGAGCGATCGGGACATTGAGGAGACCTCGCGTGGTTGATCTCTCTCTCTCTCTCTCTCTCTCTCTCTCTCTCTCTCTCTCTCTCTCTCTCTCTCTCTCTCTCTCTCGTATTAGTATTTCTCTCTTTATCTCAGTCTCTTGTCTCTGTCTGTCTTTTTGTCTGTCTCTCTCACGTTATATTTTTGTTTCTATCTGTCTGTCTGTTTTTTCTCTCTCTGTCTCTCACGCATTATTTCTGTCTTTCTGTTTCTGTCACCCTCTCTAACTCACGATTTCTTTCTTTCTGTCTGTCTGTGTCTTTCTCTGTATGTCTCTGCATACCTCTGTCTCTGCCTCTGTCTATATCTCTCTCTCCACCACAGAGGAACACCACACACGTCCTTGCAAAGCATTTTACACTTTTACCATCTGGTCTCTCTGTCTCTCTCTCTCCACCACAGAGGGACACCACACACGTTCCTTGCAAAGAATTTTACACTTTTACATCTGGTCTCCGTTTTGGAGTGCCTAATTTTTCCACTGTTAGAACCTAATGCAGCTTTGTACCAAAGTCGATCGAACTTCTGAATCTTCTTTCTTTTTATCTTTTTTTGTGTCCTTCTTCTTCTTCTTCTTCTTCTTCTTCTTCTTCTTCTTCTTCTTCTTCTTCTTCTTCTTCTCCTCCCTAATATTATTTCTTTCGACTCGGCAACGTCTGGGTTTTCTCCGGGTACTCTTGCTCCCCAATCAAAATTCAAAAAAAATTTCAAAATTTAAAGAATGTCTAAATTTCAAAAATCACAACTAAATGTTAGGTAGGTTGGGTTTGGGCGCGCCACAGGCTCGGACTAGACGCCTTCCACAGGAGGCGGCCCAGACCCGATAAAAAGCAATAAAGCATTAAAATCTAAAATCTAATCTAAATCTATCTTCTTCTACTTCTTTTTCTTCTTCTTTTTCCTTCTTCTTCTTCTTCTTCTTCTTCTTCTCTTCTTCTTCTTCTTCTTCTTCTTCTATTGATTCTTCTTCTTCTTCTACTACTACTACTACTTTCTTCTTCTTCTTCTTCTTCTTCTTCTTCTTCTTCTTCTTCTTCTTCTTCTTCTTCTTCTTCTTCTTCTTCTTCTTCTTCTTTTTCTTCTCCTCCTCCTTCTTCTTCTCCTTCTCCATCTTCTTCTTTTTTCTTCTTCTACTTCTTCTTTTTTCTTCTTCTCCTTCTTCTTCTCGTTCTTCTTTTTCTTCTTCTTTTCCTTCTTTCTCTTCTTCTTCTTTTTCTTCTTCTTCTTCTCGTTCTTCTTTTTCTTCTTCTTTTCCTTCTTTCTCTTCTTCTTCTTCTTCTTCTTCTTCTTCTTCTTCTTCTTCTTCTTCTTCTTCTTCTTCTTCTTCTTCTTCTTCTTCTTCCTCCTCCTCATCCTAGTTATGTCTGTTTGAATGCGCGTGCGCCTTTGTGTGTACGTGTGAAAGGGTGTGTTTGGGTATGTGTGTGTGTGTGTGGGCGGATGTTCGTGCGCGCGCATGCATGTGTGAGTCAATGCAAAAGTGCATTTTACCCTCTCGATGAAGAAGACGTAGAAAAAAAAAACACACAACTAACTAACGATTCATCGCTTGCACAGAATGTCAGTTGCTTCTTCTTCTTCTTCTTCTTCTTCTTCTTCTTCTTCTTCTTCTTCTTCTTCTTCATCATCATCATCTTCTTCTCCTTCTGCTTCTTCTTCCCCTTCTCCTCCTTCTCATTCTCCTCCTTCTTCTACTTTTTTCACTTGTTTTACTTCTTCTCCTTCTACTTCTTCTTTTCTTCTTTTGTTGTTGTTGTTGTTGTAGTTGTTGTTGTTGTTGTTCTTCATCTTCTTCTTATTTGTCTACTTCTTCTTCTTCTTCATCTTCTTCCCCTCTTCTTTTCCTGCTCCTTCTCATTCTACTGATACTTCTTCTTCTTCTTTTTCTTCTTCTCCTCCTCCTCCGCCTCCTTCTTGTTCTTCTTCTTCTTGTTCTTTTTCTTGTTCTTCTTCTTCTTCTTCTTCTTCTTCTTCTTCTTCTTCTTCTTCTTCTTCTTCTTCTTCTTCTCCTTCATTTTTTTTCTTCTTCTCCTTCTTCTTCTCGTACTTCTTTTTCTTCTTCTTCTCCTTCTTCTTTTTACTTCTTCTTCTCATTCTTCTTCTTCTTCCTCCTCATCCTAGTTATGTGTCTGTGAATGCGCGTGAGCCTGTGTGTGTACGTGTGAAAGGGTGTGTGTGTGTGTGGGCGGATGTTCGTGCGCGTGCATGCATGTGTCAGTCAATGCAAGAGTGCATCTTACCCTCTCGATGAAGAAGACGTAAATAAAAAAAAACAACTAACAATTCATCGCTTGCACAGAAAGTCGGTTGCGTATCCTCTAGTTTCGTTTTGTAATTTGCTAAGAAAACTAATAACGTCTAAAGTGAAGCAGCGCTTGCACAGAAAGTGAGTTGCGGATCTCAGCATAATGTAGGTCTGTGCATTGCAAGTTCGCTCTGTAGTTGAAAGGTCGGCTGCATAAAACGCGAGTTGCGGATCACAGCATAATGTAGGTCTGTGCACGTAAAATAATCTGCATATCACACTATTATGTAGATATGGCTATTTAAGTTTGATTTGTCGTGGGTAAACATCCCTTGAACAGAAAGTGTGATGCGGATCTCAGCTAAGTGCAGGTCTGCGTTTCGCTTGCATAGTAAGTGAGTGACGGGTCACAGCATAATGTATTTTGTCTGGCGATCTCTTGCACAGAAAGTGAGTTGCGGATCCCAGAAATAATGAAGGTCTGTGCACAGAAAGGGAGTTGCGGATTATAGTATAATCTAGGTATGTGCCAAAAAAGTGAGTTGCGGATCCCAGCATAATGAAGGTCTGTGCATTGCAGAATAATTTGGATCCGGGATTGAAGAGGGTGAGAGAGAGAGAGAGAGAGAGAGAGAGAGAGAGAGAGAGAGAGAGAGAGAGAGAGAGAGAGAGAGAGAGAAGGTCAACAAGACCACTTGCATTTCTGCACAAGGTAGTGATTGGTTTATATCGCGTTGTAAATCTCTTCGCGTTGCCTGCTTTTCATGTCAAGTGTGTTTCGGTCTTTGATGAGAACGAGAGAAACACAGTATACAGTGTCCAAAAATCAAACAGCTTGGTTGAGACTTACGTTGGCCGCTCCACTAGTAGGCTTACAAAATTTGAAGTTTAATAAAAACAATCCTAAATGTAGCTTTAATTAAATTTTTTAAAAATTGTTTACAAAACCTTTATTTTTATTTTTAGCTACTGAGATGTATGAAGAAGTATGAAGTAGAAGTATGAAGAAGGTTCTAGAATGGACAGTAGAGCGACGAAGAAGGGTTGTAAAGGAACAAGATGGCAAGCCATTTCAAATGTATTTTCAGACACTTACATGAAAAGTTTTAAAATAAGCATTTAAAAAATTGTTGATTTTGTGTTTTAGTGTGGTGACCCATGTTTTCAGTAGCAGATCACAAGCCATGTTTTTAGTAGCAGATCATAAGCCATGTTTTCAGTAGCAGATCATAAGCCATGTTTTCAGTAGCAGATCATAAGCCATGTTTTCAGTAACAGATAATGAGCCATGTTTTCAGTAGCAGATCATAAGCCAGGTTTTCAGTAGCAGATCATAAGCCAGGTTTTCAGTAGCAGATCATAAGCCATGTTTTCAGTAGCGGATCATAAGCCATGTTTTCAGTAGCAGATCATAGGCCATGTTTTCAGTAGCGGATCATAAGCCATGTTTTCAGTAGCAAATCATAAGCCATGTTTTCAGTAGCAGATCATAAGCCATGTTTTCAGTAGCACACAATAAGCCATGTTTTCAGTAGCACACAATAAGCCATGTTTTCAGTAACAGATCATAAGCCATGTTTTCAGTAGCAGATCATGAGCCATGTTTTCAGTAGCAGATCATAAGCCATGTTTTCAGTAACAGATCATGAGCCATGTTTTCAGTAGCAGATCATAAGCCATGTTTTCAGTAGCAGATCATAAGCCATGTTTTCAGTAGCAGATCATGAGCCATGTTTTCAGTAGCAGATCATAAGCCATGTTTTCAGTAGCAGATCATAAGCCATGTTTTCAGTAGCAGATCATAAGCCATGTTTTCAATAGCAGATCATAAGCCGTGTTTTCAGTAGCAGATCATAAGCCATGTTTTCAGTAGCAGATCATAGGCCATGTTTTCAGTAGCAGATCATAAGCCATGTTTTTAGTAGCAGATCATAAGCAGTGATGGAGAAAGTTTTTAAGCTAGGGGTATTTGTACCCTCAACCAAAACATGTGGGGGTTTTCATACCCTCATTGCAAACATAAGGGGGTTTTTATACCCCCTTTCAGTTTTTTAGGGGGTACACCAACATACGTAATAAACAATTTGCGTGGAAAGTCTTTTTATCAGTTTGAGTTTCTTCAGCCGGGCCCGGTTGCGGCTCACCTTTTTCTTCTCTTACCGAGCACTCAAAGCCAAAGGCTGACAAAAAAGTTTGTTTTTCTTTTCCTTCATCTTGTTTTAATTTTTTTGAGCAATTAGTTTTGTCTGCTTTATTTTTTCTTTTCTTCAGCTTCCCATCAGATCGCTGCTTGTCGGCCATGTTTAATGTTTCGTTTCGTTGAATAAATTAATGTCCCCAGACACCTGAGCATATAATTTAATGTTGGGTTGTTGTCAGTCTTATATAGCCAATCAAAACCGTCGAGAAAAAATAGTGAATATTATCGTGCATATGATTGGCTGTTTCTCGGAAGCGACAGAATGAATAGGAGGGGGAGAGAGGGTGGTAGGCGGTCGCGCAGGACGCACAGGCACACGATCCAAATCGAGCGAAATCTGTACGCACGACCGAAATAGTTGTACCTGATGATACCTCCCAGCAACTTAGCTTTACGTTTTTATACCCCTTTGGCACTGACTTTGTGCGTGTTTATACCCTTTCATTACATTTTCGTTACGTGATTTCCCAACTCAGTACGTGAAACACGTACGATTGTACGTGATCTCCATCACTGGATCATAAGCCATGTTTTCAGTAGCAGATCATGAGCCATGTTTTCAGTAACAGATCATAAGCCATGTTTTCAGTAGCAGATCATAAGCCATGTTTTCAGTAGCAGATCATAAGCCATGTTTTCAGTAGCAGATCATGAGCCATGTTTGCAGTAACAGATCATAAGCCATGTTTTCAGTAGCAGATCATAAGCCATGTTTTCAGTAACAGATCATAAGCCATGTTTTCAGTAACAGATCATAAGCCATGTTTTCAGTAACAGATCATAAGCCATGTTTTCAGTAGCAGATCATAAGCCATGTTTTCAGTAACAGATCATAAGCTATGTTTTTAGTAGCGGATCGATTTGCTAAGCTGTTGGTTGGGTCCATCGCTCTGAATTTGACTGTTTTGTTCAAAACGCAATTTTCGCCTTGGTAAAACAGGGTAAAGGTGGTCCCATAACCTTGTTGCCGTAGGGGAGCGTGATGTTGAAGATCACACTTATCTTGTGCCAGCGTAATGAGAGTGATGCCCATCTCTCTCCCTCGCTGCTTTACTTTCCCCACCCTTAAGAGAGTAGGTACTCAATCACAGTTGAGTCAACTGGGGGCGTTTTTATTTGTCGCTTCACGTTTTGCGGTCACCCATCCAAGCGCTAACCGCACTGGACGGTGCTTAACTTGTGACACAGTAGCGAGTGCTCCAACCACTGCGCTATCCGACATCCCAATTTTCGCCTTATCTTATCAATACCTTAAACGGAAACTCCTCAGTTTTTCTTTGCAGGCACTGCTAAGCAGGCAATATCCTTCGCAGTTGTACATTCTCAAAAGGTAAGGGCATTGTACTTAACATTTACTACTAATGGCCGAGTGGACATAATAATTGTTTTGGGTTTGCAGATAGTTCATATTGTGGAATATCATTCTGTTATACTTCTGGCGTCGTTAGAATCATAAAGTCAAGTCACAAACCCTGCCAAGACAATGTGACACTTTCCCAAAATGATTATTTTTCGGCTGACATGGGTGTGAATGCGTGGGAATGCATTTTGAATGTCTTGCCACCTTGTCTTGTTTAAAATGGTATTTTATACATCTTTACAGGTCAAACCGTTTAAACACCTCTTCGGTCTTTTCGTCAGGTGTGCGTTAAATGCCGAGGACGTCTTGAACGTGTTAAACGTCGGTGCGTGTGGCCATGTAAACACTCTGAGGACCCTCTGGGCCCAAAGAGTTAAGGTTTAATATGTTTCATGGTATACTAGAGGGTAGTGACTTCAATATAGAGTGCCTGGTGAGCGGCCAATTCTTCCCCCCCCCATCCCTATCCTATCCTGTCCCATAACCCGAAGGTCGTAGGGGCACCACAGATGATCGCTTAACCAGCATACTCCATCTTTCTCTGTCCTCAGCAGCCCTCATGGCTTCGCTCAGTGTCAAACCAGTCCATTCTCGAATGTTGTCCTCCCACCTCTTTTTCGGTCTCCCCCTTCTTCTACCTCCTTGCACTGTGCCTTGCAGAATGGTCTTTGCAAGGCCTGATGATCTGGTGACGTGGCCATACCATCGGAGTTTCCGTTTCTTCACCACTGTGAGCAGGTCATCGTGTTGTCCAATGGCTTGTGTGATGGTCTGTCGGACTTCAACGTTGGTGATGTGTTGGGTATAGGAAATGCACAGAAGTCTTCTGTAGCACCTCATCTCCATGCTTTGTATTCTTCGTTGGAGATCTGCTGTGAGGGTCCATGCTTCGCAAGCATATAGGAAGATGGAGATGACCAGAGATCGCAGCAGTCTTACTTTGGAATGTAGACTGATGGTTCTGTCTTTCCAAATGGGCTTCAACCTTGTCAGGGCAGCAGTTGTTTGTGCGATCCTGGAGAGGACTTCCTGTCGAGACCCATTGTCTGACACAATGGCTCCTAAATATTTGAAGCTGTGCACTGTGTTGAGGGATTGGCCTTGTACTTTGATGTCCGTGTTGATGCCATTGGTGTTGTTGGTCATCATTTTGGTCTTCTCTGCACTTATTTCCATTCCATAAGCTCTGGAGGTGGTGTCAAGCTTCTGTACAAGCTGTTCAAGTTCTTGTTCCTCTCCAGCCAATCCATCAATATCATCCGCAAAACGAAGATTGGAGATTGCTCTGCCCCCTATGCTGACTGTGCCTTCGTGATCTGCAAGAGCATCTGACATGATGCGCTCTAGGAAGATGTTGAAGAGTGTTGGAGAGAGTAGGCATCCTTGACGCACACCGATTGTTGTTCTGAACCAGTTCCCGATGACGCTGTTATGGAGGACTGCACTGGTAGCCTTGTCATACAGGCTTTTGATGACTTCTATGATTTTAGGGCTGATGTTGTACACTTTCATGGTTGCCCATAGAGCTGCATGCCAGACTCGGTCAAATGCCTTCTTGAAGTCTATGAACACATGATATAGATGTTGTTGGTGCTGTAGGTATTTCTCACAGATTATTCTGAGGTTGAAAATCTGTTCAGTGGTACTTCGCCCTGCCATGAATCCTGCTTGTTCTTCAGCTATGATTTGTTCAGCTTGTGGTTTCAACCTGTTGAGTATTATTTTCAGGAGGACCTTGCTGGGATGGCTGATGAGGCTGATGGTGCGGTAATTTTCACACTCCTGAAGGTTACCTTTTTTAGGAAGAGTGATGACAAGCGACTGGGTCCATGGTGTAGGCCATTCCCCACTCTGCCAGATCTTGTTACAGATAGTGGTGAGAGCATCAGTCATCGCTTCTCCTCCTGCTTGTAGCAGTTCCGCTGGTATGTTGTCCACTCCCGCTGACTTCCCTTTCTTCAGCGATTGCACTGCTGCCTCAACTTCTTCCCGGAGAATTGGGAGGATTTCTTCTTCTTCTCTGCTCTCGGGACATGCTAGAACTGATGGGTCTCCATTTGGTGTATGGTTGTAAAGGTCAGAGCAGTACTCTGTCCATCTGTCCAAGACTTCTTGTTCTTCTGTAAGGCAAATGCCAGACTTGCTTTGGATAGTGGAGACTTTGGGCTGTTTAACACTTGTCAGCCGCTTCACAGTCTGGTAGGCCTTCTTGCTGTTGTTCTTGTTCAGATTGTTCTCTATTTCCTGGCATTGATCTTCTATCCAGTTCTCCTTTGCTGTGCGCATGCCTTTTCGGATGTCATTGTTGATTTTTCGGTAGACATCAGCTCCCTGTGAGGTGTTCTTTTTCTTTTTTAACTCTCTTCGTTTATCACACAGATCCAAAAGTTCAGGTGTGATCCACGGCTTCTTCTTTGGTCGGTGCTTGCCAAGGATCTCAGTGGCGGCATCTGTTACAGCTGAGTTGAAGGTATTGGTCATGGTGTTGACATCTACTTCGCCTGCCCCCAAAATAAGCAGTGGTGCAAATTTCCCTCCAATTGTGGCCTGAAATATTTTTGCCACCTCCGGGTCTTGCAGTTTGTCCAGGTCGAACTTCAGCCTAGTGCACTTTGCTGTATTTACTCTCTTCAAATGGAGCCGGAAAGACATCATCACGAGATCGTGGTCACTTCCAATGTCTGCTCCTGGAAAAGTGCGTGTCCTGCCAATGTTGATGCTTGATCTGAAGCGTTTCTTGACCATGATGTAGTCGATCTGGTTGTGATGTTCCCCGCCGGGACTGTGCCATGTCCATCGTCTGGATTTTTTGTGGAGACCAAGCGTGTTTGCCAGTACCAGATTGTTGTATCTGGCAAACTCCAATAGCCTCAGACCCCTGTCATTTGTCTCGTTGTTGCAGTGGGGTCCGCATGTGTCTCCCCAGTTGCGGTGCGCATCTTGGCCAACCTTGGCATTCCAGTCGCCTTGCACTATGACTATGTCCTTCTTCGGCACTTGGTCAAGGACCGCCTGTATATTTTCATAAAAATCCTCCACTTCGCTGTCTTCATAGTCTGATGTTGGGGCATAGGCCTGGATGATGGTAATGTTGAAAGGGGTTGCTCTCAGACGGATGGTAATGAGTCTACTGGAGACTGGGCGGCAACCCATGACAGTGGCTAGAATGTTCTTGTGGACCAAGAATCCAACGCCGTGTTCGTGCCTGTCATCTCTACCGCTGAAATAGAGCTTGTGGCCTTTGTCAGTCGTTGTTTCACCTAGGCCTTTCCAGCGCAGTTCGCTGATACCTAGAACGTTCCATCGATAGTGGTCCAGCTCGTGGGCCAGTTCTTCTAATTTTCCTTCCGCAGTTAGGGTCCTGACGTTCCAGGTTCCTATGACGATGTTGTTTCTCGTGCGGATCTTGCTATATTGTCCATCAGTAGCATACTTAACACCTCCGTCCTGGTGGCCAACGGAAGGCGCGGTCCTTGTGCCGGGTGACGGCCCGGGCGACGACCGATCCGGTATGGAAACCCCCCCAAAAAAAGTAAAAAATAAATAAATAAATAAAAATGGTATCCAATATTCCAGAGGACCAAGTGAAGAAAAAGAGGGAGGAGGAGGAGGAGAAGGAGAAAGAAGAAGACGAGAAAGACAAAGACAAGGAGGATGATAAGAGGCAGGTTTGGCAGAAGAAGAAAAGAGAAAAGACAATACCAACAATAACAATAACAACAACTCCTCTTGCTACCACTACTACTACCACTACTACTACTACCACTAGTACTATTACTACCACTACTACTACTACCAGTAGTACTATTTCTGCTACTACTACTACCACTAGTACTATTATTACTACCACTACTACTACCAACACTAGTACTATTTTATTTATTTATTTATTTATTTAATCGTTCTTATATAGCGCTTTTCCAGCTCAAGAGCTGCTCAAGGCGCTGGCCGATACAGGATCTAACTCAGGCCGCCCGAGACGCCCACCCGCAGCCTTTGGGCGCATGGTCTGACGCCCGGACAACTGAGCACAATCCTGGGCAGCCAGGGATGGGGGAGAAGGACCTAGGTGCATGCTGGGTGTGTTCTTGTCACCGGCACTCACCCGTCTAGGACATGAGCGTCAGGATCTTTAAAGTCCGTTATGATGGAATGTATGCGACACAGACTAGACCTCGGTTTATACTCTCATCCGAAGGAGTAGGAAAACAGGAGTAAAGTGTTTTCCCAGGGACACAACACAATGGCCCGGCCAGGGCTCGAACCCGGGACCTTCATATCCGCAAGCCGAAGCACTACCATTAGACCACAGTGCCTCCTATTACTATTACTACTACCACTACTACTACTACCACTAGTACTATTACTACCACTAGTACTACTACTACCACTACTACTACTACCATTACCACTACTACTACTACCACTACTACTACTACTATTACTACTACTACTACTACTACTACTACTGCAATAAGAAGAAAATAACGACAACAACAACAACAACAACAACAGCTACTCCTACTACTACAAGGGAAAGAAGAAGAAGAAGAAGAAGAAGAAGAAGAAGTAGTGTTTATCATCATCATCATCATCATCATCATCATCATCATCATCATCATCAATTCTTCTTCTTCTACTTCGTCTTCTTCTTTACCTTCTTCTTCTTGTAATAGTAGTAGTAGTAGTAGTAGTAGTAGTAGTAGTAGTAGTAGTAGTAGTAGTAGTAGTAGTAGTAGTAGTAGTAGTAAAGCGTTTTACAAAGTTATGATCACCCTCGAAACCTCCCAAAGCAGCAACCTGCTGCATTCTGAGCACTGCTGACACCATGTAACACTTGTAACATACAGTCTATGCTTGAAAGCGCTGCTTGGTTAGCTCTTAGCTACGTCTGCGATCAAAATGAATAATTTATTGGCGGACAGATTTGTCACTTACGTAGATCTTCAACTCTATGCAGGGCTATAATGTATGTCGAGCGATTGCTGTCACTTGTTCGAATAAAGAGAATGTATTTTTGATGAAATCAGTCAATAATAACAAACTAGGACATAACGAGTAACTGATGTATGACTGGCGATTGCAATCACTTATTCCCAAACAAACAAGATGGCAAGTCCTTCAAATGCATTTCCAGACATTCACACACAGCCAAAAATTAGGTATTTTCAAAACGGGTTGCTTTTCCAGCGGTGTTGAGACTGTGCTTTATTGTAAACAAAGCACAAGGAACGCATAGAATCATGGGGCATGATCTGAAGCATCCGCCAAACAAATTTTATCCAAATTGGTTGAGGCAAGTTATAAACAAAAGGCAAATGATTTTGTTAAAAATTTTATTTTAAGAAAATTGATAACCGCAATGACCTCAAATACCAAAACTCGACGAAATCGATTTAGCCGTTTTGCAGATATTGAGGAAAATCCATTTAGCAACGAAATGACTCAAGTAATATAGTCACGGGAGGTAGTCCTACATAATATTTTCTAGGTAATGTTCCTATGAAGCCTGGTAAATATCAGTTCAGCGATTCTTCATAAATGGATTCCCACAAACCGCAGACAGTCCAACATTTGGTTCGTTCGGATTTCCCCATATTTGAAAGTATTCCTTGTTATATCTGGACACGCAAAAAGAATGTACGGTTAATGATACCAGTCATACAGAACTAGACCCCGAGAAGCCGTCGATTGATGCCTGGTGATTGCAATAATTTACTGGTCAATCATGTATGATTAGCGATTGGAATCAATTATTCAGAAATAAAAATAGAAACTACAATCTCTTACTTATTATCAATAGCTATGATTAGTGATGATTATTACTTATTGGGAAATTGAAAGAAGTGTAGAGCTGATGGTATCAGTCATATATTCTTAGAAAGAAAAAAATAAGCCAACAAAAAAACAACTCGCTTCTTCCTCTTCATCATCATTATCATCATCGTCGTCATCATCATCATCATCATCAATATCGAATTCCTCTTCTTTTTCTTGTTCTTTATGATGATCATCATCATCAACATCATCATCATCATATTGTTTTTCATCATCATTATCATCATCCTCAATTTTATCTTCATCATCATTATCATCATCCTCATCAACATCATCATCATCATCATCATCATCATCATCACTATCATCATCATCGTCATCATCATCATCTTTTTCATCATCATCACCATTATCTTTTTCTTCATCATCATCATCATCATCATCATCATCATCATCATCATCCTTCGGATGAGAGTATAAACCGAGGTATAGTCTGTGTCGCATGCATTGCATCATAACGGACTTTAAAGATCCTGACGCTCATGTCCTAGACGGGTGAGTGCCGGTGACAAGAACACACCCAGCATGTACCTTGGGTTAAGCGCTTCACTTGGGGCTGCTGCACGTTCGAAAATGAAAGTGCCCGAATTTCACCTCAGTGATAATAAAGTTAATAAATTAAAAAAAAATCATCAAATTCATCATCATCCCCATCATTATCAAATTCATCATCATCATCATCTTCTTCTTGTTTTTTCTTATTGTTGTTCTTCTTCTATTTATTCCTCTTCTTCTTCTTGTGTAACAACGATGCAGTAACGAGGCTAGCTATTCTAGAACATCGTACGTAATTGCGGCTTTTCACACGACAGCAAAAAAAAAAAATTGTGCCTGAAGTTAAAGTGCAGTCATCATGATAGCCTTGACTTGCAGGACGAACCCAGTATTCTGCCTTACATGTACTGTTCATTTTATAAAAAGAAATCAATGTTTCCAGAATCTGGAGTTGCCTTATTGAGTAAGCAATATTTTGGCTCAGATTCTATATAGCCAGTTGAACCTTCACCTACAACAGAATGCTTTTTCATTGCAAGTTTTGTGCCATAAGTATTCGTTTCACCTATGATTTGGTTCTAGGAAAGCTAACATGTGGTCGTTTACGTTGGTCGATATTGTTGCAGCACTGTTGAGAACGTTCTACAATTGCCTGTTCGCTACCGACGGAAGATTCGGGATCTATCTTTGTCAAATCGTTGTAAATCTATCACCAAAGTGGTTCTTTTTAATTCACCTCAGTAGGCGCGAACTTCACTTAAAAAAATGACTAGAGTGAACACATTGTTCACAGAGGAGGGGAGCTAGTTCTTTCCGGTCACCCCCTCATTTCACAGAGGGCAGCATGAAATAAGGCTTATATCCAAAGATGGTATCAATAAACTGCAATCTCTTCTCTTTAGGCGAGAAAACGTAATCACTTATGCAAAAACCTTTGCCTTGATAGGACGATTCCCATTTTATTTTGCGCGCTGCTGACAAGTGTGTCCGCTGTGACCAATCAGAATGCTCAGATGCAAAACGTCCCTACTAGGTAACCAATAAAAACGATGGCAGTTTCATTTGCTGATTTTGTCGGTCCATTTCCTCTGTTGACTCCTCCCTTGCTTGAGACAATTGTTGCTGTAATATTTGGGAATTAACGAAGGTTTGAGAATACATCTTTGCTGTTTTAACACGTAACAAGAACACCAGCAGCAGCAGCTGCAGTTAGCTTGCGTTTTATACCGAAAACAACGCAAGCCATTTTGTTACTATGCAGTCAAAGTCTTTTGTAAAGCATGGAGTTGAGGTGCTACATAAGATTTCTGGGCATTTCTTTCACCCAGCACATCACCAACAACGAAATCCGACACCCAGCACATCACCAACAACAAAGTCCGACAGGCCATCACACAAGCCATTGGACAACACGATGACATGATCACATGGGTGTATAAACGGATGACCATAACATCAGTCCTTGCAAAAAACCATCCTGCAAGGAACGGTGCAAGGAGGCAGAAGAGGAGAGACAGAAAAAGAGGTGGAAGGACAAAAATCGAGAATGGACTGGTTTGACACTGAACGAAGCTATGAGGGATTGTCCGAGAACAGAGAAAGATGGGGTACGCTGGTTAAACGATCATCTGTGGTGCCCCAACGACCTTCGAGCTACGGGATAAGAAAGGATAGAATAGTCAACGTCACATGATTGCAACCAAACATGTTCACATCTCAAAAAAGGTCTTGACTACAAAGAGTTCGTCTTCACGGAAGGGCATATCATGATAGGTCTCGCGTCAAACCAGCATTACACAAATTAGATTATACAAAAAAGGTTGAAGGACATTACAATAAATCAATAAATTAAATTAAATTAGGACATGGGGTGAGCGGCAAGTTATGTGGGGCCAGGGGAAGTCAGTGATAGGTAGGGGGAGGGGGGGAAGGAAAGAGGTTTAAGTTAAGAGAGAAAGACAAAGAAAGAGAGAGTGTGTGAGAGAGAGAGAGAGAGCAAGTGGTGTATATGTGTGTGTGTGTGTGTGCGTGTGTTTGTGTGTGTGTTGCGGACCGAGGGTGGGGGAGGGGAGTCGGGAGAGAAAGAATGAGATGGGAGTTCCATGAAGGACGCCAGAATGCATCGCACGTTAAATTAAGTTAAAAACCTGTGATGGCCCAAAGGATGAGAGAGAGAGAGAGAGAGAGAGAGAGAGAGAGAGAGAGAGAGAGAGAGAGAGAGAGAGAGAGAGAGAGAGAGAGAGAGAGAGAGAGAGAGAGAGAGAGGGATGGTGACTGAAGGTGGGGAAATGGTAGCCAAATGTTTGTTCATGATGACGTGTTGATTGTGACACTGTTAATTTATAGTTGTTTTGCAATGGCCAGCAAGTGTTGGAAGAAAGATGAGAGGGGGGGGGGGGGGATCAAGTAATCTGTATGGTTAGGTCAGTGTTTTAGAAGGAGGAGAAGGAGGAGGGGGGAAAGAGGAAGAAGATGAAGAAGAAAAACAGAGAGAGAGAGATACAGAGAGACAAAGAAATAGAGAAGGAGACAGAGAGGAAGACAGAGAATACGAGTGCATGAGTGTTTGTGTGTGTATATATAGATGTTTGTGGGTGTGTTTGTATGTGTGTGTGTGTGTGTGTGTGTGTGTGTGTTGGGGCTAGGGTTAGGGTATAAGGTTATTGCTGGGTTAAGGTTGGTATCTATCTATCTATCTATCTATCTATCTATCTATCTATCTATCTATCTATCTATCTATCTATCTATCTATCTATCTATCTATCTATCTATCTATCTATCTATCTATCTGTCTGACTGTCTGTCTGTCGTGCTGTCTATCTATCTATCTATCTATCTATCTATCTATCTATCTATCTATCTATCTATCTATCTATCTATCTATCTATCTATCTATCTATCTATCTATCTATCTATCTATCTATCTATCTATCTATCTATCTATCTATTTGTCTGTCTGTCTGACTGTCTGTCTGTCTGTCGTGCTATCTATCTATCTATCTATCTATCTATCTATCTATCTATCTATCTATCTATCTATCTATCTATCTATCTATCTATCTATCTATCTATCTATCTATCTATCTATCTACCTATCGATCTATCGATCGATCGATCGATCGATCGATCGATTCTGGTTTTGTTATATCTATTTGTCTAGCCTAATTTCCTAGATTGTTTTGTGTCTATTCTTTCCGTCTGTCTTCCTATATGTTGAAACTTCATGTCTAATCTGTCTTTTATCTTTCTGTTTTTTTTTTCTATCTCTCTGGTTGTCTTTCTATTAAGTTTATGTGTCTATTATTTGTGTAATATGTCTATTATTTCTCTGTATCCGTCTATTTTTTTTTTTGTTCTGTCTGTTTGTCTTTCTGTCTATCTGTCACGCGCTCGGTTGGGGAGGACGAAAGACGGGCCGGCTGTTGCGGCGTGGGGTGCAAAGTTATAGGCGCTAGAAGGAGAGGCTATTACAGAAGCACTTTGCGCGGAGTAAATTCAATTATTCCAGCGCCTGTTGCCCTCCTGTGACGCGGGGCGACGGAGGGCACGGGGATGGTAACATTATTGCGGTGTCAGAGATTGGGCGTCGGAAGGTGATGACCTTGACCCTCACCTCTATCTGTCTTTCTTAAAACGCTCTCCCTCCCATTCCCCCCCCCCCCCTTCTCTCGCTCTCTCTCTCTCGTCTCCTCTGTCTGTCTCTCTCCAATATCCCACGGCTACAATGGTCCAATCAAGGAATTGTAAAGCAAGAAAGCGTGTCTACACTGTTTCTTTGTTTGTTTGTCTGTTTGTGTGTCTGTCTGTTTGTATGTTTGTAAGTCTGTTATAGCAGTATGCCTGCTTGTCTGTTTGTGTGTGTATGTGTGCAAGTCTGTTTGTCTGTTTGTGTGTGTATGTGTGCAAGTCTGTTTGTCTGTCCGTTGGTCTCTTTGTCTGTGGGTCTGTTTGTTTGACTGCATGTATGAAGGTCTGTCTGTGTGTCAGTCCGTCTGTCGATTTATATGTCTGTTTGTTTGTCTGTTTGTTTGTATGTTCTTTTGTCTGTTTGCGGATCTGAAGGTCCCGGGTTCGAGCCCAGGCCAAGGCATTGTGTTGTGTCCTTGGGAAAGACACTTTACTCCAGTTTCCTAGTCCTTCGGACGAGAGTATAAACCGAGGTCTAGTCTGTGTCGCATACATTCCATCATAACGTACGTTAAAGATCCTGACGCTCATGTCCTAGACGGGTGAGTGCCGGTGACAAGAACACACCCAGCATGCACCTAGGTCTTTCTCCCCTGGCTGCCCAGGATTGTGCTCAGTTGACTGGAGCGTTAATACGATGCGCCCAAAGGCTGCAAGTTGGCGCCTCGGGCGGCTTGAGTTAGATCCTGTATCGGCCAGCGCCTTGAGTCGCCAAGAACGGCGATATACGTGCGCTATACAAATACCCAATAATAATAAATATTAAAAAAAATAAATATCTGTATGTCTGCTTGTATGTATGTCTGTGTGCTATATTCGATCTCCCTGCCCCTTCATTGCAATCTCCCCTACCACGCCCCTCCTCCCCCCCCCCCTGTTCCTCTGCCCTCTGCGCCTTCCAAATGTGACCCAGCCTGGACAATCTCCCAGCTCTATGATCTTCCTTTGCACAGCAATTAAGTATGGCGGCTTTACGAGTCATTTGCTAATGAGAAAAATCAACCAATCAAAACTCGTCTTTCATTTACGCCCTAAAGTATCGACCGATCGCTGCTCTCGGTGTGTGTGTGTGTGTGTGTGTGTTGTTGTTGTTGTTGTTGTTGTTGTTGTTGTTGTTGTTTGTTATTGTTGCTGTTGTTTTACTGCTGAAGTCGTCATAAACCTCTCAGTGTTACACGTTATTTATCAATGGCCGATTCAGCCCCGATGCTTGAATCTTGATAAGTGTAACTCGAATTCGTTTATCCACGCAGCTTGCTCACTCTACTTGGAACTCTCTTCCTCTCTTTCTTCGCAGCTCTCCGAACATAGCCACTTTCAAAGTCCAACTTGAGTTAGTTAGTTAAATAGATTAACGTCCCCGGACACATAAGCGTATAGGGGACGATTACTGTTCCAACTTGAAAACTCATGTCTCCCTTAAAAATGTCTGATCTCGCTTCCCAGCACCATCACCATTCCTTCTTTTCTGCTTCAGACCACCGCCGTCACAGGTCACGCCTACCGCCCCCTCACTCCTTAGCTGTTTTCCTCCTTCCACTCCCCCCTCTCCCCCCTGTCTTTTATATTGTATTGGTAAATATTAATTTTCATGTTTGTATTTTAATAATGTATTAGTGTCTCGTTTTTGCTCTACTTTTTTTCGTATGTGTTTCGATGTTAACGCTAAGTATCAAGGCGTGAGAACTGCGCTTTGAACTGATGTCATTAGGAAAAAGCGCTATATAATAATAATAATAATAATAATAATAATTATTATTATTATTATTATTATTATTATTAGTAGTAGTAGTAGTAGTAGTAGTAGTAGTAGTAGTAGTAGTAGTAGTAGTAATAGTAGTAGTAGTAGTAGTAGTAGTAGTAGTAGTAGTAGTATTCTTATTATAAGTCCGAAAGACCATCACACCAGCCATTGGTCAACACGACGACCTGCTCACAGTGGTGAAAAAACGGACACTCCGATGGTATGGCCACGTCACCAGATCATCAGGTCTTGCAAAGACCATCCTGCAAGGCACAGTGCAAGGAGGTAGAAGAAGAGGGAGACCAAAAAAGAGGTGGGAGGACAACATTCGAGAATGGACTGGTTTGACACTGAGCGAAACAATCAGGGTTGCTGAGGACATGGAAAGATGGAGTACGCTGGTTAAACGATCATCTGTGGTGCCCCTACGACCTCAGAGTTACGGGATAGGATAGGATAGGATAGATTATTATTATTATTATTATTATTAGTAGTAGTAGTAGTAGTAGTAGTAGTAGTAGTAGTAGTAGTAGTAGTAGTAGTGTTGTTGTAATTATTATTATTATTATTATTATTATTATTATTATTATTATTATTATTATTATTATTATTATTATTATTATTATTAAAAACGTTCAGTGTTTTAAGGTCGAAAGTTGAAGTTCAAAGCCTGGGTTGTTTGATCTTACCAATATAACTGTGTTTTAAAACTTTTGTTTTAGTTGTTTTTTTTGCATTATTAAAAAAAAAAGACAAAACAAAAAGACCTTTAGACACTGCTCCCCTGCTCCTTCCAACGAGAGTGTAAACCGAGGTCAAGTCTGTGCAATCCCGCATTCCATCGCCAGGACTTTAAAGATCCTGACGCCCATGACCTAGACGGGAGAAAACCGGCTGTACACAAATACACCCAACACCCACTAGGTACTGTACTAGGTCCTTTCTCCCTGACCTCGAGCGCCCAGGTTGTGCTCAGTCGTCTGGGCGTCAGACTATGCGCCCAAAAGCTGCAAGTGTGCGTCTCGGGCGGTTTGGGTTTGAGCCTGTATCGACCAAGCGCCCTGAGCCGCTCTTGAGCTGGAAAAGCGCTATGTTAGAACGTATAAAATAAATAAAATAAATAAATAAATCAATAAAATAAATAAATAAAATAAATAAAATAAATAAATAAAATAAATAAATAAATAAATGTCCACACAACCGCTAAAGTTGGAATTTTCCATGTCTGTTTTCACAAGGAGTGAAATGGCCGTGTGACGTTGGCCCTGTTTCTGAACGATCCAAGCGGCTTCAAAAGCGCGCCTGGTGTATGGCAGCGTCTGTTGTTTCAACCTAAACCCCCAAAAATGTACCGATAAACTTGTATAGGAGTTCTGCCTATTATCAGATTTGGCAGATGCTATTTTTAGTGAAAGAAAGCTTGATTTTGGTTGCTCCGGTATCCGTCTCTCTGTTATGCGACTCCCTCCGTTATGTGACCTGGTAACTTCTGACGGATTCACTTCCAATTACAAATGACCTCTGGTATGCGACAACCTCGGTTATTCGACCAGCGACCGTGTCTTAAGGCCTTTATACGACCGTCTTAGTCAATTTAAAAGAGATATCAGTTAATTTATTGTCTGTACCTTTCGTTTTCTCTCTGATGTTAGTGTACGCCTGCTGTTGTCTGCTATTTCCGGTTCGCAAGTAAGGGACTTTTCTCGCCTACACTGGCTTGTCAAAATGGCGTCGCGCAAGAGGAAAGTTTTGAGTTTAACAGAGAGAAAGCTTTTCCCTATTCAAAATGTCTGAAGACACGAGTTTTCTGTTTTTGAAGTTACGTATAAAAGACAAAGCTAAAAATGAAACATGTTTTACAGTTTTCTTTGTCAGAGAATACATGCTGGTGAGTGTGAAAATTATGACTACATACCCCTCCGAGCCTGACTCCCCCCCCCCCCCCCCTCACCCCTTGTATCCGGTATAAGACCACCTCGTTTTTTCTCAGATTTTGGACGGTCGTATACCGGAGGTTCCACTGTATTAATAGGCACAAAAACGACGTAATTCTTTGATTTACAAAATAACCATATATTCGAAAGACTTTTTGTTTTGTTTTGTAAGCTTATCTTTTAGTGGGGCAGCGCTCACAATGAATGTCAAAAGGATCGGTCGATGAGGCGTGCTCAAGATGATTCCCTGTATACAAAGAGATCAAGGCTGGAATTTGCGTCATGCTGATTTCAGAGGTCACGTCATAATTGGTTGACGTCACGGTTAAAGAGTTTCAAACCAAAGTCATAGTTTTGTGCTGGAATAAACTCGTTCTTTCTTCGACCTTTTTCTTTGTTGTCCAGCAAACAATGAGAAGTTCTTCACTAAGATAAGTCGGGTGTGAAAGGAGTTAATGATTCTTTTGTTCACTTTCCATGTGGGCGAGGTCCCCCGTTTTGATGTCTGTCCGTGTGTCTTTATGTCTGTCTGTCTCACTGTGATTTAATTGAGGTAGGGGGGGGGGGGGAAGGAGGCTGGGGTTCTGAATCTGAATCAAATTCCCTGTCTCTCTGTCTGTCTATTTGCCTGTCTCTCTGCCTCTCTGTGTGTCTGTCTGTCTGTCTCTCTCTCTCTGACAGCTTCATTCTTTAGGATAACCTTCAATGCAATTGAAGGAAGTGGATTGTGTCCATGTTGCAACGTGTTGGAAAATGAAAATCATCTTGTAACCGAATGTATTCTTTATAGTGACCTTAGAGAAAAATATGTAACCTTTCCTGTACATTCGTATATACATATTCTACAGAGCGAATTAAAGTTTCATGTATGGAGATTAGGACTATTTATTTCTCATGCACTAAACATACGAACTGAATTTTATGAGGAGATACACTTGAGCTGATGTAATAACCTAACGAAAGTACACGCCATTGCAATTCTTGAGAGACCTGGTACAACAATTTTGTCAACCGCGTGATCAACCATATTTTCTAGGGGCTGGTGGCCCGAAGAATGTGTTTGTTTTATTGTTTGTATGTTTTTTTTTGGTGAATTATAACCTTTGAGGGAAAAGTTGTACAAGAGAGGAAGATATGAATTATAACCTTAGAGGAAAAATTGTACAGGGGAATAAGATAGTGGTAAGAGATGATTAAAAATTGCTTAGCCTGGCTTGGATACAATAGTAACTCAGAGGTACAAGTTTGATTTTTTTTTTTTAACATAGCGATCTAAGTAAGTACACAAGGATCAATAAGTAACATGCACATGAATCAATCCACCATGTGCTGATTCGTAAAAACCCGTAATTAGCACCATTATCAGAAACAAAGTAAAAATAAGTGTCCACATCATGCACAAAAGGTTGATTTAAGGATTTTACCTCAACAATTGACAAAGCTGTTGCCGATTGCTGCGATAAAATATAACACACAACAATGAACACTGCATGCAACGGTCATGCGTATCATGCATAGCATTTCCGAGATGGATGATGAATATCGTTACCCGATCACACAAGAACCGTAGGCAACAATTTAAAATAGCATTAATGAAAGAACTTTAATCAATTTCATCCATTTCGGATTGCATTTGAATTAGTGACGGAGAAACCGAAGCCATCACCTTCCCCTGCATTGGCATTCTTGGACCTTGTCGTCACGTCAACTTTAAGCTAGTCTACGATTTGAACCGACACAACAATACTCCTCGATTTCCACCTTCGCCTATTGTCTGAAATCTTCACAACCTTCGTTCCCACCTACACCCACTTGGACTGCTTGTCCGTACCCCAACTTGCCCCACTTGCCCACTTCATCCAGTTGCAGAGAACATCTCTCCTTGTATTCCCCGACCAGACATTGTACCACCTTCTCCCAGAGTTGTGGTCATCTCCCATGTTCCTATATTACAGACAAGGGAGAGCAAAGACTGTCGCTAAACGAGGTTGGAGCTCTTCGCCTCTACTATTCTGTAATCTCCGTTCCCATTCCCTTTGTGTGCTCAACCTCAACGCACACTACCATCCCCCTCGCTTGCTGCACACTCCTGGGTGCCTCGTCATGTGGGTCTACTTCCTTCAGACACTACGTATTTCGTCATCCTCTACGGTCGACTACTGGTTGACAGGTCCGCTACACCACGGTTTCTCCATCAACGGAGGTTTGCAGGGTGCGGTGACGTCACAGTCTTCATCAGGCGACACTTCACATTTCTTCGTCGTTCCTTCGTCCATAGCAAGTCTACACGTCCGTCTTCAGTTTTATTTACGCTCACTTACGCGTAAACGCCTTAAGGTGCTGGTTGGCTTGTGGGGACAGTCCTCATGTGTCCTCATTGCCAAATGTCCTCATAGCCCTTTTGGTCGTTTCTGTTGCTGGATCCATCGGTCTTCACTCCGTGTTACTGCACAATCTTAAAAGTTTTTTGGCACATAAAATTTCACGTACTTTCCCGTCGGACATATTTAATTGTGGTTTTTCGGTGTTTTGTGCTTATTTATGTCATCTGGTGCATGCAACTTTCTTTTGCAATTTTTATATTTTGTACGTCTTACCTCATCTTCGCCACTTCGCCTCCTCAGATCGCTTTAGTAACATCACTTTGTGCCCTCTTTGATTTGTTTTTTTTTCCTCTTCATGGTTACTTTTTAAGGAGCGAGAACGCTCCTTCGCAGGCCGGCGGCAATTATAACCTTTGAGGGAAAAGTTGTACAAGAGAGGAAGATATGAATTATAACCTTAGAGGAAAAATTGTACAGGGGAATAAGATAGTGGTAAGAGATGATTAAAAATTGCTTAGCCTGGCTTGGATACAATAGTGACTCAGAGGTACAAGTGTTAGTATAACATTGGCACGTGCGATACACATTCGCCTGGTCAGCAGTTACTGGATGGGAAAGTTTATAGTTTGCATAGTCAGACAATGACGCATACACATGTGCAGGCATCCTTTGTGTGCAAGAGCATGATTAGTTTTGACCACGTGATAGGTACTTGGGTGCGGTCAGTCACGTGGCAATGACGTAGGAATAAAGGCATCTCCTTATGTAGAGGGATGCTTCCTAAGAAAATTGTACTATAAAACCCAGGACGGACAAAGGACTCTTTCTCTTATCTCTGACCTCCTGCTTCTTCCAGACCTCTCTTCTGTATAGAATGCTAGAGCTTAGGGCGGTCAATATATAACATGTAGTGAGTTTAGTGTAAAGAGACCGCAGGCTCTCTTCTCTTGTGCATAATATGTCAGGATGTGTGTAGGATATTCACTACAAAGCTTGGTGGCTTGCATTTAGTAGTTGTTTAATTGGTGATTTTGTTATTTAGAGGCAAAAGTGAGATTGAAAGTTAATCAGTAAATGAGCTGATAAATAAGTTAGGGTTGGTCGGTTCTAAGGGTATGTGCATAGCTTAGACTGCTGTTTTAGTCTATTACTGTTAGTATAGGGTGAAAGTTAGTGTTTTCAATGGAGGAAAGAAGGGCGAAAGTAACTGAAAAGATGCGGTAAGAAACAATGAATTTACTTCACTATTATTCGCATTGTTAGTTAGAATATATGTGCATGCGAGTTTTATGTTTCTTGGTTGACATGTATTAGTTAGATTATTAAAATTGTATAAAATGGAGACAAGCTGTAGTTTATTGTGATTTATTTGAGCCCGTGGCAAACCCTTTTTGGAACGGCAGTGAGACTGATTCTATTTTGTTTGTCTTGTATATTATAATTTGGTTTGTCATGCCCGTTCCCCGTACAAGTATAAAATTAAGTAGTTTAGATTAACTCTCACAAGATAACGCAAATATAGGGACGCGTTACAGAATACACGGACGATGTCCAAACGTCAAAGGTCTCTCTAGTATCCCCACTTTCTGGAAAAGTAGTGCTTTAAATCCCCACTGTCGCTATATTTCTCCTTTGTTCTTTCTCATTCCTACTCTGTTCTATCAATCTACTATACTATCTTCTTCTTCACTAGACCAGTCACCTACCGTTTTTCTTGAAATCTCTTCCGGGACAAAACTCCTCATTTGTATGTGAGGTCTGTTGGATCAGCTTGGGAATATTGGACGCTTTCTGCCAGGTGGTCACTGGGATTTCCTATTTGGCAAAGTAGGCATTTTATATGTATGTGTTTTGTTGATTTTTTATAATGATGTTTGCATTCTATTTTGTTTTTGTAAACGGGGGTTCGATAAATTAGAGTATAGCCTCAGCGTCCCCTGAGTGGGATGTCGTTATTGTAAAGTGACCGGCTGGTGGAGTGACTTCAGTGTTACCACTAGGGTTATTTCGCCAGATCTTTTATGCGGATCAGGGGCGAGTCCTCTTTCAGCCAAGTTGTAGTCCTGATTTTGTGGTCCTGATACGGCTCTTGCAGTCCGCTGGACCCTGCAAAAAAACCAATAACTCTCTCTCTCTCTCTCTCTCTCTCTCTCTGTGACATCAACAACTTCCACCCATTATCCATGTTGTCAGTATTGTATGAAAACCTCTTGAGAAACATATTCATATTAATACCATGCAGTTTACTGAAAAAGATGAATTTTTGTATATTTTTAAGTCTGGATTTCGTAAATTTCACTCGTGCCACACTGCCTTCACGTCTTTGTGTGATTCATGGCAATCGTCTATTCCTATCCTATCCTATCCCGTAACTCGAAAGTCGTTGGGGCAACACAGATGATCGTTTAACCAGCGTGCTCCATCTTTCTCTGTCTTCAGCAACCCTCATAGCTTCGCTCAGTGGCAAGCCAATCCATTCTCGAATATTGTCCTCCCATCTCTTTTTGTCTCCCTCTTCTTCTGCCTCCTTGCACCGTGCATTGCTGGATGGTCTTTGCACGGGCTGATGCTTTGGTGACGTGGCCATATCATCGAGTTTCCGTTTCTTCACCATTGTGAGCATATCATCAACTATTAATCTATCCCAAATCGTGGGTGCTGTCTGTTTTGATTTCATAATGGCATTTGACCATGCTTATCATATGATTCTTGTCGATAAACTTCTATACACTTCTGTACACCAAAAAGAATCGTACAGTCAACCTCCTTAAGTCGTTTCTGACTGATAGGAAGCAACACGTATTCTTGATTGGGACTTACTCTTCTTTACATAGTGACACAACTGGTGTAGCCCAAGGATCAGTTCTAGGTCCTTTACTATTTTGCCTGTTTATAAATGACACGCTTCTTCACATATCTGCAAGTTCTGTATCCAGTGACCTCTTTGCTGATGACAGTTCTATCTACACTTCTACTTCTTCTCAAGATCTTAACAAAATTCAATGAGATCTTCAGGATGCAATTAATAATGTTGCACTATGGTGCAAAAATAACAATATGTTTCAATATCCCTAAAATACTAAGAGCTTGGTGATAACGTGTAGATCAAAACATCAGAGAACGGCGCTCTGCTTTCACCTCGATGTTTTTAAACAAGTAGAAACTCGTCGCGTGCTTGGAGTTATTGCTGATCATAAACTTAGATGGCATAACCATGTAGAGTACAAACTTGTCTCCCAAAATCTTTACTTCCTTGGTAAATTAAAATTGTTTGTCGGTCCTGACGCGAGAAGAATTGTTTTCACCTCCACAGCCTTTCTCATTTTAATTATTCGCCATCAGTATGGTGCGGCGCAGAAGAAGTGCATATCAATAAACTAAACTCTTTGCACCATGGAGCGTGGAAGATTATTATTGATGGTCCCAGTCATCATCGGAAAAAAACTGAAAGCATCAAACCTAATTTCCTAATACCATCAGTTTCATTCAAACGCTGTGACCCTTTTGTTTAAAGTGCAACAGGGTCTGGCTCCACCTTATTTAAGCGATCGATTAACTGCTGCAGCAGATCGTTGCGGGTCTAACAAATACATCCTGCATCCAGGGCTGAGATTTAGCAAGCCAGGCTAAGGAGCCAGCCGGGCTCCTAACCTGGGAAGTTGAAGTTGCCAAAATATTTCTCAGGTTGTCAGACCCCTTGATTGAAAGAACGGTCATTTTTTAAAAACTGTATAACCATTGCAGCTAATAAACAAGATAAATTTCAACAACAACACTGTTTCATTTTTTAAAACAAGCACTGTATAATTTATTCATCATCGACATCCTCCTCAATGTTCCAAAACTTGAAGGAGCTTGGGTGTGCCTTCTTCAGCTGTTTTTTTTCTTCTTCGGACTTTATTTTTTTTTGCTGGAGGCTCCGAGACACCGCTTAAAAAGCGCCACATCGTTCGAGATTGACAAAAGACTGAGAATGGGGAATATCGAAAGTACGGCAAGTCTCGCGTGACTCATCAAGGAAGTCAGAGACTCGTTCCAATACACGCAAGGAAGCAAGAAGGCTAGGATCTCGCAGGGCAGTAGCGTTTCGCGGCGAGGGAAAGAAGAAAGTCTCGCGAGAAAAGGCTATTTTTACTTCGCAAATCCCTCGCTTTGCTAGCGTTACCTAACTTCCTAGCATGCATCGGAACGGGTCTCCGGTGCTGACTGCAGAGGCGATTGGCGCGTGTTTTGTTTTACATTGCAAGTCAAAAGTCCGTGTACAGGTACAGAATCTCTACCACTGGCGGTATTTTCAAGTCGCCAGCCGGGCGAATGGTACCCCAAATCGAGCTCGCCACACAATACTTTTAGGGGCCATTGGCGAGTTGGCGAACGTTAAAGCTCAGCCCTGTGCATCGATCAAGAATCGACCTGTTTAAGAATAGTTTCGCATTCTCAGGAGCTGTAATCTGGAACTCTCTTCCTTTAAACATGAGATCGTGTACCACTCTTTGTTCATTTAAACGTACATTAAGGCAACATTACCTTAATATGACTTATTGATTTTGTCAACTGTTTCCCAATGTGTAACTTGATCTACAATAGATGTCTCTTTAAAAAAATTATGGTGTATAATTTTATTTCGTTTCACTATATAGCTAGTGTTTTGTCGTTGGCAAGTATGACTGAATATCGCATGCAGAATGTGAGTGTGATTGATTCGAGGAACGATTGTGAGATTAGACTCATGCCGAAAATCTGTATCCTTGTTGTGAATAACGTGTCTGAGTCTCTCTCTCTCTCTCTCTCTCTCTCTCTCTCTCTCTCTCTCTCTCTCTCTCTCTCTCTCTCTCTCTCTCGCGCGCTCTCTCTCTCTCAATTGTAAGAAAAAAAAGAGTTTCAATTTAAATCTGAGTGAATCTCTCTCTCTTTCTCTCTCTCTCTCTGTCTGTCTTTCTGTCTGCCTGTCTGCCTAAATCTGGTTATTAATGAATTTGTCCATCTGTCTATCGGTCTTTGTGTTGGTCTTTCTCTGTCTCTATGTCTCTTTCTTCTCTCGCAGCCTTCGTCTTTCTTTGCCTCTGTCTCTGCCCTTCTCTATTTATCTGTTTTTGTTTCTCTCCCTCACTTGTACAATAAAAGTTCAGAATCTGAATGTGATTGAATCTATCTGTCTCTGTCCGTCTGTGGCCGTCTCTCTCTCTCCCACTCTCCCTCTCTTTCTCTCTCTGTCCCTCTGTCGCTGTCTCTCTTTCTCTGTCTGTATCTGTCTGTCTCTTTCCATGGCGCACTGGGTTTTCTCTTCTCACACGTTGTCACACAAGAATGATCTCACCTCTTTCCATTGGCAGAAAAGTCGGCCACCTGTTCTTCGCCCTGCTGGCTTTATCTTGATCTTCTCACACGCATCCTCACCCTAGCATCGGATTACATTTTCTCAAACAACGTTTTGAATTGATTGATCAATCCACACACATTCACACACACACACACACACACACACACACACACAACTCCCCCACCTCCACCTACCTCCTACCACCTCTCCCCCCCCCACACACACCCACGCACACAAATTTCAATAAGTTTATTACGACCAAATACGTTCACGACAATGTAATGAACTCAGCACAGCTAAGCCATCCCCGTCCTGCACCTTATCGTCTCCCACACCCTTCTAGAGCCCATCATGACACTGGTGGATAGTTATCGAACCAGACTTTTATTTTCTTTCTTCTTCAATGTTTTCCCCTTCTGGCGTCGTGATAGTCCAATAACCTGCAATCCGGACACAAAATAGGATTGTTGTTCGAAATCCTACAACGTTTAGACCATGACACAAAGTTATTCTCCTAACTTAGCCTAGCTCTATTCCTCACATTTGCGATATATAGACAGACTGTCCTATCCTATCCTGTAACGCGAAGGTCGTAGGGACACCATAGATGATCGTTTAACCAGCGTTCTCCATCTTTTTCTCTGTTCTCAGCAACCCTCATGGCTTCGCTCAGTGTCAAGCCAGTCCATTCTCGAATGTTGCCTTCCCACCTTTTTTCCTGCCTCCCTCGTCTTCTGCCTCCTTGCACCGTGCCTTACAGGATGGTCTTTGCAAGGCCTGATGCTCTGGTGACGTGGTCATACCATGGGAGTCGCCGTTTCTTCACCACTGTGAGCATGTCGTCGTGTTCTCCAGACAGTGGGCTTCTAACCATTTTTACAAACCAAGTTGTTTGCGTGTGTTTGTTGTGTGTGTGTGAGAGTGTGTGTGTTTGTTGTGTATGTGTGTGTGAGTGTGTGTGTGTGTGTGTGATTAGGTAACCGTCAATCAAAAAGTCTCTCAGCCGAACGTGATTGCCTGATTTCCACTCAGTTGAATTTGATTGGCTGATTACCAGCCAATGATCATCTTAGACCTGGATTCATGTCATCTGAGATCTTCTTTTCTATTTTGTCTTTCTTTCTTTACATTTCATTCTTTCATTTTTTCTTCTTCTTTTGTTTGTTTCTTTGTTTCCTTTTAATATTTTGGAGTAGTTCTTTCTTTATTTTTTTCTTCCTTTCTTTATTTCATGTTTCGTTCATTCCTTTTTGTTTCTTTCATTACTAAATAATTAATTAGTTTCTTTTATTTTCCGTTTCTCTCTCTCTTACTTTCTTTCTTTCTCTCTCTCTCTTTCTCTCTCTCTTCTTTCCCTCTATCCCTTTAACTGAATCTTTCTTTCTTTTTTTATTTCTTTCATAATTTAGTAATTCATTAATTTACTTTCTTTCTTTTTTCTACTGGTCTTTTCTTTTTTTTTCTTTCTTTGATTTTCTTTTCAGTTTCTTTCTTTTCATTTTTTTTTCTTGTTAATAATACATTTATTTATTTACTCACTTATTTTTCTGTTTTTAGTTGTTTTTCTTCCTTCTGTCTTTCTTTCTTTTCGGTCGTTCGTTTTTTTTAACCAGTCTTTTTTTTTCCCGTTCTTTCCTTGGTTTTCGCTTGTCCCTCTTTCCTTTCTTTTTCGTCATCCCAACAAGAGAAGACGAACGACATTATTTATTCATTTATTCATTTATTTATTTATTTTGTCATTATTCGCTCTTTTATTCATTGGTTCTTCTCCCTTTTAAAATCTCTCTCTCTCTCTCTCTCTCTCTCTCTCTCTCTCTCTCTCTCTCTCTCTCTCTCTCTCTCTCGATATTTAGATTTATAGATATATATTCTTTCAGTATTTGTTTGGTTCTTTCTTTCTATAATATTTCTTTTTTTCTTAATTTCCTTCTTTCCTTCCATCTTCTCAATCTTTTTTTCTGTACTTTAAAAAAACAAAAAACTTTCCTGTTCTTTTTTTTCTTTCTTTTTTTGTTTTCTTCCTGTTTTTTCTTTCTTTATGATTATTTTCTCATTATTTCTTGTTACTTTGTTGTTGTTGTTGTTGTTGTTGGGTAGATTTCTGTTCCTGGACACTAAAGCGTATAAGGGACGGTTGTTTAAATTAAGACTTTTTATAACAGGGATGGTTCTGATTTGGCTCGGAAGAGTCCGCTGGATCTAAAGCAATATAATGATGTAATGTAATGTTATGCCAGGGATTGTGTCATGATACTGGTATTTGTAAATAGGTCTACGCTTATTATTATGTATTTGGTGTTTGTCTATGCTAATTTGTATTTTGTGGAAATCTTTGTGTTGTTTTGAATGTAGTAGGCGTGATGTTGTCATTTTGGTTGTGTTTGGTTTTGGTGACTGCTATTGTTATTAATAATATGCATGTATTGTTATTTTAGAGTTTAGACTGTCTACCAACAGGAAAGTTATCAATAACTTTCACAACATCTATAACATTTGGATGTTTTAACATCCGCATCTACAGAATGTCCATATTCAGTTGTGCTATGTCCATTTACTTCAAACTTGTCTGTTAAAACTGAGCATTCAAACAGAAGGTGGTGTACTATGACAGGCTTACAGGGTGGGCCATAAAAAGTGTCCACATTTTATTGTGCAATAACTGAGATAGAAATTAATATTTTACAACATGTTTTATTCCATGTAGACAACAATGTTAAAGGTTTTGTTCAAACTAATCTTAGCACAATCTGTGCATTTTCAGAGTCACAGAATCAATAGTTCATGATGTGCTCAATCCATGCTCCGCGTTATTGAATAACAGCTGCGAGCCGAACGTTGAAGTTGTCCACAACTCTCTGTGACTCTGAAAATGCACAGATTTTGCTAAGATTAGTTTGAACAAAACCTTTAACATTGTTGTTTACGTGGAATAAAACATGTTGTAAAATATTAATTTCTATCTCAGTTATTGCACAATAAAATGTGGACACTTTTTATGGCCCACCCTGTAACAAAAACATTGAACCTCAGCGAAGTACTCGCTACTGTGTCGCAAGTTAAGCACCGTCCAGTGCGGTTAGCACTTGGATGGGTGTCCGCAAAACGAGAAGCGACAAATAACAACGCCCCCAGTTCACTCAACTGTGACTGAGTACCAACTCTCTTAAGGGTGGGGAAGGTAAAGCAGCGAGGGCGAGAGATGAGCATCACCCTTCATTACGCTGGCCCAAGATAAGTGTGATCTCCAACATCACGCTCCCCTACGGCAACAAGGCTATGGGACTACCTTTACCTTTACCTTCAGCGAAGTATTTATTATTCCATGCATCCATTCTTAATGTATAAATTAATGTAAACATTCATTAATTTATATAATAATGTATTTGTGTTGTTATAACATTAACCCACGATCGTCCCAACATGAGTTAATTAATATTCCTTTGCTTATAAAACAGGAGTGAAAATGGCGACATGTATACTATAATGTAGAAAATGATTTAAAAACTCTTTTTTGGACGCATCATTGTCCCTTTTTATGGAGAATTTCTGGGCCGCCTCCCCTGGGGAAGGCGTAGTCGTAGCCAGTGGCGCGCCCAAACCCAACCTAAATAATAATAGTTGTGTTTTTTTTAAATTTTGCTGGGGGAGCAAACCGGAGTACCCGGAGAAAACCCCCGAGACGTTGCCCGAGTCGAAAGTAAATAATATTCGGAGAAACATAACGCCCAGAGGCCGGATCGATCCCACACCTGTCAGGCGCCATTGGTTTCTGGCCTGTGGACAAGGCAAGTTAGTCCCGCCTTAGCCCACTTGGCCACAACGATCGCTTCTTTCTTTCCTATTGAACATTTCCCAGTCACAGCTGAGAGTATCACATCGCCTTATGCTTGGAAGGTAAAGTGTTTGTCTTATGGGATTCTTTCCCTCACTCTCTATAGGAGGGCCACTGTTGGCGTTTACTATGCGCTGCCATGTGCATTTATATTTTCAAGTCCATCTGGAAACACATTCAACTAGTCGGGGGACATCATAACAAGTCAAAGTGCCAATCTGTCTATCGGTCCGTTGGAAGCTATATCTCAAGAACCACTGGGCGGTTCCCGGAACATTACGTAGAGTAGGGGCTGAGCCGATTTGCAGATAATCCAGATTGAGGTTAATAATAATTTATTCCACGTTTTCCTTTTGCTTCGTTAGGATAAAGCTTGGAAGCAACGCGTTTTAAAAATGCGGATTTTTGAGCTATGTGTCCGAGTGTCTGGGAATGCATTTGAATGGCTTCCCATCCTGTTTTACTGTGAAGTTTATTGAACCGAAAGACTGACGGTGTCTAGGCACGTCTGAACGTATTTTTAAACCGTTGTGCCGCCATTTTGCCAAGGGACATCAGTCACGTCTTAGTCTGCCCTCTAGTTATTTCCCTTGTTCTTTTCTCTCGTTCAATCACAGAACTCCCATCCTGCTCGCAGGACGCCATTTGGAGAAATTCGACTATGAACTACAATACAGAATATACAGAAAATAGAATGTATTCCACCCAGTGATATTACCCAAGGAATTTGCTCCGATGTTGATAATCACACACACGCAGACACACACACACACAGAGGCACCCAATCCATTATCGTTCCCTAACCCTAACCCTAAATGCACCACCACACTATAAAATAAATAGCCTTTGGTTAAAGGGATCGTGAAACATCAGGAACACCTTTTGTGGATTCAAATGTATAGCCTAACTACACTGACACACGTATCTCTTTTTAAAAAAAAACTGCACTTGTGCCATTTACGTATACCCCAAGCAAAAGGTCATGCTTTCGGAGATTGCCGAGTACGATTGAAAACGCAAACACCGGATGTTCAATTCTAACGTCACACACCTTTAAAATCTGTCGTGATCTGGTTAGTAACTGGATCATTTCCTTTTGCATTTGCTGTCAGTACATGCAAAAAAAAAAATCTATCCTGTGACTGGATCAAATTCCGCATCCTTGATTTCCTTCTCTACGTCACCAACGGGAAATCCCATTTTGCTGTTTGACTTCCGATTTAGCGTTTCAACAGGGGCGATTTACATTGGGGTCTAACTAACGGGGTTAATGAGACCGTTGTCTGCCGTCTTGACTGTACAGTACACATTCTTTTACTGCCAGGCATGACCTATGGTTACGTTAATTGCTTCAAAACTATAGATGAAGTCGAAACTTGTGGTGACATGGTACAGTGATCGTCCTAGGGATTTGCAAAACCGGTACGACGTCACAGTAAACAAACCCACTCGAACCCAAACCGGTAGGCCAGTCACGGAAACCGGTATGACCCATAGCAAAGCTTAATAATGCGTCACTATTTTAAATAAGTAGATGGCGACTCTGTTAATGCACTTTCTGTTTTATTAGAAACATCTTTGTCTTCACATAAACTTCTTTTATCGCCCCTCTCCCCCCCTAGCAAAAAATGAAAAAAGAGATTTTTGCTTCTTCGTTATTACTAGCCTATCTGCCACTGTCGCAATACATACTGACGAGCACGAGGGAAGAAAAAATCGAAAAGTTCGTGAGTTTAATTTATCAGTATTCTCGATAGCCTTGCGCCCGCCAATGTTATATCATTCTGTATTAATTACCTCAAAGAATATGGCAAGGCTACTGAACGCATTCGAAGGCCTCTCGTCTACACTCCCTAAACACATAATCAGCGTGGCTGGCTGGCTGGCTGGCTCTCTCTCTCTCTCTCTCTCTCTCTCTCTCTCTCTCTCTCTTCATTACTCTTGTTTTTCTTTCTCGTTTTCTTTATTTTTGAAACCAGTCAAAGAAAATAAGAACCGGTAGGCTCTACCGGCTACTGATTTTTCAACCGGTATTTTTATTCTCAAACCGGTAAAATACCGGTAATTTCCGGTTAAATCCATCCCTGTGGTATACAAGGTTTATCAGTCCAAAAGATTCTCATTTTCAATCATGTCCGATTCACTGTCAGCACTTCAGTCTCTTTACTCGAGAAAGACATCGCACCTTTTTCTGGCAGAGATCCATGATCTTCACACACAACGTGTTTCTGAGGGTAAAAGGATAGTTTTTATTTGGGTGCCTAGTCACATGGGCATCCGCGGCAATATTGCAGTGGACAAAGCGGCTAAAGAAGCTCTGCATCTATGTTTCCCTTCAGAGATTTTCCAGTTTGTTCCATACTCTGACCTGCGTTGTATGACTTGCTCTTATTGTAAACGGCTCTGGCAGACCGAATGGTCTAATCAAATCAATAACAAATTATTTCAAAAGATTTGTCCGCTTCTTTGCCTAACTTTGCGTCCACTCGCAAAGAAGAAACTGTTTTGGCTCGCCTTCATATTAGGCATACTTATGTCACCCATAGTTTCCTTTTGAAAGGAGAAGAACCACGGTGGTGCTTTGCTTGTGACAAATCATTTTCCGTCCGCCATTTTTTGGTCTGAATGTGCTGATCTGGTTGTTGAAAGAGAAAAATATTTTGGTTCGATACCTTTTAATGATATCTGTAAAATTTGCAATGGTCAAAACCTGTTTACATTTTTACGTGATGTCAGTTTATTTTATCGCATATAGGTCACATCATCTTGTTTGTATACTTGGTGTTACGTTTGTGACGCGCGCGATAGATCTGAATGTTTTATTTTGAAAAGCATGCATTAATAGAGTGTTTTTATCTTTAATTTGTTTTTGCGTTGTTGTTAGAAGAAGCTTTGTATAACGTTGTTAATTTTAGTTGGTCGATATTATTTGAGAATTTTCTAGAGTTGGTTGTTTACTATCGATCAAAGCGTGTGGATAATTCTAGTGGTAACTAGAGACGCCTCCATCCTAAATATGGTTGTATGACGTGAGACAGTGATGACGAAATTTGTTCTGATTGGTTATAATTGTCTCTTGCCCGAATGTTCTTTCTTTCTCTGGAGTAGAGAGAGACTATATAAGTGCCGCACTGTTTCAAAATAAGAGATAGTTGAAAGTAGAGAGAGTTGAAAGTGAAAAGTTGAGAGTGGAAAAAGCGATTGCATGCAGTTGTTGATGTTCGCTGAATAAAGTTGAAAAACTACATACGACGACTTCTGGCTTGTTGCTGAGTGAGCAAGCTGTGTGGATAAACGAATCTGAGTTACACTTATCAGGTTTCAAGCATCGGGGCTGAATCAACTGATTAAAAAAACAATGAGTGTAACACTTGGTTACATTTCATCAGTAATGCTAGTTTTATGTCCATATTTTATCATTTTTAACGTTAGCATTCTAGTTTGATTTTAAATAGTTTTGTGTGGTTCTGATTGGGCTCTTAGCAGTCCACTGGACCCTAAAATTATTGAATATCTAATCTAATCTAATCTAATCTCTCTCTCTCTCTCTCTCTCTCTCTCTCTCTCTGTTTTAAACAAAGACTAATAGATTGCAGGTGGCAAGAGTGGGAAGCACATCTACAGCAGAGTAATAGTATGTCTTTTTATAGAACATTTAAATCAACAAATAACACGGAAGCTTACAGATTTCTAGATGTGAATAATTATGTAAAGAATGCACTGACAAAATTTCGTTGTGGTGTGTCAAGTATTGCTGTTCATGCATATAAATTTAAGAGTGCAACCTATCACAATACGCTATGCCGTCTATGCGGTCTAGCTTGTGAAGATGAAGTCCAATTTGTTTTCTGTTCTCCATGCCTGAGTGATTAAAAAAGCGATTTAATCTTACCTAACTATTATAGGTACCCTTCTGCTGTCCAATTAAGCTTACTCCTCTCTACACAAAGTATGACAGTATTACGAAATCTAGCTCTGTATCTGTGTTTTGCATTTAAGCGTTCGAGAGAAGTATCTCAATAAGATGTTATCTCATTGTTGTTATACCGATGTGTTATTTTTGTAATGTGCTTACCCCTTCATATGGGGCTATGACCTTATTGAATAAAATTCTTAATTCTTAATTCTCTCAAAAAAGGAACTATTACCTTGGAAGTACTTCCAGATAAGGCGGGGGAAAAAAGCACCACATTGTCTAATCGAGAATAGAACAGAGGTTTTCGCGGGCGCCAGCCCAGCATCACACCATTGTGCTATTCCGCTTGTGGAACTTTAGACGCTTGCTCTGACTGCAGGCTATTCGCTCCGGTCTTCCTGCCAATCACGGATCTCCCTCTCGCGGTCACGTGAGCACGTTACTGAAGCATGCTGGGACAGTTTGTTCTGTCGTGTCGCAACTTCCGCTAGCAAGAGAGTTAATGATTGTAAAAGATGGTAGAAATGGCGAGTAGGGACCGCACACGTCGGACTCGTAAAAACCGGGACAGACCAAGGGGAAGACTTATGGCAGTCCCTAACGGCTCCCGGGTTGAAAGGGCTCAAAGTTCTCTACCTAATTGGATTGTGAGTTTTAGTTCCGGCAGTACGGGAATAAGCCTAGACCCTATCCTCAAGACCTATCTATGAAGCTAAACCGCGCGGTTTTAGGATCGCTCTTTGCGCTGATCTTGCGCAAAATCGAAGAAGATTATCACCCTGTATTAGGCCGTCGGTTATTCAAAAATTCTAAAACGGGCGAAAGGAAGTGATAACAGTTAAGTGGATCAACAAAATCACAGCTTGAAGCAATTTTTTTTTTCTAACCCTTTAGGCGTGTTCACAAAAAAAAAAAAGAAAAGAAAAAAAAGACGCAATTTACGGGATTGCGAGGAGAACAAAAAAAACAACAAACACAACGACGTCGAAAACATCGATGACGCACTTCCTCTTTAGACCGCGTCACAAGAAAGGCTAGTTCGCGGGAGTTTGATAGTAGCAACGGGAAGACTTCACTGAAAATCAGATGGCGTATAGTATAGGACAGATCGAGGGACGTGTACAAGACAGATTTTCATCCTTGACACAGCGAGGAAACATGTCCTATCGTAAATGTCGCCACTTTACAAGTGCCTACTCCAGGATCGCGGTCTATTGGTCATACTGTCAGCTCAGGAGATGAAAGATTAGATCTGCCCCAAATCCAAGTAGGCAGAGAAGTTGGGTGGCCAAAGATTATAATAAGGCTCGTATGGGAGTCATCATTCCATAGATTCACATTCTGTGGACTGTCAAAGTGACGTAAGTCTGTTTGAAAAGGGTGAAGCAACTACACGTCGGGCTGTTTAAAAAAAGAGCTCAAGATGGGAGGGAATTCAAATGTATTTCTAGACATTCACACTGTTACGTTTGCGACGCGCACGATAGATCCGATCGTTTTGTTTTTCAAAGTATGCAATAACAGAGTGTATTTACCTTTGATTTGATTTTGCGTTGTTGTTAGAAGAAGCTTGTTAGAATGTTGGTACTTTTCGTTGGTCGATATTATTGGAGAATCTTCTAGGGTTGCTTGTTTACCATCGATCGAAGGATCTAGATAGATCCAGTTGAAGCTGAGAGGTTCTTTTATGATGAAGAAAGTTGTATGACGTGAGACAGTGATGACGAAGTTTATTTTGATTGGTTGTAATGTGTCAGGCTGCAACGTTCTGACGAGTATAGAGAAAAACTATATAATTGATGCACTGTGTAGAGAAAAAAAAGAAGAGGAGCCGGGTAGCTCAGTTGGTAAGAGCGTAAGGTCGCTGGTTTGAATCCCGGATTGGTCAACGTGTGATCATATTATTTTCCCCTTTACCAACAACTGGCCCGCTGGTGTCAGTATAAATCGGTCCAGTAGTCACCTATATGCGAAAGTGTCGTGTGACTATAATCTACATACAAACAGAGAAAAAAAGAAAGTGAAAAGCGATTGAGGGATTGTATGCAGTTGTTGATGGACACTGGATAAAGTTGGAAAACCTCATACGACGACTCCTGCCTGTGACGAGATTACTAGTTTTACCCTGCCTATTTACTATTTAGCCTTGTTTAGTCATTGTAACTTTAGAAAGTTAGAGTATTACACAGCAGCTGATTACAGTATAGGAGGTACACACACTGCTAGCTTGACGCAGGCAGTTAGTGACGTCAGCACTGTGTGCCTTGAATCTGAAAGTTTTAACCAATGGGACGCAGGCAGAGCAGTTAGAGCCGGTTCTGACTGGGTCAAAACCTAGCATAGCTTACGTCAGTGCTACGAAAGACACCGAAGTCTACACAGCTAGACCGGAGCAGAGAAGTATCTTCACTCATAGACCAGGAAACAGGACTTGTGAATTTTAGAATTCACTCAAGTAGCCACGAGGCCTGACTGTGTCAAACGGGTAAATGAACATACTTCTGTTTCATCGTGATATATTTATATTATTGTTGAAATTATGTTTGTAGAATTTGCCATGCATAGATTTGACTTGTTAATCCGAATTTGCGTGACCACGTGGCAAAACACGACCGGTTGCGCCGCCATGTTGTATACCTGACGGAACCACTTTTGTTGAACCTATATGTATGTTTGCAGACCAGTGGCTGTACCAGTGAATGTTTATATTATTATTAATTCTGTATGTGTGTAGTTAGCCACGATTTATATTTATGTATGTATAGGAAATTAGAGTTGAGATTCCAGTGGACCACGGACGTAGCAGAATGTTCGTCGCTTATGTATAGAGATGTGGAGCTATCACTGAGGGCTACTTTGGCTTTCAGTGAGACGCTCTGCACAAACCGATTATTCAGGGTTGTGCAGAATTTCGTCTCTTATATTACAGACGAGCAGGCGAGCTATCCCGTGCGCCCAACTCCACAGGAAAACCAAGTTGGCTGTTTAGCCCCTACAGCACAAGGCTGAGGGAGCAACCCTGGAAAACCCCCTGCAAGACCCCACAGCGTGGCAAGGGACCAAACTACACGACGACACCGCGTGTACCAGAAGCTACCTCAACGAAGGACTTCAAACACACCACACTGCAGTTAAGTGACACGGAAGAAGTGCACCCAAACTGATAGCAAAAGGACCACAGTAGTCCACTCTTCAGAACTGTAGTAAAACGGACCACAGTAGTCCAATCTTCATGAAATCTAGAAGCCAGTGCCCGATGAAGACATAACAGCTGCATAGACTATCAGCGATCAAATTAGTTGCAGTGACTCATGACTTTTTAAGGTAGAGTAGTACAACAAATAAATTTATTAAAGTAATTCACAGGGTGACTAACTAGCAGTTCCCATCGAATAAAGCGTGAGGGTTACAGCATTCCATTGTGCAGAGCCCAGTAACCCATAAACCCCACGTGACACTGCCTTGTTGCTGAGTGAGACAGGTTTCGTGGATAAACGAATCCGAGTTACACTTATCAGGATTCAAGCATTGGGGCTGAATCAACTACTGATAAAAACAAAACAACATTGAATGTAACACAAACTCATAGTAAAAAAAAAATCATACACATTTTAACGTGACTTTGTTGACGGTGTAAGTCGTGAATGGGCTTTATGTAAAACGAAGCAAATTGAAGCCATGGAATTACTGGCCGCCAACTGAAATGTCTGCAAACCAAGGATGATCAAAAACGGATTATCCAAGTTTTAGATACAGTTAGGGTTAGGGTTAGGGTTCAAGTTTTAGATACAGTTAGGGTTAGGGTTTTAGATCCAGGGCCAGCGTGTGGACAATGGTGAAGCACAACGACCTTGACCTTTGACAAAGAACCAATAAAAATGGTCTGACATGCCTGGCAGTAGTTAAATGATCCGCCAAGTCAAACTGATGAATTTCGGTTCATTACATTACATAATTATTGCTTTAGGTCCAGCGGACTCTTCCGAGCCAAATCAGGACCGGACAACCCCCGATCCGCATAAAAGATCTGCTGAAACAACCCTAGTGGTAAAACCGAAAGCTCTCCACCAGCCAGTCACTTTACAATAAAGACATCCCACGCATGGGACGGCTGAGGCTTCACCCCAACTTAGCGAACCTCCGTTTACAAAAACAAAATAGAATACAAACATCATTATAAATTATCAACAAAACACATACATATAAAATGCCTACATTGCTAAATAATAACATCATAGAAAGCCCTAGTGACCACCTGGCAGAAAGCGTCCAATATTCCCAAGCTGATCCAACAGACCTCATACACAAACAAGGAGTCTTATCCCGGAAGAGTTTTGAAGAAAAAAGGTAGGAGACTGGTCTAGCGAAGAAGACGATAGTATAGCAGATTGATAGAAAAGAGCAGGAATGAGAAAGAGCAAATGAGAAAGACAGCGACAGTAGGAATTTAAAACACAAAATTTCCAGAAAGTGGGGATACTATTTATACTGAAACCCCTGGAGCATGCAATAACAGAGTGTATTTACCTTTGATTTGATTTTGCTCTGTTGTTAGAAGAAACTTGTTATAATGTTGATAATTTTCGTTGGTCAATATTATTGGAGAATCTTCTAAGGTTGCTTGTTTACCATCGATCGAAGGATCTAGATAGATCCAGTAGAAGCTGGGAGGTTCTTTTATGATGAAGAAAGTTGTATGACGTAAAACAGTGATGACGAAGTTTATTTTGATTGGTTGTAATGTGTCACGCTGGAACGTTCTGACGTTATCTCGACTATAGAGAAACACTATATAATTGATGCACTGTGTAGAGAAAAAACAGAAAGTGAAAAGCGATTGAGCAATTGTATGCAGGTGTTGATGGACACTGAATAAAGTTGGAAAACTTCATACGACGACTCCGGCCTTGTTGCTGAGTGAACAAGTTGCGTGGATAAACGAATCCGAGTTACACTTATCAGGATTCAAGCATTGGGGCTGAATCAACTACTGATAAAAACAAAACAACATCGAGTGTAATACACACTCATAGCCGGAAAAAAAAATCATACACATTTTAACGTTACTTTGTTGACGGTGTAAGCCGTGATTCGGCTTGAGCAGCTCTTGAGCTGAAAAAGCGCTATATAAGAACGATTAAATAAAATAATAAATAAATAATAATTTAAAACACACACCAGCTCAATGCCTATGTGAGCAGCACTCTTAGGTTCTCCCACATTTTGCTGGCTGCGGGCTATTTATAGCTTGCCTACACCCTCCCTTTCAGTGAAAGGAAAGGAAAGAAGAGCACCGGCGAAGCTATTTATAGCTAGCCTGGCTGAACTAGCTTCAAAACTTAAAAGCTTTGGTTGAGTCGGTGTGAACAAAGCAAAATGAAGTCATGGAATTATTGGCCGCCAACTGAAATATTTGCAAATCAAGGATGATCAAGACGGATTATCCAAGTTTTAGATACAGGGCAAGCGTTTGGAGAATGGCGAAGCACGACCTTGACCTTTGACAAAGAACTATTAAATATGGTCTGACATGCTTGGCAGTAGTTAAATGATCCGCCAAGTAAAAATGATGAATTTGGGTTCAGGGAGTCTTGAGATTAGGAACAAAAAAAGTGTTTTTAAGAATAACAACAACAACAATAAAAATTAAATTCGGAGCGAAGGATCGAAAGAATGACCCATTGATCGACAACCGGATTGCCAATAGAACGATGGCCCATGATTTGAAGGATATTTATACTAAAACTAGACAAAATCGCTTTAGGCCTTTTTCAGATATTCATCAAAACATCTTCAGCAACAAAATGGTTCCAGTGACCTTGACCTTTTCAAAAGAGCAATTATGATGGCACAGGAAGCAGGCCCCTAATATAGGTAATTAGTGTGTGAAGTTTGGGCAAAATCTGTTCAGGGGGTCTTGAGATATGGCGACCAACGTTCGACGGACAGACCGACATTTGCTTTGTTCTGATTTTTCCCGGACTGTTTCAAAAGTCTGGAAATGCAGAAAGAGGACTTAGGCCAAACAAAATAATGTGTCTGTTTACGGTGAAATAGGAAAGAAAAAAAACGGTCGGTGGGACGGTTTGAAATTTTAAAAAATTCCACCTTGGGTTTGATTTTTTTGGTCTTTTTTCATTTTTTTACAAGTCGATTCCTAAAAAAAGCTTAGGGTCGGGCCAAATAATTAGGGTCGGTCGAGATTATTTTTTAAAATTATTTTGAGGATTTTTATAGCGCACTTATCTCGCCGTACTTGACCAGACTCTAGGCGCTGGCTGATACAGGATCTAACTCAAACCGCCCAAGACGCCCACCCGCAGCCTTTGGGCGCATGGACAGATTAGACCTTGGTTTATACTCTCATCCGAAGGAATGGGAAACAGGAGTATAGTGTCTTTCCCAGGGACACAACACAATGGCCTGGACAGGGCTCGAACCCGGGACCTTCAGATCCGCAAGCCAAAGCACTACCATTAGACCACCGTGCTTCCTTGAGATACCATAAAAAGGCTTTTTGGAGGGCCTTACGGTAAGACTGTGTGGCAAGGAATGGTGGAACTTCAGTCTGCCTAGCCTCCCCTGAGGGATGGGACAAACGCTCAGTTTCACGAGAAGTCATGAAGCGGAAGCTATAACCCGCGCATGCGCGAGTAAGTGCCGTGTGGTAGACATATTAAAGGATTTAGTGATCGGGAGATACTTTGGAAAAAAGTCTATTGTAGTCAGCTTTTCGAAGGAGCAGGTTTTGTGTTCTCCCGAAATCCATATTCCTTCAGCTCAATGTTAAACTGAAGCCATCTTTTGTCCATATGTACCCGCTAAGGTCTATTACGACTCACGTCCCTGCTCCCTAGATGTATGCTGTCCCAAGTCTGTTCCCCCAGGTCTTTGATCTCTTCAGGTTTATGTTCCCCAGGGTCAATGTTGTTACCCCCCCCACCCACCCTCTCCAGAGTCTATGTGTTCCTATTTCTATGTTCCCTCGCGTCTATGTACTCTTGTGTCAATGTTCTCTAACATATCTCATCTCTATGTTCTGTCATCTCTATGTTCTTTCATCTCTATGTTCCTCAGTTCTATGTTCTGTGGTCTATGTTCTTCCAGGTCCATGTTTCCCTAAGTCTGTGTTCCTTCATTTCTACGTTGCAAGCCGAACTGTAGCCACCTAAGGCTTTGTGGTCCCATCTCGTCTTACCCCCCGTCGCCTCCCCCTTTCGCCCCCCCCCCCACTCCCGCCTCGCCCACTACCCCTACCATTTATGGGTTCTCTTAGATTTAAGTTACCCATGGCATATTGTACATCGTCTATGTTACAGCAGGTTTATTTTCTCTCGAGCCTGTGTTCCCGCATGTCTATTTACCCCCATCCTCCCTATCTTAACCCACTCAATGTCTCTTGTATTAGTTGTCATCAAATGTCTGTTTCCTCTGGTCTAGGTTCCCGCAACTTCTTCGTTCCATCCGTCAGGTCCGAATCTAAATTTTGCTTCTAGTGTCAATTGAAAAATGGAGGAAGGACAGGAGGCGGTGGGGGGACGGCCAACACTCACGATGAACTGAAAAAGAAATAAAATGCCATACAAAATTGTATTCGTCCAACATTATTTCCGGCTGTGAAGAACACAAAGAATAAAAGATGAGTATTCCTCTGTGTGTGGGTGTGTGTGTGGGGTGGTGGTGTGGTGTGCCTGTATGTGTGTGTGGGTGTGTGTGTGTGTATGTGTGTGTGAGAGAGAGAAAGAGAGAGAGTGTGTTTGTGTGTGTATACTTCTCGCATTTCATCATCATTATCATCATCATCATCTTTATCATCATCATCATCATTGTGATTGTTTTTCTTGTTCTACTTCTTCTTCTCAACTTCTTCTTCTTCTTCTTCCCTTCCTCCTACTTATTCTCCTTGATCTCCCCCTCCTTCTTCACCACCATCTCCTCCTCCTTCTTCTCTTTAAATGCGTCTTCGATCAATCAGATGCTTCGTTTTCTGTTTCTGTTTCTGTTACATTTTATGCCCCAAAGTGCATATAAACACCATTTATTCTTCCTTTCTTTTTTTCTTTCTTTCTTTATTTCTTTCTAACTTCTTCTTGTTCTTTCTTTCTTTCTTGTTTTTCTTTCTTTCTTTCCTACTTATTCTTGTTCTTATTTTTTATTTCTTTCTTTCTTTCTTACGTCTTCTTGTTCTTCTTTCTTTCTTTCCTTCTTTTTCTTTCTTTCTTTCTTTCTTTCTTTCTTTCTTTCTTTCTTTCTTTCTTTCTTTCTTTCCTACTTCTTCTTGTTCTTCTTTCTTTCTGTCTTTCTTTCTTTCTTACTTCTTCTTGTTCTTCTTCTTTCTTTCTTTCTTTCTTTCTTTCCTTCCTTCTTCTTCTTCTTCTTGAGTAAAGTCACAAGATGAAGGCGAAGCAGAAGAAGAAACAGAAGAAGAACTGAACGGATAGCGGAATAACTCTCCAATTTCTGGCACCATGTTAACAAACTATATGTATGACAAGTAGAGTGGGAGTGAGGTACAATTCCAGTGCAAGAGGAAGACCAATGGAGAGAAATAGAGGGAGAGAGAGAGAGAGTCAGACAGACAGACAAGGAGACAGAGAAAGAAAGATGGAATAATTAAAACAAAGAAGGTGGGATAGAAAGAAAGACAAAGAGAGAGGGAGAGAGAGAGACAGACAGACAGAGAGACAGAGTCAAAAACAGAGAGATGGATCACATAGCCCTAACAAGGGCCGAGTTGGTACAAAATGTGATTTTAACAGTATCGCTCGTCGTTTGACTTTGTTGAAGTGTTCACAACGTATTTTGCGGAGGTGAGAAGGGGGTGGGGGCAGGGTGAGGGGGGGGGTTTGACATAATTAATGAAATGACTTAATAAACAAAATTATGCCTCTTACCCATGCACACGATCTCCTATAGATCGATAGTTCGAACGCATACACATAGACAGAAACACGTTTACACATACGCGCACATATGTACATGATTACATTAAATGATTATTGCTTTAGGTCTCACATATGCACGCACACACACAAACCGATCAATTACATATAGTAGTAGTAGTAGTAGTAGTAGTAGTAGTAGTAGTAGTAGTAGTAGTAGTAGTAGTAGTAGTAGGGTTACGTCGATCTAAAGAGACCAAGGAATTGCGAATCCAGGTGTTGTTCCTGGTACAACATCTACGGTGTCCCGTGTTGTGCCCAACGCTGTTAGGCAAAGCTGGAGTGACCTCTTCATGCCGCGAATTCTGGGTAGCAGCTAGGTACGGGAGACTGGTTGCTACCAGCTCAGCAAGTCCCAAACCCTGCCCACCCACTACCACCATCATCACCCCCACCCCCACACACACCCCTCTCCACGTCACTGAGAAGGTCCAAGGGAACCTTTCGTAAAGACAGAGGACAGAAATCGACAGGGTGGGGGTGTGTTTGTCGCAGTTAGAAGCACTCTAGACTGCTCAGAAGCCGTAGAACTCCAAGAAGATGGGTGCCAACGTATTTAGGGGCGCTTAAAGTTCAAGGAAAAGGGACTCTCTATGTTTGCGCACACTAAGAATTTCCTTGCAGGTGTTTGTTAGGACAATAAAGATTCTGTATTCTGTATTACAGGCGTGACGTATCAGACGCTGAAAGCTTGACTCTTTGTATAAGGCATCCCTCTCAAGAGCAGCTGCCATCACCAATGCCTTCATCCTGTCGGCGGTGACCTGAACCTGCATGACTGGAAAAACCTGGCGCTCAAACCTGGCATCTCCTACACATGGTTTGGAGCAGATGGTAGAAGAACAACACAGGGACTAAAACCACTCGATCTCATTTGTACCAGCAGGGCTCACCTCACCCACCCACCCCCGGTGTACAATTACTCCCAGGAATCTCTGTTCACGACATAGTCTTCTGCGAAATCGCTTTCCACCCACAGAAAAAGAAAAAAAAAACAACTCGCAAGACTCATACCCTTCCGCAAGCTGGCTAATTGGGAAGGGATCAGAAAGGCAATATCAGACCTACTGGTGAGGATGGATGGATGGAGTCAGAGAAGAGCACCGCAAGTACAGAGGCGCTCTGGATTAAGTTCGGGGACTCTCTCAGGGCGGCAGTAACCGACATCATCTCACATAAGCTAACAAAATCAAAGGAAAGTAAACCCTTGGTCACACCTCAACTTCGCAGGTTCATCAAGAGACGAGAACGTGTCTACAAGAAGATGAGAAAGCTTCGGAAGGTGTCAAGGAGGAAAACAAGAAGCTGGGCAGAGAGCTCCAGCGACAGCTCTGCAGATCCTACTGGTCCTGTCTAAACAATCCCTTCGAAGACAGAAACTCCCAGCAAGCTTTCAATTCAATTCAATTCAATTCAATTCAATTCAAGATTTATTCGCCAAGTGACATACATACAGTTATAGCATACATGACACAAAGAGTGCTTTAGATCAGCGGCAAACATGCACAAGATACCTAAAAAACAAATAAAGCATAAGAAGTTCTGGAGCTACATCAAGCATCAGCATACAGGCGTCGCCTCAGTGAAAGTTAAGGGTCATTTGATATCCGACTCCACGGCACAAGCAGAGGCCCTCAGCAAGTGTCATATACTTCTCGTGCTTGTTATAAAATAATTAGCTTTATTCTCAGAAGATTCCTACAAACTTGATATTAGTTTGTAAACAGTTTTTAATGTTCCAGTTTCACGTATACACGCATTCATCAAAAGGCCTTTCTTATACAATTAGATAAGTTGAGACAGAGAGATAAACTTGAAACACTGAAGATGTAAAATACACAACAGTTGGAACACAACACCAATTTACGTTTTGCTAATTTTATGGTTCTCTTCTTTCTCACTCAAGGTAGTAGAATAATAATTAAAACGGAATTTAAGAAAACTATATTCAAGACAACTGTAAGTCCTAGAGTAATAAAATAAGAAATAGCTGAACTATAATAATTATACTCTTCTTATTTTCTCTGAAGAAATCCCGTTCCCGGTCTGACAGACAATTACATTTAGCAAATTATGAAAATAGTTTATGCATTGACAAAATTAGTTTCAGTATTATATTTCCAACAAGTAAATAATAAAATATAAATATTTAAATTACAATGTCTGTCATGAACAGAATCCAGAATTACCACAGTGAAAAACAGAAGTAGCCCACACGGTAATAATATTTTTAAGTGACACCAAACAGCATTCACTCTTTTTAGAACAATCTTTCTTTCATTACTAATACTCTATCATAGCCCTATTTCATCCATACAATCACACTCTCAGATGCATACGAGAACAGCCTTCTGTTCTCCAAACAGTCTTTATATAGCCGAGTCTCATCATCAAAATATTATTGAAGTAGGAAATATAGTGCCCACGTAAATCACCATGCTTTATAAGATTCGATATGGACTCTCTTGTTTCGATTTCTCTGAGCCTTCCCATTTTGCTCAGGCCACAACAACCAAGTCCAAATCCTGGACTTCACGTGTTTCTTGTAGCTTCTGAGCCCGGCAGAACCGTTTCTACTGGCAGGGGATGGGGCGAAAGGCGAGTCACTGGCGCCTTCAAACCGGTTGCTTCTGGCAGATGGGGCTCGTCAAACTGGATTTGTACATCAACTAATAGGCGAAAAACTCTGTTTTTTGCGGCCATACACAATACAATACAAAACAATACAATACAATACATTACAATACAAAACATCTTTATTACCCAAAAAAGAATTACAGCAGGCGCAGAATCACATTTTAAATTCATATACACATCACATCCTATCCTATCATATCCTATCCCGTAACTCGGAGGTCGTAGGGGCACCACAGGTGATCGTTTAACCAGCGTACTCCAACTTTCCCTGTCCTCAGCAACCCTGATTGTTTCGCTCAGTGTCAAACCAGTCCATTCTGGACTGTTGTCCTCCCACCTCTCTTTCGGTCACCCTTTTCTTCTACCTCCTTGCATTGTGCTTTCCAGGATGGTCTTTGCAAGACCTGATGATATGGTGACGTGGCCATAACATCGGAGTTTCCGTTTCTTCACCACTGTGAGCAGGTCATCGTGTTGTCCAATCACACGCATCGTAAATATTATTCCACCTTTCTCTGTCTATGTCTCTCTCCCTCTCTCTGTCTTGCTCTGTCTCGCTCTCTCCCTTTCTCCGTCTCTCTCTCTCACTCCCTCTCTTTCTCATTGTCCCACCTCTCTCTCTTCCTCTCCGTCTCTCTCTCCCTCTGTCTGTCTCTTTTTCACTCCCTCTCTTTCTCCATGTCCCCCTCTCTCTCTGTTTCTCTCTCTGTCTGTCTCCTCCCTCTCTCTCTGTCCCTCTCTTCATCCCTCCCTCTCCCTCTTTCTCTCTCTCCCCCTACAAACACATCAATACACATAGACGCGTGTGTGCACATACGCAGGCAACACTCTTCAACACTTGTCCACACTGTTCCACAACGTCGACCGCGTTATCAATCGTTGGTCTTCCCCTTTCCTCCCTGTTGAAAGGCTGTCAATGACAGAGGGAAACTACATGTAATACGTTTGATGATTGCTTCACTGGCAGAAGGAAGCAGGAAGAAGGAAGAAGAAGAAAATTGAGATTAAACCGACCACAACTTCTGACTATAACAAACAACGGGCACGTCTCGCGTGAATCCCGCGGCTACGGTGGCTCTCGCGTGAATCCAGCGGCGACGAGACTTTCGCGTGATGAACATGTCGTGATCTTGGCTAACCCAACAAGGGGAGAATATTCATGTCGAACTTCCATCAAGGTTGGGTAACCCCTGACCCTCTACACAACCACTCCCACCCCCACGCACGCAAGCGTGTATTCATGGCAAATTGGTGTTTTGGACGAAAGGTTTGAACGAAAAAACGTTTCTTTTAACGGAAAGTACGCAAAATTCATCTAAAAATGTAAGAGTTTGATTTTTTAAAGAAAAACTTTTTCGTCAAAAGGTTGACCTATTCCGTCTCCTAAACCTAACCCTTACCTTAACCATTTTACTTCAAATGTGTTCAGTAAACAGCCCGTCCTGGATAGAGCACTCCGAGTACTTAAAACAATCCCATGCACTACAAGAGCCCAACCATGTACTGAGAGAAAACTTCCATACCTTTAGAAAAAAGTGGGGTGCTGGGAAAATAGTGGGAATCTAGCTAAATGCCCCATTTAGCACCCCATATTTTCATGAACACACACTCACACACACACACATACATATTTGCAATACATCACAACTGAGTTTATTTAAGAATGTAGGAATCAGAAAGTGGGTTTTTGACGGAAAGAACGCAATCTTCTTCTACAAATGTAAGAATCTAATGCAAAATTAAATCTTTCAGTCTTAAAAATTGACCTAGTCCGTCTCCTATAGGCGACGAAATAGGTCGAACTTTCTTGCAAATTTTCCCGAAAATTGACTGGATTTTCTCCGTCCCGGATAGAGCACTCACTTTTACTTAAAACACTCTCATGCACTACACTGCACTCCCATGCACTAAAAAAGCACTCCTGTGTACTTAGAAAAAAGTGGGTGGCTGGAAAAAAGTGGGTGGCTAATACACACACCCATTTCCTGCATAAAAAGTAAGGTCAGTCACCCATTTCAAGGCTTATATCTCCGCACACGACCATATACACACACACAAACACACTCATATACAGAGCACTCAAACGCATTGTAAAAGTCTGAATCACACATATTATCGCTTTCATCTTCTTTGATAGTCATCATCATCATCATCATCATCATCATCATCATCATCATCATCATCATCATCACCATCACTAGCTAGCTATCAGAACAAAACCAAACAAAAAACCTTCTAAGCCTGAAGAGTTATCCGATGACGACATAAGCCATGACGTATGTCGTCTATGACGTCTTAATCAAAGTGAGTAAGTCTGCAAAGAACTCACAGTTCTTTAATAGACAGTGTAGTACAACCAGCGAACTTGGTTCGCATTGATCCCTTTCGTTTCCGGTCATGTAATCCGCAAATCCTTGCGAACTTGTCTTCGTGCCTGAGGTTTTGAAGCCGCAGCGACTTTAGTTGCAGACGAAATTTTGTTCGTCATTATCCAGGGGAGGTAAATGCCATCATAGCTTTCTAATTTGCGGAGGATGTTTTCGTCCGAAAAAGCACGTCTTTAGATTTGGTCCATCACGGGCTAATAAAACAGTCACTTTTTCCAACGAAAGTTTAGTTGAAGTTTTAGTTAGAGCATTGGTAATGTTTTCTTCTCTTTTAAAAAAACACAACAACACAAATTAGAGAGCTTCTACAGCTGTCACAGGAGGCTATTTAGACCCTGCACTACGGCTTCAAGCCTCCATCGTTCAGCCTATGTAAGTTAAGTCGCTGAATAGCAGACGACCGAAGTTAGGTTGTGCTCAGCATGTGTAGGCTACAGTTTCACTAAGGTAAGCTGTGACCTCATCCAGCTGACCAATCAACTGCTACCCCCACTAGGTGGCGTTACTATTCTCGTAGTCTCGCACGATAGCAGGCGCCAGCGGGGGGAGAGTTAGTCGTTGTCTGAACAGCACAGTAGACGGACGCTCGTTGTAAAATCTCTCTCATAAAAACTACAGCAGGTGACGGATGAAAGTCATTCATCGCTGTATGAACTGACGACTCTTGTCTTGGCCATGCATTGAGAGAATCTATAGCTACTTATTTCATTGATTGATTTCATCGCCTTTGCACAGTGCGTTTTCAATCTAAGAGCTGCTCAAGGCACTGGCTAAGACCTATGAAAAACGTCCCGACCACAGTCACTGTGTTACGTTTGAAAGTGCACGACAGTACGTGTGAGAGGCGCACGATAAATCTGATCGTTTTGTTTTGCAAAGCATTCAATAACAGAGTGTACTTATCTTTGATTTGATTTCGCGTTCTTGTTAGAGGAAGCTTTGTATAACTTGGTGGTTTTAGTTGGTCGATATTATTTGAGGATTTTTTAGAGTTGGTTGTTTACCATCGATCGAAGCGTGTGGATAAATCTAGTGGTAACTACGAGACGCTTCCATCCTAAATAAGGTTATAATTATGACATAAGACAGTGATGACGAAG
>CM072522.1:61609671-61619671 GCA_036898135.1 Oncomelania hupensis | reverse complement strand
TATCTGTTCAGTAGCAGTATGATTGCATTGGTGGTTCAGATTTTATTTACGTCTAGATTCAATTGACATCAAGGGAACCAACTCACTCTGGCACCATCAAGGGGGACAATCCCTTCCCAGCGTGGCTAGTTTTCTCGCATTAATAATAATAATAATACTGGATACTATATACGCGCCTTTTCCAAAATCAATTAGGCTCAAAGCGCGGCGATCTGTACCAACATACACGCTCACCTGTCTCATCCACCCTCACACACTCACACACAACAAATACACATCCATCATTCAAACAGGTGGTGTAAAGGCAGGGAGATCGCTATTAGAAGACGGAAAGAAAATCAAATTTTTATTTTTGAAATTTTTATATTGACTGCGTCCAGTATCATTATTGAAGGGAGGGAGGAAACCGGAGTGCCCGGAGAAAACCCTCGGTGACCTCAATAGTCTCGTACCTAAGTCACATACGTTCGCCCATTACTCCTTCACATTTCAAAGACATCCTCCGAATTCCTTGAGCTGCAACAGTGTCATCGTCACAGATAAATGGAGGCTCAGAAGCTTAAACGAACAACATAATTTAGCAAGGAATTAGTTCTTTTTACAGCTAGCGTCAGTGGTCCGCGGCCATTTTGTTTAGACTTTGAACGAAGCCTGGCCGCAGCAGTGGGATTGGCGAAGTTGACGTGTAGTATTAGAGCGATATAGATGCTGCAACGAAGTCACTTTCGCTGGGAGTTTCGGTTGTACTACGTCACACATTTTTGACGGTCACGTGACTTCCTCCTTTACACGACACGACATTCGTTCCAACAAGCGAAACGACTTTCGTAAAAATCTTTGATTACACGAACACCATTTCGTAAGTATTTTTTAAACGTTATTTGGGTCAATTAACAGCATATTGTTTATGAATTAGTTAGATTAATCTTCGGACTATTGATTCGTGCGTCTGGTGCCATTGAAAGTGCTGTTATGAGATTGTGGGCATTTGTTGAGTGATGCATGTGTCAAAAGCATTGAAATGGAGAAATCCAAAATGGGGACCCATCGATTCGAATTTTATCCAGGCTTGTTTGCTTCAAGGTGATATAACAGTTACGTTTAAGTTGCTTTTTTATGTAACTTATTGTTGTTTTTATTAATGGGACGGTATAGATGTATATAAAATTTTTTTTTAATGGGTAACCTAGGTGTTTCAAGTTCTTCTACTGTATCAGTATTGTAGGCCTAGTTAGTACGTGTTACTACACAAGCATACAATAAATATTAAATCACAAGTCGAGGACTAAAAAGGAAAATTCTACTTTCAACACACATGATTAGAAGATCATTCATGTTAAATATGTTCATGGTATTGATACACATTGTTGCTGTTGAGAATATCTCCTGCATTATTTTATCTTTTTTTTAAACCTAATCTAATAATAATAATAATTATTATTATTATTAATAATAATAATAATAATAATAATAATAATAATGAAAATGTATACATTATATTGCTATGTATAGATTTATTAGTTTTGTTTACACACACAGTTCATTGTTTTATGATAAAAACAAATCTGTCAATCATTGATAGGCAGATCTATGTATTGTGTCACTTTAGGGAGAAATAATATGTGATCAGTGTACATAACCAAGGATTCAGTTTGTACTACACCATAAAAAGTGCTGACAACATGCAAAGTGTTTTGGTATCACTTATAATTGATTTAATTGTGTACGACAGTACGTTCAACTTTGCATTACTACTTCTGTGCTAGGTGCTGTTGTAACAATGTAATTAGTGAATTAATTACTCTGTGTGAAAATCAAAAATTCTATCAAACTCTTTCTTTATAATGATTTCAGTTATGGATCTTTGGCCGTCCAGCATTTTCGACTTGCCTGCCGAGGAAGGACTTTCAGATTTAATGATGGAAGACCCTTTAGAAAGCTGGTTGACGTTATCTGCAGCTGGAGTTGATTTGGTGATGTTCGACCATCTCTTTCGAGAGGAAAGAAGGCAAGGGGTACTTTGCAGTGATGAATTTGACATTTTCAGCCTGCCTGCAAGCTACATCAAGAAGAGGTTCCGCACTGCCCAAGATGTTGTGTACATCCATGACTTGCTTCACATGCCTGCTGTAATGCGAGCTGCTAATGGTACCAAAGCTTCAGGTGAGTTTGTGGATGGCCTTCTATTCCTCCCCCCCACCCACCCCCCACCCCAAAAAAAGGCATAATAAAAATCGATTGGAAATTGTTTATTGGGTTTGTTTCACTACCCCGTTCAGTAGACAAGGCCTTCTGAGGTGAAAATAAGACTTTTTTGTTTCTTTGTCTCTGTGTAATTGTAATAATAATGTGCAATAAACTATTTTGTTTAAAATTATGTTAGTTTCTGTTCATATTGCACTTGGTAAATTCATTACTTGCAAGTGCGATTAACTTGCCAAGTGCTCGCCAAGATCTAAATTGATTGATTGATTGATTGTTGCTTTAGGTCCAGCGGACTCTTCCGAGCCAAATCAGGACCGGACAACCCCTGATCCGCATAAAAGATCTGCCGAAACAACCCTAGTGGGAAAATTGAATGCCCTCCACCGGCCAGTCACTTTACAATAAAGACATCCCACGCGGGGGACGGCTGAGGGTTTACCTCAACTACGCGAACCCCCGGTTACAAAAACAAAATAGAATACAACCATCATTATAAATTATCAACAAAACACATACATATAAAATGCCTATAGTGCTAAATACTAACATCATAGGAAGCCCTAGTGACCACCCAGCAGAAAGCGTCCAACACTCCCAAGCTGATCCAACAGACCTCATACACAAACAAGGAGTCTTGTCCCGGAAGAGTTTTCAAGAAAAAAGGTAGGTCATTGATCTAGCGAAGAAGAAGATAGTATAGCAGAATGATAGGACAGAGCAGGAATGGGAAAGAGTAAATGAGGAAGATAGCGACAGTGGGAATTTAAAGCACTAAATTTCCATAAAGTGGGGATACTATTTATACTGAAACCCCCGGCACTCCAACGGGGGTACTGTTGCCGCAGTGAATCTCATGCCTACAAAGGCAAGACAGGTTTTCAACTGGGGCTTTCACTTTTCCCTTTATAGGTTAGAACAATCTACAGTGGCAAGATTGCTCATGACCCCAAGGGGTGCCAAGATCTAAAGAGCCACATCATGTAAACATATTGGGAAGCAGAAACAAATGTGCCTAGTTGCACATGTATTGTACTGCAAGCAGTGGATTTAATTCATTCCATAATTAGAAAGCTCTGAGTTGAGATGTGAGTATATTACTAAATCAAATGTCTGTTAGGCCTACTATACTAATAAATTCAAATGGTTGTATGTGAATATCAAATGAATATATGTGGGTGTGTTTATAAAACAAAGTTGTTCTTTTTTTTAAGCCATGAAGCAGTTTCAGGAAAATGAGCATGCAACCAGATTATGCATGAATGTTTTTGTTTGCAAGCCAACCAAGATCAATACTCTAGAAAGCATTTCAACTCAGTGTTTTTTCCCTTATTAACTAGTTAGGTACTCATTGCTTAATAAATATACAATGACAAAGAATAAGGGATGCTTGTGTGGTTTTTTTTAATGCCAATAATGTAACCAGTTGTGTAAAACCACAATTTCACTCTTTCATTTTTATTGGGACAAAGCTAACCTTTCAACATCTGCCATCTGGTTTAGATTTTACTCATTTGTTTGTATTTGCATTGTTTAAAAACTAAAAAACAAGTTTGACAAGTAAACAATGTTATTATCATTTTGTTTTTCAGGTCTTGAAGTGCTTGCCATTGTTTTGCGCCGGCTTGCCTACCCATGCCGCTTTGTGGATCTTTGCACATTGTTTCCAAGGACGGAGTTAGAACTGTGCCTTCTCTTTAATATTGGAGTCTCCTACATATTTGAGAGGTATGAACATAAACTAAGAGACATGAATCATCCCTGGTTGGCGGTACCAGAACTGCTAACATGCTGCCAAGCTGTGGCAGCCAAGGGAGCCCCACTCCAAAACTGTTGGGGCTTTATCGACGGAACTGTGCGCCCCATCTGCAGGCCGATTATAATGCAGAGAGAGGTGTTTAATGGCCACAAAAGGAAACATGGTCTCAAGTTCCAGAGTGTCGTTACCCCCAATGGCTTAGTGGCCAACCTGTTTGGGCCAATGACAGGGAGACGACATGACTCTGCACTCCTGAATGCCAGTGGTTTGATGCAGTACATGGAGGAGCATTTTAATGTGAATGGGGCCCCCTTATGTATCTACGGGGATGCTGCATATCCTTTGCGGCCTCACCTTCAGCGTGCGCACCGAGGACAAATGACAAGGGAACAGCAGGAACACAATACGAGGATGTCTGCTGTCAGGATGTCAGTGGAGTGGGGCTTCCAAAAGATCATCTCTGAATTTGCTTTTTTGGATTACCACAAAAATCTCAAACTGTTCATGTCACCTGTTGGTAAACTGTATATGCTTGGTGCCCTGTTTACCATCTGTCATACTTGCATGTACGGCAGTGAGACAGGAGATTACTTCAATGTTCAACCACCAAACGTTCAGGACTACTTGGCATAATGCATTGTTTCACCAGAGAAAAGACAACAACAAACAAAACAACTAAAATGATTTGTTCTGTGAGGCTCTATTGCCCTGTGTCGTGCCGAAAAAAAACAACTACTGATGTTTATGATCCTAGTGCCGAGTTTGGGCATATTTTCTTATGACTTATTAGAGTGGAAGATTTTTTTTAAACTCCCATGCATAGCCCCCCAATTATTTTTCTTCAGATTTTCGTATAGGCACTTTGAAGTGACCTTGAACCTAAACTATTTAGAGATTACATGAAGGTCAAGATCATCCCAAGGTCATGGTCACTGAAAGTCAGTCATCGCAAGGTCATTATCTTTTTTGTTGCATTATACAACTTTTTCTGTAGTTTATTTGATTGTACACCAGCGTATTTGGAGCCCTGGAGGACAAGATCATCTCTAGGTCAATAGTATTGAAAGATCAAAAAGCCGGTATTACTCTGCATTTTAATGCCACCACTTCATTATGATTTTTCTGGGCACTAATTTTCATGTTAAATATTGCACAGTTTATAAGGAGCATGTGAGTCATATGGGCTTTGCCATTCTCGTATTTTTATTTCGGAAGCATGTCTAACTGGGTTTTAAATGTATCTATGCTTTGTGAATTTGTAAGTGTTATACATTGGTTTTCCAATGAAAAGCAACTCAGAAAATTAAGGCTTTCGTAGGTTTGTATAGCAATGTTGGACGATACATTTACTTTCTGACTTTGCCTTTCTAGTTTGCTAGTAGTGTTGGGCATCAATTCCAGTGGGCACCCAACAACCAGCAGTGGAGACTGCAAAACTTTATGCCCACAAACTATGCAGTGCTTGTTCATTTTTCTTTTCATTTTAATGATGCGAGGTTAAAAGGCTAAGTGTGCTCTCAGAAGTTGTGTATATGTTCCGACAGCCTTACTCTGAGCCATTTTATCTCGATGTTCACTGCTCTGTAAATGTTTTGATTAATGTTATATGTGTGGAAATTGTGTGTGCTGAACTTGATTTAAAATTATTTGTTTTGTCTTAACAGTTTGAAAGTGTATTGTTTGTGGTCATAGTCATCTATACATGCATTGCATTTAGTATGGCTGAAGTGGTGGTGCTATTCATGTTATTTAATGTCTTGGTTTGGTTTTGGATTTTGGTCACCAATACATACATGAAGTTACTTTTGAATTTTTGTTTGTCTTTGTGAATGCTAATGGTGCATGGGTGGAATGTTGACATCACATCTTTTTACAATGCTAGTATTTTTAACACTGGACGTGAAACTCAGGGGTGTATATTATTATTGATAATTTAATCATTCAAACAAAATTTGTTTTCACTTCATATAGTGTGCAAAACAAAAAAAAAGGGTTGGATTTAACCGGAAATTACCGGTATTTTACCGGTTTGAGAATAAAAATACCGGTTGAAAAATCAGTAGCCGGTAGAGCCTACCGGTTCTTATTTTGTTGGACTGGTTTCAAAAATAAAGGAAAAGAGAAAGAAAAACAAGAGAAATGAAGAGACTGTTATTAGGCTTTACGGTGAGCAATAAATTAATCAATGCATTCATCGGCAGATTTTCGGTGGCAAAAATAGTGACGCATTATTAAGCTTTGCTATGGGTCATACCGGTTTCCGTGACTGGCCTACCGGTTTGCGTTCGAATGGGTTTGTTTACTGTGACGTCGTACCGGTTTTGCAAATCCCTAGGACGATCACTGAAAAAAGAGTATTTAATACCCCAAAGCTTGATGGCTTGGCCTAGATATTAGATTTATTCGTTTAAAAGCCATGTTCCTAAAATTAAAATGGTGGCATAATAATGAAGCTGGTTTGCAATTGATAAAATTTAGGCTCAGCATAATGTTAAGCCTCAACTTACAGCACAAATAATTATAAAGAGTTGCAAAAATTACTTTTAATTCCTACGTTTCAAAATCTGCCATGTTCACCCAAGCGCCAGCAACAGACAATGCCAATGTAATGTATTAAACCTATACGAGTACATCTATGATCGTGCCACCACCAAACAACACATTTTTGTATGACTAAAGGCAAAAACAGAAGTTTTTTTTTATTAAACAACCAACTTCAATTCCACATTTATGACAGACATGTGCATCATCTGTACATATACAGTAAAACTTCACTGAACTTCGATAAAAAAAATACAACGTTCACAATGCAAATTGATACAGCTCAAGACTGGACAAAATTAAATCCTAGTTTTACAACGTTAGTAGCCTTCCAATAATCATGGATATATTGTAAAATATGAAAACTGGCTTCATAATGTATTACTTATATCTTAAGATGTTGGCTAAGCTGCTTTACCCCCAGACTACTAAGCGCTCATGAAACAAATATAAAGAAATAATTGTCATAAGTAGTATATATTTAGTGGAAGAAATTTGAAGACAAAGAAAACTTGCTGCTGCTTCGTTATAAATAAATAAAATTTTAAAACATACACATTTAAAAGAGAAATTCAAGTTTTAAAAAAAGTATATTTATTGTTAATTATTGGTAAATGTTGCATTAACAATCAGGATATCCCATCATTACACGTAGTGACCAAACATGCTTGGTCAAGAAGCGAAATAAAAAAAAATAAATTGTAGCATGTCACCAGCTAAAATAAAATGTGTATGGCATATACAGATTTCGCTTCATGACTATGATTACTTGCAATATTATAATGTGAGCATCATGGCAGAGACTAGAGTGAGTTTATAAGAAAGGCATCCAGCTTGCAGGTATGCCTTGATGACTAGAGCACAAACACATCTTGTTGGATTCAAGATTGAATCCTTTTTAACCCCTTTTGGGAACACAAAAACAAGTATCAACCAATCAATAGCACATTATAACAACAAAACTAGTCAAGAGCACACACACCTTGTTGACAAGAGGCTAGAAAAGGTCATGCGCGCTTCAAATTGCTTGGTACAGAAACAATATCAACCAAATCAATTGCACATTAATAACAGCAATGATAGTCAAACGTAACCTTCAACAATTTACCTTCACTGGAGTGCAACTGCAAATGACTAGGTACACACAGTGACACACACTTAGTTGGCAAGAGGCTAGAAAACGTCAGGCTTCAAATTTTGCTTCACAAGCCAGTTAAAAAAGGAAAAGCAACCCACATACATCTTATGATTCAGTTTTTCTGATTCTGAACACCTAGCACTTTGATAATGTCTAACATGTTTTGATGTTGAAGCCTGGACTCTTCTAGCCTCATATTGCGCTCAGCTTCTCTCTCTTTCCTCTCCATTTCCATTCGTTCCCTCTGGTAGGCACGGTCATCCTCAGCCTGTTTTACTTTGGCATTCACCTCCAACTCACGAACACGTAGTTCTTCCCTCTTAATTTCCAGCTGATCTGCAAGAAGGTTTTGCCTGGCTCCTTGCTCAATTTGTCGATACTCATTCTGCTGTTGCACAAGTCGCTGCGTGCTCTGCATGTATTCTTGAAAAACCTCTCCAAGGTCCATGCGCCAGCGCCGCTTTAGAGGCCGTGTTGGTGTTCGCGCATCAGGGAGAGGCGCAACAGGTGTTGCAGGTCTATGACCAACTACTGCAACAGGAGTGGCATGTGTTGGCGCAGCTACTGCAGCAGGAGTGTCAGCTACTGCTGTCTGGTGGTGGTCATCGTGAGGTGGTGGTAGTTGATGTGGCTCAGGATCACGCTGAAATTGTGGTTGTTGTACAGGAAGCTCCATGTGCGGGTTTCTATTACCTGCACAAATAACAAAAAAAGCACCATAAAGTTTTTGTAACATAATTTAAATTGCAGGGTGCCTGTCAACCATGTGCGCATAATATCAATACATACTTCAGACTATGTGAACATTACATTTAACTAAATCAAGTAAATGGAAAAGGTTGTTGTGATGCATTATTGTTATTTTGCGTATAACATATAACAAAAAGGAAATTGCACTCTGTCAGTACTGTTTTTTTTATAAAGAATATATTTGTTTAACTCTTTATCTTCCATCACTTCCAAACATTAAGCTACAATTTTATATCAGTTGCCAAAACATGTACCATTTCTACGGCCGGACATTGCAGCAGAGATGACCAATGCAGTCATTTCATGCTGCTGCTGGTCGCTCTTCTTTTTATTTTCTTTCAATGCCTTAGCATCGTCAGCCAGTTGGATGCACTCATCCAGAGCCGTTTCGTAGTCTGTTCTTGGTGGCTCATCAATTCCAGATCTGAAATGAATATTTACAGGGTTCAGCCTGAAACAAAAAAGCTATGGGCCATTGGGCCCCTCAGATCAAATTTCAATGGGCCATGATTTCAGCGGTAATTTACGTACATGTAAAAGATAACCTGGAGATATTATTACAGAAATTAAAACAAAATAGATTATTGTGAGTGTGCATGTGTTGTGAAGCATGTTTACCAACAAAACACTAACCAGAACAGGGATCAGTATTTTGACTTGACTCGGGGCTCACACAATCATCTTGCGTAGGATTAGCGGCAGTAGACTGTAGTTTAACAGCAGCAAACGACAGTATAGACTGTCCTACCTCAAGTTTAAGTTTGTTTTGGTTTTTTTTTGGAGGGGGGGTGGGGGGGGGGGGGGGCATTTTAAAAGCGGCACAAAGAAAAACACAAAATCCTCCTTGCACTGACACAACATACGCGCAGACGATAGCAAATTCTGATTTGGAAGAATCGTACAACACTTCTTATTGGCTGAAAGATCAACATCCGGGCCCTCATAGCCAATCGCTGAACTTGCCTTAGCAAAAGCATGTTTGTCGCCTCCAATACAGTGCACTGTTATTGTGGTGGCGCACTGGTACCAAAAATCGAAGCGCGATTCGGCCCCTGGCAAGAATTGTAGATGGGTCATTTTTAATTTTTATGCGTCAATGGCGCAGGGCGCGCTAGTAAACTGATCCCTGTATTTACATACATAATAAAACAATTGGGGCAAGATACGACATATTTTATGAAATACACTGATAAAGATCCCTCGAAGTATTTTTCACTTGTAGAAGAAAGCATTCCTTCTACTACACACATTTACAGGTTAAAATGTCTTAAAAACTTGTACAGCTCCAAAAATATGGAGGGGAAAAAACACCACAATATAAATGTAACCTTACCGACCCTAGAAGTACTTTAGCAAAACTGCCAAAAGCAGATTTCACTTTCATTTATGGCAAGCCAAAAATATTAAAATACCAATGAGAACACTGCAATGACCAATACAATCCTCTGACGCTCTTTCAAGTGAAATTCTGAACAAGTTTCTATTATACACCATCATGTCTATAATATTACAGGGATGAACAAGTCTAAGGGACATAAATGCCACTGGGGCACAGGAGTCAACTTGCCCTTGAGGACTTCATTTTTATGATGCATACACATGATACAGAC
>CM072522.1:61589671-61604671 GCA_036898135.1 Oncomelania hupensis | reverse complement strand
TATAGGAAATGCCCAGAAGTCTTCTATAGCACTGATGATCAAAGGGAACCACATACAGTTAACATTTTGCGTACTTCAGATACCCACGTGACTTTATTATTTGCATCCATAATGCGCAGCATAAAATACCCCTGATTAGGTAATCTGTCAGAACTCATCTCCAGAAGCCCCACACAGATTTTAATTGTTCTAGCTGCAGAGTTAATATATAATGGAAAGCGAACTAATTCGCCATAAACCATTTTATTGGGTGTACGGCTTGGTACAGGAATAAATCGCTTACAAGCTAAAGAGATAGCAATAATGGGCTCTCAACCCCAAAGCTCATAGAGTTACTAAAGGATGCCTTTTATTGCAATTTATGGCTGTTTTATGAGCTTTTAAAAAGCGTTCCAAAGCACTCTGGGAATCCGCAATTTGCTAAATATAATACATATTCGTATATGGAATTGGAAATTTTTACAAAAACCGGTGGTAGCACTTCCCGCTTGGACTCTCTCCCTAACTTGGTGGATTGGGACGGACCCCTCGACCTTTTGCACGCATCTCCCACTCCACCAAGTGAACCCAAGCGTTGTGGCATGTGTTGTCTGTCATCAAACCCCAAATGGGGAATCTCTACGAGACGAAATTAGAGAAACCCACGGAGGTGTACTGACTGAACTTTGGCTGTGAGTCGGACAGTTGGATTAAGTAGGAGGTTCCCAGGATACAGCGCGCAGCCTCCTGTCTTACCCAATGTCATGCAACCATTCGTTCTTGCGTTCAATATATCTGTTTACTTGTTGCCTGAGGCTTGACAATTGGATTAAGTAGGAAGGGATCGAGAGCTAGCGTGCACCTTCCAGTCTTATCCATTGTCATGGCAATTTTCAAACATGTATCCAAGCCACTTGCCACTTTGTACACTGTGTCTATTATTGCAATAGGACAGACATTTGGCCTTAATGCCTTAGCAAATTCAACACATGCCACAGAAGTCACTAACCACACCGAAAATCTATACTTCCTTTTTCTTTATATCCCCAACCAGATCGCTCATAAAAGAAGATTGGGCTTGGGAAATTACATACAACAAACCAGCATTAATATTCGTTATTCTAAATGTACAATTCTAAATAATACACCATTAAGTGCAGCAATCTTTATTACATATTGTTCATATTAATTTTTAAAAGTGTAACAAATAGATATATAAATAAAAATTTATATTAAAGCATGTGTTTCCCATTTACTAGCTGTAAGTTAAACCAAGGGAAATAATTTGTGTGTATTTTAAACATGCATTAAGCATGTGATCCAGTTGAAAAACAGAATCGGAAATTCCCCTTTACTAGACCAGAGGAAATAATTTGTGTACAGGAATATTTGTGTGCTTTCTCTGTGTGAATGTAAAATCCTTAGTAAGTTTTTTGCCTTTGCTTAGATATATAAAAAGAAATTTATATTAAGCATGTGATCCAGTTGAAAACAGCAAATAGAAATTTATATTAAGCATGTGATCCAGTTAAAAACAGAACCTGGAATTCCCTTTGCTAGAACAGTGTGAAATAATCAATATTCTTGGCCTAAGCCCAGTTTATTCAATCGGGAATTCCCGCAAACATTAATGTTACAACCTTATACAGAGTGTTTTTAATTTAAATTTAATTTAATTGCTATCAAAACAGCCAAATATTGTACTAAAAAGGCCTTTTAAGAGTTTTATATTAAGCATGTGATCCAATTAAAACAGAACCTGGAATTCCCTTTGCTAGGGGCAGTGTGAAATAATCAATATTCTTGGCCTAGGCCCAGTTTATTCAATCGGGAATTCCCGCAAACATTAATGTTACACCCTTATAAAAACATTACTACGCATTTATAAGTAAAGTTGCGGTTGCTTCCCTTTGACTGTATTTGGTGGTTTGAAGCCTAAAAATCCATTTTTTAAAATAATTATTTTTAATTTAAAGTTTTGTTATCAGTATAAAAATGACGGACACAAAAAGTCTTTCACAATCTCCTTTGTTTAAAGACATCTTTCAAACTTTACAACTTCAAATTTTTGACAGTCAAAATGTTATTAAATCTGTTTATAATAATTACGAATTTGTACTTAACAATTTTACTTTCACATCCCCTGTTAAAATTCGCATTCATGCTCAAATAACTTTTATTAAACCCGGCAGTATTGATGAAACGATGACTGTGTGGATTTCTTCAAGTCAAATTGAAGTGTTAAAATCTTCAGACCTAGACAATGCTTATAACAACATCTTAATCAATCAGTTACAAGACAGTATTGAGCGTGCAACTTTGAAAGGGTCCGGGTGGGCCGAAGGAAATTTAGAATCATTAGAACTGAACATTGCAAAGTATAATCCAATCAAAGGAAAATCTTACATCCCTCTTCCCAAAGAAATTCTTGACAAAAAGGCTGTATTGAATATTAAGAACACTGACGACAAATGTTTTGTGTGGTGTGTTTTGGCTAAATTATATCCTATTCAGTCGAAACAACATCCCGAAAGGGTGGCGCTATACAAAGATAAAGTAACAAACTTAAATCTCAAAGACATTAATTTCCCTGTTAGCCTTGACGCCATTGACAAATTTGAATCACAAAACTCTCCTATAACAGTCAATGTATATGTTTGGGACCCTGAATCAAAACTTATGCCTTTAAGAATCTCTCCTAATGCCCCATCGTTTTCAGACCTCAATCACCACGTCGATCTTTTACTAATAACAGACCCGCAAGATCCTAGCATGCAACATTATACACTGATACGAAACATATCTAGATTATTAGGACACACTTCAAAACATCATGGCAAACAATATTTGTGCAGACGCTGTTTAACGAGAGTCTCTAATCTCCAAGTGGCTGACAAGCACAGTAAAATATGCAAAAGTATGACAGATATTCAAACCCGTCTTGTGTTACCAAAGCCAGGTTCTCAAGTATATTTTAAAAACATCAACAAACAATTCAAACAGCCTTATATAGTTTATGCCGACTTCGAATCATTGATTTTAAAATACCAAGGCCCACAAGGATTTTGTACGCCTAATTCATTCCTTACACACCTCCACGAAGTCTGCAGTTTCGGGTATGTAGTTGTTAGAGCCGACGGACAACATACAGAGCTGGTAATTTACAGAGGGCCAGACGCAGCTAGGAAGTTCTTAGATGAGATGAACAAAATATACAAATTGTGTTTACTGCAGCTAGATAATCCGGTGCCAATGATATTTACTGAATCTGACTCCCATAATTTTAAAGCAGCTACACATTGCCACATTTGTAATAAAGAGTTTGACCCGAAGGACGCAAAGACCCAAAGGGTGAGAGATCATTGTCACATAACAGGGGCATTTAGAGGTGCAGCTCATCAGAAATGCAACTTGGAATATGGAATCAAACATTTCTCTCTCCCTATTTTCATTCACAATCTTCGAAATTACGACTCCCATTTAATCATGCAGGCAGTGACGAAAGCATACAAAGTGTCATGTATTGCCGAGACAGAAGAAAAATATAAAACTTTCACTCTGAATAAATTAAAGTTTTACGACAGCTTTCAACATTTGTCTTCCAGTTTAGAAACACTAGCTAAGAACTTACCCAGCTATCCTATCACTAGCAAATATTTTCCAGACGTTACACTAATTCGGAAAGGTGTGTATCCTTATGAATACATGGATTCTTGGGAAGTGTTTGAAGAACTAGAATTACCACCTAAAGAAAATTTATATTCTTCACTCAATAAAAGTTTCATAAGTGATATCGATTATGAACATGCCCAGAATGTCTGGAATGCACTCAGCTGTAAAAACCTTGGTGACTACCACGACATATATTTGAAAGCTGACGTCTGTTTGTTGGCTGATGTGTTTGAAAAATACAGAGAAACGAGTTTACATCATTACTCCCTCGACCCTTCTCATTATATTTCTTCGCCAGGAATGAGTTGGGATGCTTTCTTAAAACTTAGTGGTTCTAAAATCGATCTCATAACTGACCAGGTAATGATGACAATGATTGAGTCGGGCATTCGTGGAGGAATAAGCGTGGCAGCTCATAATTATTGCAAAGCCAACAATAAATACCTGAAGCACTATGTCCCCTCGCAGAAATCTAATTATATAATGTACTTTGACGCCAACAATTTATACGGTTGGGCAATGAGTGAGCTTTTACCGGTTTCAGATTTCAAATTACTTGTTAATCCAAACCCCGCAAACTTGACTTGGTTAAACAGTATTTTAAATCACCCTAAAGATCATACTATAGGGTTTATTGTCGAAGTTGACTTAGAGTATCCCAATGCTTTACACGATCTACATAATGATTACCCATTAGCACCAGAAAGATTGCATGGTACAGACAAGCAACTTAAACTTATTCCCAACCTCTATAATAAATCTAATTACGTCTGCCACTACAGAAACCTGCAGTTCTACATCAGACACGGCATGAAGTGCACAGCGATTCACAAGCTTTTATTCTTTAAACAAACGAACGTCTTGGCTGGAAGGGAACCACATACAGTTAACATTTTGCGTACTTCAGATACCCACGTGACTTTATTATTTGCATCCATAATGCGCAGCATAAAATACCCCTGATTAGGTAATCTGTCAGAACTCATCTCCAGAAGCCCCACACAGATTTTAATTGTTCTAGCTGCAGAGTTAATATATAATGGAAAGCGAACTAATTCGCCATAAACCATTTTATTGGGTGTACGGCTTGGTACAGGAATAAATCGCTTACAAGCTAAAGAGATAGCAATAATGGGCTCTCAACCCCAAAGCTCATAGAGTTACTAAAGGATGCCTTTTATTGCAATTTATGGCTGTTTTATGAGCTTTTAAAAAGCGTTCCAAAGCACCTAAATATAATACATATTCGTATATCTTGCGTCTTTGGTCTCCCCATCAACTCCAAAACTTAGCCCGTTAATTAGTTATTTGTCAAAACTTATTTCAAAACTTAGAAATAAAACTTAGAAAAAATACCTTACTTAGAAAGTAGAAAACTTACAGAAAACTTACTTAGAAAACTTAAAAAATTTTTTTTTTGTCTGTCATCAAACCCCAAATGGGGAATCTCTACGAGACGAAATTAGAGAAACCCACGGAGGTGTACTGACTGAACTTTGGCTGCGAGTCGGACAGTTGGATTAAGTAGGAGGTTCCCAGGATACAGCGCGCAGCCTCCTGTCTTACCCAATGTCATGCAACCATTCGTTCTTGCGTTCAATATATCTGTTTACTTGTTGCCTGAGGCTTGACAATTGGATTAAGTAGGAAGGGATCGAGAGCTAGCGTGCACCTTCCAGTCTTATCCATTGTCATGGCAATTTTCAAACATGTATCCAAGCCACTTGCCACTTTGTACACTGTGTCTATTATTGCAATAGGACAGACATTTGGCCTTAATGCCTTAGCAAATTCAACACATGCCACAGAAGTCACTAACCACACCGAAAATCTATACTTCCTTTTTCTTTATATCCCCAACCAGATCGCTCATAAAAGAAGATTGGGCTTGGGAAATTACATACAACAAACCAGCATTAATATTCGTTATTCTAAATGTACAATTCTAAATAATACACCATTAAGTGCAGCAATCTTTATTACATATTGTTCATATTAATTTTTAAAAGTGTAACAAATAGATATATAAATAAAAATTTATATTAAAGCATGTGTTTCCCATTTACTAGCTGTAAGTTAAACCAAGGGAAATAATTTGTGTGTATTTTAAACATGCATTAAGCATGTGATCCAGTTGAAAAACAGAATCGGAAATTCCCCTTTACTAGACCAGAGGAAATAATTTGTGTACAGGAATATGTGTGTGCTTTCTCTGTGTGAATGTAAAATCCTTAGTAAGTTTTTTGCCTTTGCTTAGATATATAAAAAGAAATTTATATTAAGCATGTGATCCAGTTGAAAACAGCAAATAGAAATTTATATTAAGCATGTGATCCAGTTAAAAACAGAACCTGGAATTCCCTTTGCTAGAACAGTGTGAAATAATCAATATTCTTGGCCTAAGCCCAGTTTATTCAATCGGGAATTCCCGCAAACATTAATGTTACAACCTTATACAGAGTGTTTTTAATTTAAATTTAATTTAATTGCTATCAAAACAGCCAAATATTGTACTAAAAAGGCCTTTTAAGAGTTTTATATTAAGCATGTGATCCAATTAAAACAGAACCTGGAATTCCCTTTGCTAGGGGCAGTGTGAAATAATCAATATTCTTGGCCTAAGCCCAGTTTATTCAATCGGGAATTCCCGCAAACATTAATGTTACACCCTTATAAAAACATTACTACGCATTTATAAGTAAAGTTGCGGTTGCTTCCCTTTGACTGTATTTGGTGGTTTGAAGCCTAAAAATCCATTTTTTAAAATAATTATTTTTAATTTAAAGTTTTGTTATCAGTATAAAAATGACGGACACAAAAAGTCTTTCACAATCTCCTTTGTTTAAAGACATCTTTCAAACTTTACAACTTCAAATTTTTGACAGTCAAAATGTTATTAAATCTGTTTATAATAATTACGAATTTGTACTTAACAATTTTACTTTCACATCCCCTGTTAAAATTCGCATTCACGCTCAAATAACTTTTATTAAACCCGGCAGTATTGATGAAACGATGACTGTGTGGATTTCTTCAAGTCAAATTGAAGTGTTAAAATCTTCAGACCTAGACAATGCTTATAACAACATCTAGAGTACTTTTGGATATCTGATTCAATTTGAGTCCTAACTTTTCTTATTTCTTCCAGCCTGAACGTTTGAACATTACTTAAGTCTAACGTTGGAGCACTGGGCTGTACAATTGGTTGTTCATCCACTACTGCTTCTACTATAGCAGGATACAATTTTGTCGTCATATTTTTAGTGTGAAAAAAAAGGGTTAACAATAATTAACTTGATTTTAGTTTATTAGCAAAATATTCTATTTGACTATCAGAAAATATCTGATCGCTGAAATAAAATGCTAACAGATCTACGTTGTCTAGGCTAATTTGCGCTATTCTGTCAATAGGATTTGGAACAGGGACAAAAGTTATCTTGGGTGATGAAGTAAATACGGAAAACTGATTTTCATTTTCTCTTTTCTTCATAAATACTGTAACTCGTCTGGGATCCTCATCTAAATCAACCCAACTTAGGGACACTTGCGGAATTACATTAAAATTTCTCTGCGTAGGCCTGTGAGCAATTATGTCCAGTACTATCATAGCTGTGCTACCTAGCTGTAAAGGAGGCTGCAGAATAACTCTAACATTTTTCCCTGCGGTTTCACGCTTATGTAAAACATAGTTGCTTTTTTTGTAGGCTTTGACTTCTATGGTTTCCCGGTTGTTTTCATCCGGCACTAGACTAACTAACATAGGCCCGGCGTTAATAATTTTCTTAAATTTATTGTCTGGTCCCATAAAAGTGTAAGGGCTTTTGCACTTGAATTTAATAAGCCAATCTAATTCTGTGTCTACAGGTGTTAAAGACCAGATATTTTCTCGTTTAGTAATAGCATACTTAAAATCGGGATCTACTTTACCGGCATTAAAATCCTTTAGCTGATCGATAGATGGTTTTTCTGACGGTACTGACGGCAGCACTGACGGCACTTCAGGCACTGCCGGCACTAGCGCTCGTTTATAATATCCATTTTGTGTAAATTCGAAACCGTAAATAGACCCAACAATAGCATTCGCATCAAAGTCGATTGTGTCTGCTAAGTCTTTCAGTTCAATGGTAGGACAGGTTACTGGAATTTGAGGGCCGATTGACATTGTATTTTAAAATTAAACTTTATTTTATCTCAAGAATAATTGTAAGATCTTCAAAGTCTACAATTTCGTTGTTTTGGTTAGTTATTTTGAAGCAGAAACTAGTATGTTAGTCCTGACTTAAGTGGCGTTTTTGAGGCAGAAATTTCAATGAAACTGGATCGCAGTAAGATTCTCTCTGAGTTGAGATTATCCTTAGCAATGTACTAGGAGTTCCGTTTACTAAGTTTTCCGATGTCTTCAGTTGATGAAGGTACACAAACAATCTATTATTAATTAACAAATTCATAGGGTTTGATCCAATAAATCTTATAGAACTGCCGACAGTGCTGGAGCTGTCAGATAAAGATAATTCATTGCCACGGAAACCTAATATTTCTGCCAGCTTTGGCGCAAGTGTAACGCTGGTAATGTCTTTATGCAGGGTTTTATGGAAAGTTAAAGTTACTATCAAGTTTGCAGGGTTCATTTTTGCTTCAATCGAATGAGGTTTAAACAATTCTTCAGTAAGTCTGCAGAAGTCATAATAGCCGGCATGAATAAAGTGCCTTTTTTTATTAATCATTATCCAGTTGTTGTTTAGATCATGACTAATATTTAACCATTTAACCGTGTAGAATATTTCGTGAAGGATTACGTTAAGGTCCCTGTTTTTGTTGTCAATAGGATGCTGAAGTTCAATGGGCACACCTGATTTTACGAATTCGAAAGTTACAAACATATTTTTTTTAATATAATAAAAATGTACGCGCCTTATAAATATAACAAAGCTGCAAAGTATACTACAGGGCCTTATTATTACGAAAAAGCAGTCGACCTAACCAAGCTGACAATAGCTGTGGCAGCCAACGTCCATTTCGAAACTATCCCCCATAATATTTTTGATCATTACCTCAACCCAGACATTACGAGCGACTTTTTAGCTAACCAATGGCTAAACAACGGGGGTATGCAGTTCTTTCAGAATCAAATTAATTTTGCCATGTCATGCGCTACAACTGGTTGCGGAGTTTCTTACGTTCATCACCTTAATCACCCAGATCCCATGTTGAAGTCTATTTATCTGTTCCATTTGTATTATCAAGTGAGGCGGGTGTTGTCTGAACTTCAGGCTCCGTTACCTACTGACAAAAACTTTAATCCCTTTAACAATGGCTTTGACAAGAAAGCGTATCAAAGGTTGTGCAATGAATTCGGAATTGATACTAAAACAGACTTCAGACAAAAACTAGACCTCAATCACGGGATGGGAACTTTATTTAGATACGCTGTAGGTAATTTATACACGGGGCCTTACGTACCTGGATTTACATCATTTAACCACAACAGCCAGGTTCCTTTACTGTATATCAGACAAAAACAAAGTACAGCATACAGCACTTTTATATTGGACACATCAAACGGATTTACTCAAAGTGGGGTGGAAAGGCTGAATGAATCTATTCGTACGTATGCGTGGTGCATTCTGGGGTCTCAAGCAGAAACACGAAGTAATATCATTGGGGAAGGAACTAGCTTCGATGCACAAAAGCAGTTTCTAGCCAACATTGAAGATTCTATTAATTCGGCAGTAGATTTGCCCGCAAGTATTAAAAGATATCAGGACACTTTAAAGTATGCTAGATCGAAAGTAGATTACGTAATAGGTTTAGGACTGTATATGTTGCCTTCAGACCTTCAGCTTAGGATAGGAACTATATCAAACTACAACAACAATATAGTGATTGCCGACCCTCAGTTTCATATAGGCTACAATCCTACAATAAATACAGTGAATACAGTGAATACAGCAAATACGGTATTTACTGCTAGGCCTAATAATGAACCTTTAAGTTCGCCACCACTTCCGAGCCTACCAAGCCTACCAAGCTTGCCGGAACTGCAAATGCCGGTAACTGATCATGGGGTTTCGCGTCTAGCGCTTACAGGGGGTTTATTGTTTGCTGGGTTAATTGGGATTTACTATTTTAAGTAACCAGAGTAATATTATTATAAACAAAGACCACAGATGCTCAGACGCCCAAACCACAACTTTAGAAGCAGTATTAAATATCCATGAAAATACAGAACCTAATATTCCTGGAAGTGCGTCTACAAGTTTGTCACCTAAGCGTTTCAATAAGTTAGCTATGCTTTGTAAAGTCTTTTTAATCCAGTCTTTAACTGGACTGCCGCCAGGTCCACCAGATCCGTCAGGTCCACCGGCACTGATGCCTACGGTTCTAGTCAGTGCTAAGACTAGTGTGCTTATTGTCATCCCAACAGCTGTAAGAATGCTAAATATTGTAACACCTTGCTCTCTGAACAGTGTTTGAATTCTTTCTGCAAGTGTAGTGTCTTCGTGTAAAATTTTATGCACCGTTTCTTTTATTCTGGCGAAATTAGTTATTAATTTTTCTCTGTTTATGGATAAGGCTTCTAGCCTTGCCTCACGTTCTGTGTAAAGGTCTGCGAGCCTTTTTTGAATCAACTGTTTTACCTCAATGCTTAAGTTCGCGTCATCAGCTTCTGCTAGTTTATTTTTTTGTTTTTCTATATGTTTGTCGAGCTCACCGAGCTTGGCCAAATTCATCATTGTCTCCCCTCTCACAGATTGTAAAGCTTTATCTAAGCCCTGAAGTTCACGCAGTGGCAATAATGGCGTGTCATTGATAGTTTCCATAACCTGATCAATATTGGTGTCCTCATTTGTTTGCAAGGTTGTTAACTCTTTATTTACTTCTAATGCAGAACTAGTTAAGTTAGTTAAGTCTTGTAGTTCTATTTCTGAACTTAACGATGCATCTATTCGTTGAAGTGAAGCTACTGCTTGGCGATGCAACGCTGGCACTCTATTATCGGAAAGCCCCAATGATCGTATTACAGTCACTGGGAGTTTAGTTTTCAAAGTAGACCACGCATAAAATTTGTCAGGATTCTTTAACATAGTTAACTGTACTCTCACTTTTTTACCGGATACATTAGTGTTTATAAACAAGTGATTATTTTTGTCTAGTTCGAAGTCGCTGGGACTAACATAATCAGGTAACTCGCGCCCGATGTAATTGTAAAATTTATTGATTTTTCTGGCTTTTTGGGTTTCAGTTACTTGACGTAATTCTTCTCCTATACTTAGCCTTGTTTGGCTCATGTCGTCTCCTACCATAGAAAGAAGTCTGCTGGTTGTGTCAACGTTGAGGTCTTCATTAGGCTCATTTGGTTTAAACACTTCATCAAGAGCTTCACCACCTGTTGCCATTTTTAAATATAATTTTTTTTATCGCATTAAAAATGCAAAGCTACGGAAACTTGTTAGACCCTACACGTCGATTGAGGACACCTTTAGGCATCAAAGGTGAGAAAAGCACAATAATTATTACAAACAATCCAAGCAGCATAGAGCCTAATCAGCTACTAACCATAAGATTTCCAAATTTAGGTCCTGATGATGTAATAGTTCCGGGCAGTCCTAAACTAGGATTTAAAATTAGTCTGAATTCTGATGACGATCCTAACAGAACCATAGTCAACAATCTAGGCAGAGCTATAATTAAAAGAATGGTTATTAAACTTGATGGGCGAGAAATAAAAAAGTATCGATGACGCCGGTGTTTTGTTTTGTTACACAGATCTGTGGCTGAGTAAATATGAAAGGGAAGATTTAGTTGGTCAGGGGATTCAAGCCGCCAATGTGGCCAAACTTCGAATCAAAGCTGGCGATGCTGTCGCTTCTAACAAAGGTGAAAATGCATTAGCTGCTGTATACAAAAACAGGTTTTATTTTCCACTCGATTTTGAACTGCTACACAGTCATCTGCCATTTCATCAAGGTTCATTTAACGACAGGCTTTCTTACGAAATTATTTTCAATGATTATTCTCAAGTAGTAATTAGCTCTGACAATGATGCTAGGTATACAATTACAGACATCACGCTTGAATACGAAGTGGTCACTCACGCTGAACTCAGTAGGATGATCAGGGGCCAATATGACAAACTAGCAATTTATTATGATAGGATCGTTCGCTACAGACAATTTAATAAAGATTTATTAGATGCACTATGGACCATCAACATAAATTCACCTGCTCGAAGTTTTAAAGGTGTACTGTTGTTGTTTGTGAAAGAATCTAATTACAATCGTGACAGCGAGAATTTTATCAATCCTAATATTTCAAAAGCGTCTGTTGTGATTGAAGGTAAACCTAATCAATTATTCGCTAATGGAATGATGGGGTTTCAACAGTTTGATGAGATTAGGAAAATCTTGGGTGGAGGTAGATTACGGACTGACACTGTGGATTTGATTTCTAAGGATCTTCATTTGCATGACACACGACTGCAAGATTATCTGGTGAATAAGTTTGCGTTGTGGTTAGACTTTCGAACCATACCCACCAACGAACTTCATGGATCTGGAAGAAGAATTGAAAACGGAACAGATGGTATAACAATTGAATTGCATAGGGAAGCAAGTGCTAGGTCAGAATCAGTTACAGTATACATGTATATAATTATGGATGCTCAGCTAAACATTGAAAATGGAAGATTAAAAGATTTAGTATATTAAAAATGACCTCTTTGTTACCTCGTGATCCTCATTGCGGAATGATCGTTGGTATGACGTCATGCGGAAAGACTGTCTTTGTTCTGGATTTGTTAGAAAAATATTACGCAGGCCACTTTGATTATATAGTAATTTTTTGCCCAACTATTCAATATAATAAAACCTACTTAGATCGTAAGTATGTCTGGACAGATGAAAATATCTTTGTTGTAAATACCAATGGCAAGCTCAATGAGTATTTAACGTATTTTTATAACCTGTTTGAGAATGAGGGTAATACGTTATTCTTAATCGATGATTGCAGTGCAGAAAAAGATATTGTATTAAAACGGAACATATTGAGCAAGCTGGCTTTCAGTGGACGCCATGTGAAAATTAGTGTCTGGTTAATCACGCAGAAATTTAATTCAATATTAAAGGATTTTAGAGAACAAGTAAAATTCGTGTGCCTGTTTTATTGCAAAGACCGAGACAGCTTTGATAACTGTTTAAAAGAAAATGACGTAATTGAATCAAAAGAGGAAAGAACTAAATTAAAAGAACAGCTAAAAAAAGGCAAGCACTTAAAATTATTATTAAAAACTGACCAACCAACTGGCTATACAATACTTATGTAAGTAAGTAAGTTCTTTTATAATTTAATTATTGTAAGTTATAAGTTTTGTTTTTTTTAAAGTCGACTTAATTAAGTTAGATGTAAGTAAGTAAGTTCTTTTATAATTTAATTATTGTAAGTTATAAGTTTTTTTTTAAAAGTCGACTTAATTAAGTTAGATGTAAGTCACTAAGTCAAAAAAAAAAGGTTGAAGGTAAGTAATAGTGGTGATGATTATAGTTCATTTATTTTAATGGCTCTGTGTCTGGTGGAACAATCTGAAGTTCTTCTTTTACAAAGTTTCTTTGTGGTGTTCTACGATCGCTTCTCGGTCTTAAATAATATACAGGCGGATCAGTAGATAATGCTCTGTCAACTTCATAAACGCTTAATGACCAAATTGGGTCGGTAGCTCGTCTTCTAGTGTCATTAGCAACTTCTCCAGGCTGATAAAGGTATCTAACAGTTTTGTTCATCAAAGTTAGATCCGGCTGACCAGGCTTTGAAACGGTAACAACAATCTGTTTCTTTTTAATAGCCTCAACTGGTTTTAATCCTGTAACTCTGGTTGGTTCTGAATTCATTTCCCTTAAAACTCGAGGCAGCCTAACAACCCATTCTGTATTAGTGGTTTCAGTAAAGAGTTCCTTTGAATACTGATAAGTGAATAATCTTTCTGCCAGTTGCCGATTAAAGTTTTCTACAATGCCTTGTGATCTGTGTAATCCAACAACTCCTCTTCTAACAGTTACATTATGTTTTAACAAAAGCTGGTTAACAGCTCCTTTGAATTCAGACCCTTCATCGCATTGAATAAGTCTAGGGAACCTTAGAGGCCCTCTTGAATAAATTGCATTTAAGGCTTGAGCGACCTCAGCAGAATTTTTAGTCCTAAGAGCATGAGCGTCTTTAAACCTGGTAGCTATATCAATAACAGTAAGGGCATGCCTGTATTTCTTTCTATATATTTTGTCATGGGGAAGATATAACAAATCTATTTGATGCGTGTCATTTGGTCTGGAGTTTTCAAATTTTGGTCTTATTATTTTCTTCGGTGGTGGAAGATAGATTTGCCATACAGCTTGCTTCGATAACCATTGTTTAACTGTGTTTGCTGACAAGCCAGTCTTTTCTACTAGTTTATTAACTGCCGTCATCCCTTTCCAATATCCGGATTGAGAATAATATAATCTAGACAAACGTGAAGTCATATTTTATTTAGATTTATATTTTTGTTTAACGAGGTAATAAACTACTGTTATTCCAAACACAATTAAAATTAATTCTCCGGTCTCTGACATTGTAGGTGCAATGTTAGGTGTGTAGTAATCGGATAACACTGGTTGCTTTAATGAAGGTAGTGTTGTGCCGGTGAATAAATAATATTGGTGCAAAGCTTCATCAACGTCTTCAAATGTTTTATCTGCATGGCCTTCTTCTTTCAATCTTTTATTAACAAAATCAAGCTGCATTAGTCTGTTTTTCTCGTATTCGGCCTGATCTTGTTGTAATTTTTAAATTGCTAAGTTATGCCGTTTTGATTCTTCTTTACTGTCCAGTTTTGAAAACAAATAATTTGATCCTGAAAAGGCTAAGGCATTTACAGCAGCAGAACCAAGCACCATTGCAGCACCAGCCATTTTTTAATTTAGTTTTTTATTTTATTTGTATTTAAAATGAATTGCGATGACTTGTTAATGCAAGAAGCTATTAATGTCACAGCTACAGGTGTTGACAATGAGAAAAGATACAGGCTGGTTGCATTAGTAGCTTCCGGAAAGTCAAAGTATTATCTTGGTGTTGACTTAACTACTGAACAAGTACAAAGACTGAGGCCAGAAGAGATCATTATATTACATAATAAATATGATAAAGTTCTCGGCGCTTTAATGGTTAAAAGTCTGGGGCGTTCGATTGTAAAGTTATATACCAAAGCTGTGTCGACCTTTGTTACTTTAGATTGTGAGAATGATTTATTTGATGATTTGATTAAAGATCCAGTTATTGTTAATGGGATTAGTGAGGCATCAAGAAATTTGTATTATAAGT
>CM072522.1:61567171-61577171 GCA_036898135.1 Oncomelania hupensis | reverse complement strand
ATTTCTGCAGACTGTAATCGTCTGTGTGTCTATTTGTCTGTGTGTTCACGTAACTCAACATCGTTCTAAATTGAGCTGACATTTGGCGCGTTATATACATGTACATTGGAATTGGATCCCATTAATTGATTAGATTCACATAGTTGAACAGTTAAATTAAGACAGTGCAAATCGAACGAATCGCTTTCGTTATTACATGTTTTAATTTAGATTAATATTTCTGTGTTGGTTTGTTGTCCCTTGCTGAATTCCACACGAAAACTATGTTTTCCCATTTTAAAATACACCCCCACCCCCCCCAGCTCCAGCCCTACACCCCCGGACAGCCGTATAAGTCGTCGTGGAGACGTTTGTCTTACTAGAGTTGCCAAGAACAAAATTCAAAGTATTTATTTGAGTGGTTGGACAAGCAAGCCCTCTCTCTCTCTCTCTCTCTCTCTCTCTCTCTCTCTCTCTCTCTCTCTCTCTCTCTCTAATACAGCTATCCTTATGTTTATATTATATCCTTATATTTATATTTAATACAGCTATCCTTATGTTCAAAATCATACATGGAGAAACACCTGCATATCTTGATACATTTTTTATTAAACCAGTTGATGGGCATAGACTGTATAATTATAAACTACCCCTCCCTCGCATTGATTTATACAAAAATAGCCTATCATTTAATGGAGCTAGTGTATGGAACTCTCTCCCTCTGGAGTGTAAACATTGCGACACACTGTTTTCTTTCAAATGTAAAATATGTAGGCATCTGCAAAATTAACTATAAAAGTGATGTATAATAACATCTATGACAACACAGTCATTCATGTATTTATTTATTTATTTATTTATTTATTTATTTATTTATTTATTTATTTATTTACTTTATTATTATTATTATTGTTATTATTATTATTATTATTATTATTATTATTATTATTATTATTATTATTATTATTATTATTATTATTATTATTATTATAAGGGTGAAGGATATGGGGAGGAAGGATGGTTGCCTAAAATTGTTTAAAGATAATGATGAAGATGTTGGTGTGATTGTGTGTGCATGTGTGTGTGTGTGTGTGAGTGATGTGATTTCCAAGTTAAAGTTAAAGGTTAATTATTATTATGTTAATTTCTTAAGGGACAGATTGGAAGATTAGACTGTATCATTAGTCTAAAATCTTTATCCCTAATAAAAAAGTTTCAAGTTTCAAGTTTCAAGTTTCTCTCTCTCTCTCTCTCTCTCTCTCTCTCACTCTCTCTCTCTCTCTCTCTCTCTCTCTCTCTCTCTCTCTCTCTCTCTCTCTCTGTCGAACATGGCCTTTTCAAAAGTTAGATTTTCTTCTTCTTTGTGTTTTCCTTCCCCCCACCCCCACCCCCAATGGGTATTACCTATTGCTATCGTAATTACAGGTAAATAGCAATTACGTTACTTGAGTGAACATTATGAATATACACTCATCGTCAAGATCTATTGTTTCTGGACACAGCCACATGATAACAAGTGATATTTCACGAAAGTGAAAAGGTCCTTTTAGCCTTTCGTATGAAGCCACCAGAAATCCACGGGAAATAGCTGAAAAAGATACTTTTTTAAAATGAACACTTGCAGTAGGTCCATTGTCCCTTATTGGATTCCATTACGCTCACATATGTTGATTGATTATTTTTGTTTATTAACTCGGGTAGTATAAACTCTTCAAGAATGCCTCTCTTATAATCCAGTTTGTGTATATTGATTGAAATGTTACAGTATTATTTGTTTATGTCCGTGTGTGTAAGTTCACGTGTGTGTGAGTGTGTGTGAGAGAGAGAAATAGAGAGAGAGAGAGGGTAAGAGAAAGAAAGAAAGAAAGAAAGAGAGAGAGAGAGAGAGAGAGAGAGAGAGTTCATTACCGATAAGAGATAACATGTGAGCCTTCGTGTCCTAATTATTTCAAACCAACCCTTTAATCGGAAGGACAAATCATAAAAGTAGATCATGAATTGTACATGTTGTACTATCGTCATTGTGGAAAAACAAAAAGCTCACAAAATTAAAGCAAACAAAGACATGAACAAAACCTAAACAATATGGTGGATTTAAAAAAAAGATGGTTTGTCTTGCAAAGCCATGCAACAGCTTAGGAATAAATCTCTTCTTTACTTCTCATTTGAAAGTGCAGTCCAGTCAAAACGTTGGTTTCCCAGTTCTCCATTGATTCGGATTCATCTCAGTACAAAAGGTATAATTATAATGTGTTCAACTTATAACACCCTTATTTAGTCATAAACGCATTTCATCATGTATAGCGAAAGTGAAGTCTAATTTGCTTTGTAAGTTTCTAAGCTAGGTACTCTTTTTCTGCCAAACAGTTAAATCTCTCCTTCAGTTTTTCACTCTCCTTCATAATCACTGTTACTGTTGATGGGAAAATTCCAAATTGTTCTGCAATTTCTTTCTTTTTTTCATCTTTTCATCTTTAAGTGCGTGAATTAGATCTATTTTAAGCTTCAGGGTAAGCGTGACGTGACGATGTTGCGTCATTATGAACGTCAGTAACTCTCATGAAACTTTAATACAGTAATCTCCCTTGAAACTTTATTATAAGAGGCAGCAAAACTCGCCAGGGGCCTTAGAAAACACTTTATTATAAGCGGACTTTACTATATTTTTTTATTATATCCGATTTTTAAAAACAGAGACAAAGAAGAGTTTTGGTCGGGACCAAGACTGGACTTTACTAAAACCGAATATTTACTTTATCAGGCCTTTATTATATCCGGAGTTCACTGTATAATGCAAAAAAACACGGAAACTCCGATGGTATGGCCACGTCACCAGATCATCTTGCAAAGACCACCCTGCAAGGCACAGTGCAAGGAGGTAGAAGAAGAGGGAGACTGAAAAAAAGGTGAGAGGACAACATTCGAGAATGGACTGGTTTGACACTGAGCCAAACAATCAGGGTTGCTGAGGACAGGGAAAGATGGAGTACGTTGGTTAAACGATCATATGTGGTGCCTCTACGACCTCCGAGTTACGGGATAGGATAGGGCACAGAGGGAGAGAGAGACAGAAGTCAAGTCAAGTCAACCAGTCTTTACTAACAACAATGGACAATTCATACATGACACCTCAGCCAATAAGAAAGGAAAAAGAGAATTTAAAAAACAAGCTGTTACAACAAAACGAATAATACATAAAATCATAATCACATATCATCTCTTCCTGTTTTTTGTTCTTAGTACTAAGGCACATACACATGATACGTTATTTTACAGTAATATGTTTTAGTTTGTTCACATAACCATTCAAATCATGCACAGACATTATTTTCCATTCATTATTATAGTTTGAGGGTATGAACATAATATACAATATGTATTAGCTTTAACTTATTCTGAGGAGAAGTTACGTAAGGAAGAACGGGTTATGCTTGTATACTGAGGTAAGTTATTAACATATCACGTGATGCACATGATCCCCCCGTGGGGTGCCAAGAATTTCAATATAAATAGTTTTCCAACTTTCTGGAAATGTAGTGCTTTAAATTCCCACTGTCACTGTCTATCTCTTTTGTTCTTTCTTATTCCTACTCTGTTCTATCAATCTACTATACTATTTTCTCCTTCGCTTGACCAGTCACCTGCATTTTTTCTTGATAACTCTTCCAGGACAAAACTCATTTGTGAGTGAGGTCTGTTGTATCTGCTTGAGAATATTGGACGCTTTCTGCCAAATGGTCAAGGGGCTTCCTATGATGTTATTATTTGGCAATGTAGGCATTTTATATGTATGTGTTTTGTTGATTTTGTATAGTTAGAGTATAGCCTCAGCGTCCACTGGGTGGGATGTCTTTATTGTAAAGTGACTGGCTGGTAGATTGCCTTCAGTTTCACCACTAGGGTTGTTTCGGCAGATCTTTAATGCGGATCAGGTGTGAGTGCTCTTTCACTTCTCTGGTCCTGATTTGGCTCGGAAGAGTCCGCTGACCTAAAGCAATAACCATGTAATGTAATGTAATGTAATGTAATGTAATGTAATGTGATGCACATGATAAAATTCTATCACTGCGATCAATCATCTCATAGGCTATCTATTTTCATCATGGAAAGCATGTGGCATAGTCAAGGGAAGCAATTGTAGTCATGACACTATTGTCACAGGGCAGCTGTGAAGAAAGCCATGTAGTCTGTGTGTGAAGAGTATAGGGGCGGAGGTGGTACTGCGTGTTGCCGTATGTGTGATTATTGTTGTCTCGGGAGCGTGCAAAGCGTGGTAAACAGCATACGCCGGTTAGGCCAGGTTAGGAATGTGCTCACTATCAGCAGAACGTGTTTGACAGCAGTACAGTGTAGACAGTGTTTGTCTAGTGCTCTGTGGTTTTGCTGTGTTCTAGAATTAGGGTGGGACGGATATTAACGAAAAATAGTATCTGGTTCTGAGAAGAATACTAGTTTAAAGATTGCCAATTTCTAAAGTGATACGCTCGGTTGGAGTGTAGTTGTAGAAAAGCAAGCCTATTGGTAGTGTGGTAGGTAGTATTGAGGTATTGTCTACTACGGGAACTACACACTACCGGATTACCCTAATTGGATGTACTTTCGTAGACGAGCAGTGGAGAAGGGGCTACGGGGTGCGGTTACATCGAACCGTGTGGGTTAGTGCAATGGTGGTTTTTTCCTCACTGTGCTAATAACCAAGGGCAGGCTGTTGGGGTGTTGAATGATAGCTGTGTGTGAGACAGGAGGAAGGATGAGAATGGTTGCACTGAGGAGAGGCAGAAGAAAGGAAGAGTGCGACTGAAAGAGGGAGAATGAGGGAGAAGAAAGGGGGTGGAGTGTGATGAAGGTAGGACGGAAGTGGTTGCTGTTGTTGTCGTTGGGGATGCTTGATATGAATAATGTGTTGGTGGTTACATGTATTCATTGCAGCATCGTTCATTCCATGCATTCATTATTTCATTGAATTGTGTGATATGTAATTGTTCCAGTGACGATAACAGTAGAAAGCGAAAGAGAGTCAAGGACGGGGAAAATAGACTGCAGTTGGACCCCTCAAGTGGCAGAAGTTTAGTGGAGTAGCTAGTGAGAGTGGGGGGGGGGGTACGTGTGATGGAGGGAGGGGGACAGAATCGAGAACATGACATTTACGATGCGACAAGCATGTTACAGGTTCGTCAAGGATTGTCGTTGAGGACTGAATTCGAGGCTTGGGTACGAGGAGCGAGTTCGAAGCTCGCAGCTCAACGTTCGTCAATCCGCCAGTTCGTCGCTGGATAACGTGAGGCAGCAACGACGACGACACTTGGTCAAGTGGACCAAACATCATCAACATCGCCATTCGTTTGTCTACCACCTCTGTTGTCAGCGCCATCATCATCACTCCATCATCATCGCCAGTGGCGACCGCGGGTGGCAACGCTCCTTCGTTTGGACGTCAACGGAAGGGAGTGGATACTTTTGAGGAGACTTTACCAGGGACTGCATTTCGCCAGGTGGGCCCGTTTTGTGTTGTCCCTCTCCTACGCTTAACCCCCCTGTCTGAATGTTAACACGTGCCTCGGACTTTGGCTGTGCACGTTCGATTTGAGGACGTTGGTCGATTAGCGACCCCCGATCACCCACGAACCATTGCATCGTTCCATTGACCCATTGATTGTTTCATTACCATTTCTTCGTTTCATGTGTAAATGTTGTATGTGTATGAGTGTGTGGTATGAATGAATAAATAGCTTGAGAGTTGTATATTATTTGTTGTGTTTTTCATCCCTTCACGTCTGCGGGAAATCGCCATTCTGTCTGGGTTGTCTGCGTGTGGAAGTTGTTTGTTTGTGGCGTCTGCCCAGGGGGAGTCGTGGCGGTGACAACTATACTAGTACACGTAATACTATAATCATAATGACAGTAATTTCAATAATAACATCACTAATAATAAAGTCGTAGATATATTGTAATTGCAGTAATGTACAAAACACACATCACACACACATACACACACACACACAACACACACATCTACACACACTGTTACGATTAAGACGCGCGCGATATATCCGATCGTTTTGTTTTGCAAAGAATGCAATAACAGAGTGTATTTACCTTTGATTTGGTTTTGCGTTGCTAGAAGAAGCTTTGTATAATGTTGGTAGTTTTCGTTGGTCGATATTGTTGAGAGTTTTCTGTAATTAGTTGTTCATTATCGACCGAAGATTCCAGATAGATCGAGTAGTTGCTAAGCGATTTTCCTAAACGAATGACGTAATACAGTGCATAATTCCGGTGAAGAGTTTTATTTTGATTGGGTGTTATTGCGTCATGCTGGAACGTTCTAACTTTTTCGAGATTGCAGAGAGTCTATATAGGTAACGCATTGTCTGCTTGTGAGTTTGATTTATGATGATTTTTGCTGATGATTGTTGAAGTGATTTTCGGAAAGCGATCTTGTGTGCAGTTGTTGATGTTTGCTAAATAAAGTTGGAAAACTTCATGTGACGACTCCTGCCTTGTTGGTGAGTGAACATTACATTACATTACATTATTATTGCTTTAGGTCCAGCGGACTCTTCCGAGCCAAATCAGGACCGGACAACCCCCGATCCGCATAAAAGATCTGCTGAAACAACCCTAGTGGTAAAACCGAAAGCTCTCCACTAGCCAGTCACTTTACAATAAAGACATCCCACGCAGGGGACGGCTGAGGCTTCACCCCAACTTATCGAGCCCCCGTTTACAAAAACAAAATAGAATACAAACATCATTATAAATTATCAACAAAACACATACATATAAAATGCCTATATTGCTAAATAATAACATCATAGGAAGCCCTAGTGACCACCTGGCAAAAAGCGTCCAATATTCCCAAGCTGATCCAACACACCTCATACACAAACAAGGAGTTTTGTCCCGGAAGAGTTTTCAAGAAAAAAGGTAGGAGACTGGTCTAGCGAAGAAGACGATAGTATAGCAGATTGATAAAAAAAAGAGCAGGAATGAGAAAGAGCAAATGAGAAAGAAATCGACAGTGGGAATTTAAAGCACTACATTTCCAGAAAGTGGTGATACTATTTATACTGAAACCCCCGTCACCCCAACGGGAGAGGGGTGGGGGGGGGGTGAGTGAACAGACTGCGTGGATAAACGAATTTGAGTTACACTTTTCAATATTCAACCATCGGGACTGAATCAACAATTGATAAATAATCGTGTATCACACACATTACACACAAATTACACACACACACATACATATTACACACACACCATACACACACATTACACACACAAAGCACGATAAGATGGGACGTACGAAATGAAATGCGCAGCAAGACAAGAAGAATGGAAGGATGAAGAAATGGTGGCATAGTTTTCATTCAGCAAGGAGATTGCGGTAGGAATGAACGTGTTTTTGTACCTCTGTGTTCTGGAGCGAGCGCAGCGGAATCTTCGTTTAGAAGGAAAAAGTTCAAACAGACAGAAGAAGGGATGGGTTGGCTCAGCTGTTCCAGAGACACCTGCCTCATGCCCATAATCTTGCTGAACACATTGGCATTGCCAGACAGAGTTTCTGCTGTTCACACTGAGTGTCCCGTATCAAGAAATAAATGTAAATGTTAGGATTGATTTTACAAAAGCATGGGAGGGAGAGAGAGATAGAGAGAGACAGACAGACAGACAGATAAACACAGATAGACAGAGAGTGAAAGACACACAGTGATGGTGCGAGAGGAAGAGAGATAAAAAGAGAGAGAGAGTTGACCTCCATGATGCACACCTCAGTGATATATCTGGGTTCGTCAAGACACTCTGACACCATGTCTCTCACACACCGCTGTCTCACAATGCATGACACAACATGGCGCCAGCCCTAGTCTCATCCATTCTCAGGACAATTGGAAGAGGGGGGGGAAGAGAGCGAGAGAGAGAGAGAAAGAGAGAGGGGGAGAGAGAGCAAGGGGTTTAGGGGTGGGGGGGGGAAGGGAGGTGAGAGGGAAAGAGGAAAATACGGCACTCGTTCTTACCTTTCATGGCCTGTTGACGACTGTTTACCTACGTACACTCGCTGTCCCCTTCTCGCGCATTAATCCACTATACATGTCTTTTTTATCTTCTGCTCCTCCTCTTCTTCTTCTTCCTTCCTTGTCCTTCCGCTCCTCCTCTTCTTCTTCTTCCTTCCTCGTGCCCCTGCGCTTCCTCTTTCTTCCTTGTGCTTCACTTTCTTCCTCGTGCTTATGCTCTTCCTCTCCTTCCTCTTTCTTCCTTGTGATACTGCTCTTCTTTTTCCTTCCTCGTGCTTCTGCTCTTCCTCTTCTTCCTCTTTCTTCCTCGTGCTTTTGCACTTCCTCTGTCTTCTTCTTTCTTCCTCGTGCTTCTGCTCCTCCTCTTCTTCCTCTTCCTTCCTCGTGCTCCTGCGCTTCCTCTTTTTTCCTTTTGCTTCTGCTCTTCATTTTCTTCCTCTTTCTTCCTTCTGCTTCTGCTCTTCCTCTCCTTCCTCTTTCTTCCATGTGATACTGCTCTTCCTTTTTCTTCCTCGTGCTTCTGCTCTTCCTGTTCTTCCTCTTTCTTCCTCGTGCTTCTGCTCTTCATTTCCTTCCTCTTTCTTCCTTGTGCTTCTGCTCTTCCTCTTCTTCCTCTTTCTTCCTCGTGCTTATGCACTTCCTCTGTCTTCTTCTTTCTTCCTCGTGCTTCTGCTCTTCCTCTGTCTTCTTCTATCTTCCTCGTGCTTCTGCTCTTCCTCTGTCTTCTTCTATCTTCCTCGTGCTTGTGCGCTCCCACTTCTTCCTCATGCTTCTGCTCCTCTCTCTATTTTATTGTTTTATGCTTGTACTTATGGTTAGAAAACACTTAATTTTTAATTATTAATTATTCATTAATAATTATTAATTATTCATTATTAATTAGCGAGCGTTGTGGCCAAGTGGACTAAGGCGGGACTAACTTGCTTTGTCCACAAGCCAGAAACCAATGGCGCCTGACAGGTGTGGGTTCGAGCCAGCATCTGGGCGTTATGTTTCTCCGAATATTATTTACTTTCGACTCGGGCAACGTCTCGGGGGTTTTCTCCGGGTACTCCGGTTTGCTCCCCCAGCAAAAATTTCAAAAATTCACAAATAATGTTAGGTAGGTAGGGTTTGGGCGCGCCACTGGCTGCGACTACGCCTTCCCCGGGGGAGGCGGCCCAGAGATTCCCGATAGAAAAGGATAATGAACTGCAGCAAAAATAAATAAATAAATAAAAGAAAATAAAAGAAAAATGCCACGGGTGTTAATCCACACATATATATCTCTTCATTCGTGCTCTCTTCTTCCTTCAAATAGCTCTTCATTATCATCGTCGTCATCATCATCATCATCATCATCATCATCATCATCATCATCATCATCATCATCATCATCATCACCATCACTATCATTATTAACGCAATTATCAACATCATCATCTCTTTTTTTACTTCTTTTTCTTTTTCTTCTTCTTCTTATCATCATCCTCATCATCCTCATCCTCATCATCATCATCATCATCATCATCATCAACATCATCATCATCATCTTCGTCACATCCTCCTTCTTCTTCTTCTTCTCTCTTTCTTAATTTCTTTCTTACTTTCTTTATGTTCGTTATTTCTTCTTCTTCTTCTTCTTTTTTCTTCTTATTATTATGAACATTTCGGAACGCCTAATCTTGACAGAACTAGGATCACTTTGCTCACACAGATCTGTATAGGTGAACATATTGATATGTGTTATTAAAGGAACCTTCCGTTATTTCGATAAGGATTCTTCATGCAGGTTATACAAGGCATTCATTATACCTCATTTGGAGAATTGGAATATGATACGGTACCCACCTTTAAAAAGACAGCCCAACGCCATTGAAATCGAACAAAGGCGAGCAACGAAAATGGTTACTAGAATGTCGGAAAATGATACACCCAGAACGATTCAGTAATTCCGGACTACTGTCTCTTTGCGTGTGAAGATTAGATTTAACGACTAGAATTGGTCAGATTTTTTAACATTGCCA
>CM072522.1:61464671-61562171 GCA_036898135.1 Oncomelania hupensis | reverse complement strand
ATAATAATTGTGCTCATTCCTTATGGGTTCTCACAGGGAGTAATTTCCCCTGTTTTACGGTACACCAATACGCTGTATGAAATCTACTGTACGGAAGTTTTTGCGCTATAACGGTAATTAGCTGGTGCTATTAATACACACGCACACACACACCACTCACGCACACACACACATGCACACACACACGCAGGCACTCAACACCCGATCTCCACTCTGCCTCATCTTGCCCTCCCACACAAAACTACGAATTTTATTGTTTGGACCTGTGTGATAAACGAAGAGAGATGAAAAAGAAAAAGAACACCTCACAGGGACCTGATGCCTACCGAAAAATCAACAATGACATCCAAAAAGGCATGCGTACAGCAAGGGAGAACTGGACAGAAGATAAATGCCAGTAAATAAAGAGCAGTCTGAACAAGAATAACAGCAAGAAGGCCTACCAGACTGTGAAGCGGCTGACAAGTGTTAAACAGCCCAAGGTCTCCACGATCCAAAGCAAGTCTGGCATATGCCTTACAGAAGAACAAGAAGTCTTGGGCAGATGGACAGAGTCCTGCTCTGACCTTTACAACCACACACCAAACGGAGACCCATCAGTTCTAGCATGTCAAGAGAACAGGCAAGAAGAAGAAATCCTCCCAATTCTTCGAGAAGAAGTTGAGGCAGCAGTGCAATCGCTGAAGAAGGGAAAGTCAGCGGGAGTGGACAACGTACCCGCGGAACTGCTTTAAGCAGGAAGAGAAGCGATGATTGACGCACTCACCATTATCTGTAACAAGATCTGGCAGAGTGGCGAGTGGCCTAAACCATGGACCCAGTCGCTTGTCATCACTCTTCCCAAAAAAGGTAACCTTCAGGAGTGTGAAAATTACCGCACCATCAGCCTCATAAGCCATCCCAGCAACAGCATCTATATCATGTGTTCGTAGACTTCAAAAAGGCGTTTGACCGAGTTTGGCATGCAGCTCTGTGGGCAACCATGAGAGTGAACATCAGCCCTAAAATTATTGAAGTCATCAAAAGCCTGTATGACAAGGCTACCACTGCAGTCCTCCACAACAGCGCCATCGGAAACTGGTTCAGATCAACAATCGGTGTGCGTCAGGGTTGCCTACTCTCTCCAACACTCTTCAACATCTTCCTCGAGCACATTATGTCAGATGCCCTTGATGATCACGAAGGCACAGTCAGCATAGTGGAAAGAGCAATCTCCAACCCCCGTTTTGCGGATGACATTGATGGATTGGCTGGAGAGGAACAAGAACTTGAACAGCTGGTACAAAAGCTTGACACCACCTCCAGAGCCTATGGAATGGAAATAAGTGCAGAGAAGACCAAAATGATGACCAACAACACCAATGGCATCAACACGGACATCAAAGTTCAAGGCAATTCCCTCAACAAAATGCATAGCTTTAAATATTTAGGAGCCATTGTATCAGACAATGGGTCCCGATAGGAAGTCCTCTCCAGGATTGCACAAACAACTGCTGGCCTGGCAAGGTTGAAGCCAATTTGAAAAGACAGGACCATCAGTCTAGAATCCAAGGTAAGGCTGCTGCGCTCCTTTGTAATCTCCATCTTCCTATATGCTTGCGAAACATGGACCCTCACAGCAGATCTCGAACGAAGAATACAAAGCATGGAGATGAGGTGCTGCAGAAGACATCTGGGCACTTCCTATACCCAGCACATCACCAACGACGAAGTCCGACAGACCATCACACAAGCCATTGGACAACACGATGACCTGCTCACAGTGGTGAAAAAAACGGAAACGCCGATGGTATGGCCACGTCACCAGATCATCAGGTCTTGCAAAGACCATCCTGCATTGCACAGTGCAAGGAGGTAGAAGAAGAGAGAGACCGAAAAAGATGTGGGAAGACAACATTCGAGAATGGACTGGTTTGACACTGGGAGAAACAATCAGGGTTGCTGAGGACAGGGAAAGATGGAGTACGCTGGTTAAACGATCATCTGTGGTGCCCCTACGACCTTCGAGTTACGGGATAGGATAGGATAGGATAGGAAAAAATAACTGAACTTTCGAAAGACTTTGTTTTTTGTTGCAAGTTAATTTGTTTTCAGTTTGGGCAACATTCACAGTCAATGTTTAAGGAATCTGTCGAGCGCTCGTGGCCAATGTTGGTAGCTTTAACCCACGTACGATCGCCTGCTTCCTTGACTTGCCATATTCATCAACATCTAGGTCAAGACGTCCACAAGGGAAATGATTTAATTTTATCATTCTCTAATTATCGTTTTCCATCTATCCCTAAAGGGAGGCAAAGCCTGTTGCCGCGCTTTGAGTTTGAAATCATTCGAAGTAAAGCGCGTATTAGCATCCGGTATTATTATTATTATTATTATTATTATTATTATTATTATTATTATTATTATTGTCCGCACCTAACATGCTGTCTTAACTCATGTTGTCACTTTAACTTTTTGTCTGTCTGTCTGTTTCACTCTGTCTGTCTCTCCGTCTCTGTCTCTCTGTCTGTGTCTGTATCTGTCTGTCTGTCTGCCTCTCTGTCTGTCTGTCTGTCTGTCTGTCTCTGTCTCTGTCTCTCTCTCTCTCTCTCTCTCTCTCTCTCTCTCTCTCTCTCTCTCTCTCTCTCTCTCCCCATCTCACTACCACTATGGGATGATCCTGACAACGGGACTCTTGGCGTCGGCATCAAATATTTAAGAGGGACATCCGTCTACATTTCCGTCTTTGACAAAGCCAGCAATCCCATCATTGAATTCCAGGTCTTCACAATGTATTTATCTATTTCATTGTATTTGGACACTTGACGAGACCTGAAAATACTGTGAAATTTTCCGGGGGGGCGGGGGTGGGGGGTGGGGTCTCATTACTTAATAAATGACATGTGTGTGTGTGTGTATGTGTGTGTGTGTGTGTGTGTGTTTTGTTTGCCCAAAATAATCTCATTTCACATTTGCTGTCGTTTAATGTTAGCATGCATAAGTGTAATTCTATTCATATGAGACTGTGCATTTTTATCCTCATTGTCATTATGATTGTTGTTATTATTATTGTGATGTTTATTCCTTGTTGATTGTAATTGTACACCACAATGTAATTTCTTGTAAAAGATAATAAAGTTGTCTTATCTTATCTTATCTTATATGAACCAAATGTCGGTCGGTGGGTCGGTGAGTCGGTGGTCGAACCTTTGCGGTAGAACAAACTTAAAGATACGGTGGAGGAAGGGGAAGGGGGGGGGGGCAAGTCACTTTCTCAATGTAACATTCTACGAAGAGTGGTCAAAAATGGTTTAATGGTTGTAGATATATTGCGTTCAATGGTACGACGGACAGACCGACAGACATTTAATGGCTCGATCTGATCTGATTCCACTGGACGGTTTCAAAGTATTTGCGGAAAGGTCTTGAAATACAAAAATGGATGCAGCAACGACCCGTTTCACACAAACCCCACGCCCAACACGGCATGCCCATCTCGCTCGCTACAACACACTACCGGTTTCCAACTCTCCAGTCTCCTTACTACGTCCCTACACACGGCTTGGCTCTTCCATCCCACTCTCCTGCAGATCTCTCTGTCTGTGTCTGTCTGTTTGTCTGTCTCTCTCTGTCTGTCTCTCTCTGTCACCTTCTCTGTGTATGTCTCTTTCTCTCTGCCTGTCTGTCTGCCCCCCCCCCCACTTTATTTTTCCTTGACCTCCTCCTTACCTCCCTCTGTCTTTCTCTCTGTCTTCTCCATCTCTGTCTATCTCGCTGTCTTCTCCCTATCTTTCTGTTTATCTTTCTGTCTTCTCCATCTCTATCTCTCGATCTTCTCTCTCTGTCTGTCTATCTATCTCTGTCTTCTCCCTCTCTGTCTATCTCTTTTGTCTTCTCCCTCTCTGTCTGTCTCTATGTCTTCTCTCTCTTTGTCTATCTCTCTGTCTTCTCCATCTCTGTCTATCTCTCTGTCTTCTCCCTCTCTGTCTATCTCTTTTGTCTTCTCCCTCTCTGTCTGTCTCTATGTCTTCTCTCTCTTTGTCTATCTCTCTGTCTTCTCCATCTCTGTCTATCTCTCTGTCTTCTCCATCTCTGTCTATCTCTTTGTCTTCTCCCTCTCTGTCTATCTCTCTGTCTTCTCCCTCTCTGTCTCTCTATGTCTCCGCCTTTCTCTCTTTACCTATCTTATTCATCCTCTTTATCTGTCTTTCTCTCTTATTCTCTGTCTTTTTCTATCTTCCTCACCCTCTCATCGTCTTTTTCAGACAGGATTGGGGGCCGCAATTTGTGTCAAAAATCAGACCTCCAATTACCCAGCAGGCCCGGGGCCTTTTCATTAAAAAAGTGACCGAGGGATGACCTATGATTGGTCATTGGTGCTGCCAGCCGATTGGCTGATTTGCCTGGAGCATGCGTATGGATATGTGTAGACTTCGTTCCTCGCGTCCGCAGAGATCTGGCACGGACGTCAAGGTAGTGCGCGAAGCCTACATCGCATTTTATGCGTGGAGTCGTTGATGATGTATGTCGCCCGGGGCTGTTGTACAGTGTACAGGGAAATAGTACTTGACAATGCTGCAACTGAAGATAAATCCCCTTCCCTTTAAAAAAAAAAAAAAAAAAATTTAACAACTTTATTATCCCCGAGGTGAAAGTCGGGCACTTTCATTTTGGAAAGTACAGCAGCCCCAAGTGAAGCGCTTTACCCAAGGTACATGCTGGGTGTGTTCTTGTCACCGGCACTCACCCGTCTAGGACATGAGCGTCAGGATCTGTAAAGTTCGTTATGATGGAATGCGTGCGACGCAGACTAGACCTCGGTTTATACTCTCATCCGACTTACGTCGTCGTCATCATCACCATCATCATCATCATCATAACCATCATTATTATCATCACCATCGACATCATTCGCCTCGATAGAGACAATACTGAGAGAGAGAGAGAGAGAGAAACTTTGAAACTTTTTTTGAAACTTTGAAACTTTTTTTATTAGGGATAAAGATATAAAGATAAAGAGAGAGAGAGAGAGAGAGAGAGAGAGAGAGAGAGAGAGAGAGAGAGAGAGAGAGAGAGAGAGAGAGAGAGAGAGAGAGAGAGAGAGAGAGAGAGAGAGAGAGAGAGAGAGAGAGAGAAGGAACAATAGGAATGGAGTGACGTCAGGTTTTACTTCACAGTGCCGGCATCAGCGTCAATAACGTGTCACGTGCACGCCAATTAATCAATGGAAAACCCTCTTATAGCTGTCTGGAACCGGTAATGACCAATAGTTCTCAATTCTCTAGCCAACTAAAGAACCAGGTCCTTACAAACTTCACTGCACTAAATTAACCAATCGTAGAGCGCAACAGAAGGAGCGAGCAGTGGCGACACCTGGCGCCGTAATTTAACCAATCAGGGAACGTGTTATAAAGGATAGACGTCTGAAGGACCAACAGAAGGAGGCGTTGCACAATAGAATCTATATCTAATCTTCGGACAGACTGGCAGTACCGTTGAAATATTGATCTCTCTCTCTCTCTCTCTCTCTCTCTCTCTCTCTCTCTCTCTCTCTCTCTCTCTCTCTCTCTCTCTCGTTCTTTTCTCTCTCTCTCTCTCTCTCTCTCTCTCTCTCTCTCTCTCTCTCTCTCTCTCTCTCTCTCTCTTTCATTGTGTCTCTCTTTGCCCCTCTCTCTTTCAGTCTGCCGCCACCTCACTATGTCTCTGTCTTCCCTTATCTCTATCTTCCTCAATCTCTTTCTTTCTTTTCTCCTTTCTCTCTCTCTATCGCTCTCTCTCTCTGTCACTCTCTCTGCAGCTCCTTCTGTCTCTTTATATCTAACTCCTTCTCTCTCTCTCTCTCTCTCTCTCTCTCTCTCTCTCTCTCTCTCTCTCTCTCTCTCTCTCTCTCTCTCTGTGTCTCCCTCTCTCTGTGCCTCTATCTCCCCTTAATCTCTCACAACCCCCGCCCCTATCTCTTCTCTCTCTCTCTCTCTCTCTCTCTCTCTCTCATCTGTATCATCATCATCATCATCATTGACGCGATTCAGCTGACCTCATTCGCTCATACGATCACACGCTCAACATAAACAGTCACACACACAATCGGTCGCCAACTGTCACGTTTCCTACAGCCGTTGAGACGAGAAGATGATTGGACACACAAAGACGAACAACATAGTGGCATCATGAAAAATATGTTTACAAATGCAATCACACTTTATTCAAACTAAACGCTTTCACACTCGACAAATCAAACTAACATAGCAATGAAAAAAAAACAATTTAAATAAGCAAAACAGTAGTTCACCAACAGTCCAAGTCCTGAAATAACAACCACCAGTGGAAATCTTCCAAAATTATTATAACTGTCTCTCTACACTGGAGGAGGGAGGGTAATGATGGGGAAACAGTAAACAAAGGTGAGTGTTACTGGCCTGAGTCGAAACGGACGTTCGAAGATGAAGCGATGAGTAGAGTAGGCCTCGTGTCCACGTGTCGAACCACAACAAAGATGGCGGCCGACCCCGCCCTCTCCGCTTCCCACAGTCTCTTCAGAAGTAGGCCTTGATGAAGTGCAGTCCCTAACAGAACCGCCGATGATCAATGGAGAATGACGTGATGGAGAACGGCGAGACGAACAATGTTGAGATGCACTCGAGCAACCGGCCGATCGCTCGACACACCGCAGTGGAACCAGGAAACCAAACCACCGAGAAGTGGAGCAGTCCAAAGCGGTCAGCAACACCCCATAGCAAGTCTGCACAATGTATTCACAACGGATAAATTCCATCCCATTCTGTCACTGTCACCTTCACCCTTATACTATTCCCCCGTCGTCTCACCCCCTCCCTCTCCGCTATCACCACTCCGACTCGTAGCACAGCCGAACATTCAAGTTAACCACGTGCCCGATAACTTCTCTCTTATCTACTAAGTGTCTTTGACTTCGATAAAGTTTCATACTTTACTACGAAATACTCATATCAATAACATTTCAATTATAAAACATAATGATATAACAAGACAACTTTCATTCTTCTCCCTCATTCATGTGCGCTCCGTCCAGACTCACAAACGGATAAGACCTCCACTTACCCATTCACGACTTGTGGATGACGGACCCGGCACTATCAGCTGTCGAGTGAGGAATAGAAACCATTTAGCCCTATGCTAAATCACTGCACTTCCTAGCAGACAGTTTACTTCTGTGACCATTGAGTACACCACCAAGACCTTATCGCCTTTCATCAATAATGATGATAATGTCCCTCAATGTCCGAAACACTTCTAGTGCTCGACTAGCTACAAAAGCGTACGACACACTACCACAAGTGAATCTAGTAAACTCCGTATTAACTTTACGAAACCTATTCCAAGAATATTTTGCAAGGTTAACACTTCCACATAATAAACTTCTTTCTAAGTTTAATTATGTTTTTCTATCCTCGTAGGACTACAAATCTTTCTACAGAATTTCCGCACAACCGTCCGTTATGCCTGTCCTACCCGTACTGAATTCTCGCCTCTAGACTATTACACGTGAACGGGGAGCATCCCAACTGGTTTAGCCCAGCCTCTTCAACTCACAATAACATTTTTACTGATACATAGAACAAACTGACCATACCAGCCGTTATAGTTTCACACCTTCAGCTCTCCTTGACTTGGCACAGGCCCTCGCTATAACTATAGCCTACTCTATATATATACATTAAGCATATAACCATTTCGCCTTGCGACATACCCCTCCCACAAGACGAAATTTACTTGAGTTCTTATCCTTCCATTCTATTCTACTAGACGACTGAGGAGATCTGCTTCCAAGTTCTTCGTCCCTGACAGTCTGGATCTGTGAAAATGGAAGAGGATACTGTCGCGTGCGTACTGGTATCTCATCAGTCAGGATGGTTTCACATTCCCCCAACTCTGTTCGTTTGGGAAGGTCTGTCAATATCGCACCGTATTCTGCACACAACGTTACTAGTTGCGCTTTTTGTTGAGCATTCAGGTCTTTGCTGATCTCCACATCTTTTGGTCCCTCTGTAGCTTCAAGCGACATGAGAGGTATACTCCGACCGTAGGATGGTATTTCTTCTTGCTCTTCTGTTTCTTCTTGGATTACCACGGCTACTGTAGGAACCAGCGCCGCCCGTTGGTGGTACAATTTGAGAAGATTGGCGTGGTATAACTTCTTTTTCCTCTTCACCAAAATGCGGTAGTCACATAGTCCTACTCTCTCCAACACTTCGTATGGCCCTTGCCACGCTACCTCAAGTTTGTTTGCTTTTGTAGGCAGCAACAACAACACTTGGTCACCAACGTTGAATCGTCGATCTTGCGCTTTACTATCAAAGTGCTTCGCATGCCTTGCTGTCGCTTGATTCAGGTTTTGGTGCGCCAACTTGCAGGTGTCCTCTATTCTGTTGCGCAGATTCACTACGTAATCTGAGACTACTTTCTGTTCTTGAGTTTGCTTCTCCTCTGTCCACATTTGTCTTAGAATCTGCAGGGGTCCTCGAACTGCCCTCCCATAGAGTAACTCGAAAGGAGAAAATCCGAGCGATTCCTGCGGCACCTCCCTATAAGCAAACAATAACGCTGGGATGTATCTGTCCCATTCACGAGGTTGTTCCTGGCAAAGTTTGCGTAGCATGCTCTTCAGTGTACCATTGAACTTTTCTACTAGACCGTTACACTGGGCATGATACGGCGTTGTTCGTAGTCCTTTGATGGTCAGTGCTTTGTTGACTTGCCGCATAACTTCACCTACGAACTGGGTTCCATTATCAGTCAACACCTCTTCTGGTATGCCCACTCTGGTCCAAACTCCCCATAAGGCTTCAGCTACTGTCTCAGAATCTATTCTTTTGAGGGGAACTGCTTCCGGGTATCTCGTGGCGAAGTCGACGACTACGAGTACATACTGATGCCCTCGTTCGGACGCTGGCTTAATAGGGCCAACTAAATCGATGCCAACCCTTTGGAATGGCTGTTCTACCACCGGCGTCGTTCCGACTGGTACTCTCCGAACACGTCCCTTTGGTGTGGTGCGCTGACACACATCGCATGTGCGGCAGTACTCGCGAACGTCACGGCACATACCTGGCCAGTAAAACTGATTCCAAATTCTATCTTGAGTTTTTCGGGTACCCAAATGACCCGCCATGGGCGTATCGTGTGCTAGCCTCATGACTTCCTTCCTCAATCTCTCTGGTACCACTAACTGGGTGTGGTCTACTTGATCTCTCCCTGAGTATTTCCGGTAGATACATTCACTTTTGCGAAAGAACGACACTCTCCCTGTGCCTTGTTGTACCGTGGGTTTCTTTTCATTGGCCAATTTCCGTACTCTTGCTAACGTACTGTCACTGTCCTGCCATTCCTGCAGTTTCTGTGGCGTCACCTTCAGCTGATCAGGTTCCGGTATGGTTAACTTTTTAGGCGCCTTAGCCTCCGCCGCAAGCTGAGCGCGCGTTTGTACTGGAGCGCAAACCAACAGTTCGCTTCTTGGAAACACTGGAACGTTGACCTGTTGTCCTCTGATGTTTCTCACCTGATTAGGTATCAACACACCTACCATTAGTCCTGGAATCAGAGCGGCTTCTACTTTTCCTGAGAAGTAAGGAGATTTCAAATCAACCCACGCTGTCCTAACGCATTCTACGTGGTTTGATGACGCTAGGTAAACGTTTCTCTTCCTTCCTGTGAAACCACTCTTTACAAGGTCTTCTCTGATACACAAGTTGCCTGCGCCTGTGTCACGCAGTGCTGTCGTGGGGATTCCGTTTATCCTTGCCTCACACCTGAAATCGTTAGTGCTGCGCATAGCACTAGGTTCCGTCACGTGGCATATACCTCCGCTTTGACGCAATTTAGGGCAGTCCCTTCGAAAATGTCCTGGCCGATTGCAGTTATAGCATACCTTTCCCGGAACTTTGGATGACGCAGTGCTTGCTGTTTTCCCCGTTTCTCCCACGCCATGGGAGTTCGCCATCCTCTCTTGAGGTCTTCTTCCTGCAACCGGAATTGAAGCCCTCGCATCCGAGTATTGTTGAGCTAGTGATGCTGCTTCGTCGACATTGGCTGGCTTTCTTTCTCTAATGAACGTGGAAAGGTCTATGGGTAGATTATCCATAAGCTGTTCCATCAGGACTAAGTCTTGTAGATCTTCAAATGTAGCCCTTTTTCCGGCTAACCCTAACCATCTTGTAAGGTACAACTTTGACCTCGTGACCAACTGCTTAAAAGTTTCTCCTCCCTCACGTTTTGTTGTACGAAATCTCTTCCTGTAGGATTCTGCTGTTAGTTTATAACTGACCAAAAGTGCCTCTTTCAGAACCTCATAATCAGCGGCTTCTTCATCACTCAAGCCTACATAAACCTGCCTGGCTTTCCCTTTCAATAGTGTGCCCATTCTGATGGCCCAAGATTCCCTATTCCAATTCTGGATTTTGGCAAACCTTTCGAACTGTGCTAAGTACGTTTCGAGATCATCCTTATCTTCTAAGAATGGTAGCCGGAACTTCATAGATTCGAATTGAGTTTCACTCTTGGCTCGGTTCTCCGATACTTTGACTTTGGCCATCTCTAATCCAAACCTCCTTTCGTTCTCCCGTTCTTCTCGGTCTCTTTCTCGATCCTCTCTCTCTCTCCTCTCTCTCTCTTTTCTCTATAAAGTCAATCAAGTCCTGGCCTTGTAGGTTCAAGTCCCTACCTATTTGGATGAATCTTTCCAATCCCGTCTTTTCTTCTTTCTTCACAGCAGTGTTCTGACCACTCCACGACCTAGTGAAATTGCCGTAATCCTTTACATCGGTAGTCACACTTCCGTAGCCTATTTTGCTAAAGGTGTAGTCCCCTGATGCTACGACCTTTACTTCACTATCCATGGATGCCATACTAATCACGGTTGTAGTAGCTCTTGTCACTTGATCCTCTTCTCCCACAACATAGTTAGGAACTTCAGGGTACTGATCATCTGAAACTACTGGGCTTGCCCTACTTCCAGATAATACTCTACCTCTGCCAAAGCCCATGTGAGGGATTCTGTCTGCACTGAAGGCTTGTACTTGACTTCTAGTATGCCTCGCAGGAGGACTATAATCATCATCCTGGTCATACATCGTGATCGATCTAGTTCCCTGCTCTAACTGAACACACAACTATACTCTAACCGAAATACTAAATTACCTCGTATGTAGTTCAACTCAAAAGCTGACTGCCGTCCAAGCACAGAGTGTAAATGTGAAAGTGAAGTCCCGGGTCCCTCCGTTGGTGACTCTAGGCTTAGTAACTATACAGCAACCTGACAACCAACACCCGGCGCACAACCAATCACACACCCACACTCAGGCTCAGAATTCACACCAGCATACGATGGGATGATTTTACAAGACAAACACTCAACGACTGGGTACTAAAGGGGTCGGCTGGATAACAGCACGAGTTACCCTGCATCTCCACCAGTGACGCGATTCAGCTGACCTCATTCGCTCATACGATCACACGCTCAACATAAACAGTCACACACACAATCGGTCGCCAACTGTCACGTTTCCTACAGCCGTTGAGACGAGAAGATGATTGGACACACAAAGACGAACAACATAGTGGCATCATGAAAAATATGTTTACAAATGCAATCACACTTTATTCAAACTAAACGCTTTCACACTCGACAAATCAAACTAACATAGCAATGAAAAAAAAACCAATTTAAATAAGCAAAACAGTAGTTCACCAACAGTCCAAGTCCTGAAATAACAACCACCAGTGGAAATCTTCCAAAATTATTATAACTGTCTCTCTACACTGGAGGAGGGAGGGTAATGATGGGGAAACAGTAAACAAAGGTGAGTGTTACTGGCCTGAGTCGAAACGGACGTTCGAAGATGAAGCGATGAGTAGAGTAGGCCTCGTGTCCACGTGTCGAACCACAACAAAGATGGCGGCCAACCACGCCCTCTCCGCTTCCCACAGTCTCTTCAGAAGTAGGCCTTGATGAGGTGCAGTCCCTAACAGAACCGCCGATGATCAATGGAGAACGACGTGATGGAGAACGGCGAGACGAACAATGTTGAGATGCACTCGAGCAACCGGCCGATCGCTCGACACACCGCAGTGGAACCAGGAAACCAAACCACCGAGAAGTGGAGCAGTCCAAAGCGGTCAGCAACACCCCATAGCAAGTCTGCACAATGTATTTACAACGGATAAATTCCATCCCATTCTGTCACTGTCACCTTCACCCTTATACTATTCCCCCGTCGTCTCACCCCCTCCCTCTCCGCTATCACCACTCCGACTCGTAGCACAGCCGAACATTCAAGTTAACCACGTGCCCGATAACTTCTCTCTTATCTACTAAGTGTCTTTGACTTCGATAAAGTTTCATACTTTACTACGAAATACTCATATCAATAACATTTCAATTATAAAACATAATGATATAACAAGACAACTTTCATTCTTCTCCCTCATTCATGTGCGCTCCGTCCAGACTCACAAACGGATAAGACCTCCACTTACCCATTCACGACTTGTGGATGACGGACCCGGCACTATCAGCTGTCGAGTGAGGAATAGAAACCATTTAGCCCTATGCTAAATCACTGCACTTCCTAGCAGACAGTTTACTTCTGTGACCATTGAGTACACCACCAAGACCTTATCGCCTTTCATCAATAATGATGATAATGTCCCTCAATGTCCGAAACACTTCTAGTGCTCGACTAGCTACAAAAGCGTACGACACACTACCACAAGTGAATCTAGTAAACTCCGTATTAACTTTACGAAACCTATTCCAAGAATATTTTGCAAGGTTAACACTTCCACATAATAAACTTCTTTCTAAGTTTAATTATGTTTTTCTATCCTCGTAGGACTACAAATCTTTCTACAGAATTTCCGCACAACCGTCCGTTATGCCTGTCCTACCCGTACTGAATTCTCGCCTCTAGACTATTACACGTGAACGGGGAGCATCCCAACTGGTTTAGCCCAGCCTCTTCAACTCACAATAACATTTTTACTGATACATAGAACAAACTGACCATACCAGCCGTTATAGTTTCACACCTTCAGCTCTCCTTGACTTGGCACAGGCCCTCGCTATAACTATAGCCTACTCTATATATATACATTAAGCATATAACCATTTCGCCTTGCGACAATCATCACCAAAAGCATAGATCAAAAATGACACAAAGCGTGGAGAACGTGTTTCTTCAAGTCATCATGGAGCAAGGGACGCAATTCAACCACAACCTAGTACACATGACCACGTAAAGTGTTGCGTCCCTTGACTACACTGCTCTGGCCTTCTAAAGGCGGCTTCACACGATCATTGATAGACCTGTCTCTTCTTCTTCGCTAGACCAGTCACCTACCTTTTTTCTTGGAAACTCTTTCCGGACACAACTCCTCATTTGTGTGAGAGGTCTGTTGGATCAGGATGGAAATATTGGACGCTTTCTGCCAGGTGGTCACTGGGGCTTCCTATGATTTTATTATCTGGCAATGTAGACATTTAATATGTATGTGTTTTGTTGATACAGTATTTTATAAATAAATAAATAAATAAGAGTATAGCTTCAGCGTCCCCTGCGTGAAATGTCTTTATTGTAAAGTGACCGGCTGGTGTAGTGCCTTCAGTGTTACCACTAGGGTTGTTTCGGCCGATCTTTTATGCGGATCAGTGGCGAGTCCTCTTAGCGAAGTTGTGGTTTTGATTTTGTGGTTCGGATTCGGCTACACTGGTCATGATTTGGCTCGGCTGGAGTCCGCTGGACCTAAAGCAATAATCATGTACTGTTACTAGGGATTTGTCGTGTTTCACATGGTGTGTGTGTGGGGGGAGGGGGTAAGGGTGGGTGGTATGTTGGGGATAAGGAGGGCGGGGGGGGGGGGGGGGGGGGGGCGGAGAGGGAGGAATATTAAAAAAAAAGAAAAGAAAAGAAAAAAAAAACTTTGCGATTGTGGATACCCGCTCGAAGCTAAGAGAACATAAACAATCTGGAATATGCGAATGAATGCTTACTTATTTTCTTCTACTCTTTGTTAACATGCAAAATTCCTGATACTAGGCTTTCTCGTTGACTTGTTGCCAAAACACTGCCAGTGTCCATTTTGATGGTACATGTCACTGAGTTCTGACGTCATGCAAGACAACGACGTCAACATTATAAAACATGGCGACTGCATTGTTCAGCCAAATTATTTGACTCGACATTTCTTGAATTTACCTGGGTAAAAATGGACGTTCCTGGACAGAAAGAAACAGGTACCTTAATTTTCTTATTCTTAACTGTGCACAGCACGACTGTTTTTTCAAAGTGAATCGCGTCTGTTTGGTAAACATTGCTGATATCCCAAAGTTGAGGAGGTTTTCTTCGAACAGTCAGAGTATCCACAGTGAAAGAAGAGCACCTTCATTGTTCAGTTCATACAGTGTTGGGTTACCAGACAGACACCATATCCCTATCCTATCCCGTAACTCGAAAGTCGTTGGGGCACCACTGATGATCGTTTAACCAGCGTACTCCAACTTTCTCTGTCCTCAGCAACCCTCATGGATTCGCTCAGTGTCAAGCCAGTCATGCAGAAAAAGATCGTGGTCACTTACGATCTCTGCTCCTGGAAAAGTGCGTGTCCTGCTAATGTTGACGCTTGATCTGAAGCGTTTCTTGACCATGATGTAGTCAATCTGGTTGTGGTGCTCCCAGCTGGTACTGTGCCAGGTCCATCGTCTGGATTTTGTTTGAGACCAAGCGTGTTTGCTAGTATCAGATTGTTGTATCTGGCAAACTCCATGAGACTCAGACCTCTGTTATTTGTCTCGTTGTTGCAGTGGGGTCCACATGTGTCTTCCAAGCTGTGATGCGCATAGTGGCCAACATTGGCATTGCAACCGACTTGCACTATGACTATGTCCTTCCTCGGCACTTGGTCAAGGACAGCCTGCAGATGTTCATAGAAATCCTCGACTTCGCTGTCGTCATAGGCTGACGTTGGGGCATATACCTAAATGATGGTGATGTTAAAAGGGGCTGCTCTCAAACGGATGGTAATGAGTCTACTGGTGACTGGGCGGCAACCCATGACAGGGGCTAGAAAGTCTTTATAGACCAAGAATCCAACGCCGTGTTCATGCCTGTCACCTCTCCCGCTGAAATAAAGCTTGTGGCCGTTTTGTTGTCGTTCTTTCACTTAGACCTTTCAGCGGAAGACATTAACCCACAACGGAACAAATTCTAAACATTTTTCGCGGGATTTGTATGCATACAATCGCTAATCTAACGATCTAGATCTATCGTTAATAGTTATGTCTTATCTTTTAAGTTTGATGTCTTTTCAGAACCCAACAAGCAGATCTCGAGGGAGATATTGAAGGGCCTTCTGCACGATGACACTTTTGTGGATTATTTCAACGTTTTCCTCAACCTGCCGGTACGTCACAGTTTCGACTTTGGTCGCTTTTAGATCCAAGAAAAAGTAAATGGCCCTATTACATGACTTACAGATACGAAACTTTTCAGGACACCCAGTTGTTGTGGTTTTTTTCCCCATAGTAGTCCAGTTTCCTCCCTCCCTTCAATTCACAACTTTCCGGGTCTGGCTTGTTTTGCTTTTATCAAAGCTTGATGCGTGACTTTTAAATATGGCAAATTGAAGAAAATGACGATTGTTAGAGCCAGAAAACGAGTGGGATAAGTATAAAAACGGTACATGCTCAGTGAAAGGATGCAAAAAACAATCGTAGAGGCCTGTATTTGTGGCGACTTCGGAGGTGCGTCGATCATCGACAGAAAGTGAAACAGGACCTGAAGACTCTTGTAGTTTTCCATAGCTTCGCCGTCGCAACCTTCACAAAACACGAAGTAGTTGACTATGTTAGGCGAGCGTTGTGGCCAAGTGGGCTAAGGCGGGACTAACTTGCCTTGTCCACAAGCCAGAAACCAATGGCGCCTGACAAGTGTGAGGTCGAACCAGCATCTGGGCGTTATGTTTTTCCGAATATTTTTCAAAAATTCACAAATAATGTTAGGTAGGTAGGGTTTAGGCGCGCCACTGGCGATAGAAAGGGAAAATAAACTGCAGCCAAAAAAAAAATATATATATATGTGAGGGTACGATACATACATGCCTGTGTATACATGCCTGTGACACATGTTATTATTCTTGAATATTTGGAAATAACTCACTAAAACACGCGGAGAAAGAAACCGGAAGTATGTTTCATTGAGGGGATTCCCGTTGGTGCATAGGAGAGCAGAAAAGTGCGAATAATGGTGTAAAATGCGGTAAATCTACATTTAACCAAAAAATAATTATATAAATAAAAAATTATAATTATTAAATAAAGATTTCTCTCCCGTCTTCTGTAATAAAAGTGGAGGAACGGTGGCCTAATGGTAGAGCTTTGGCTTGCGGATCTGAAAGTCCCGGGTTCGAGCCCAGGCCGGGGCATTGTGTTGTGTCCTTGGCAAAGACACTTTACTCATGTTTTCCTACTCTACTCCTTCGGATGAGAGTATAAACCGAGGTCTAGTCTGTGTCGCATACATTCCATCATAACGGACTTAAAAGATCCTGACGCTCATGTCCTAGACGGGTGAGTGCCGGTGACAGGAACACACCCAGCATGCACTAGGTCCTTCTCCCCCATCCCTGGCTGCCCAGGATAGTGCTCAGTTTTCTGGTGCGTTATTACAACGCGCCCAAAGGCTGCAAGTTGGCGCTTCGGGTGGCTTGAGTTAGATCCTGTATCGGCCAGCGCCTTGAGCAGCTCTTGAGCTGGAAAAGCGCTATATAAGAACGATTAAATAAATAAATAAATAATAGCGATTTCATCAGATCGCCGCGCTTTGAGTTTAATTGAAGAAAACGCGCGTGATAGGATCCTGTGTTATTATTATTATTATTATTATTATTATTATTATTATTATTATTATTATTATTATTATTATTATTATTATAGCTACTGTTTGGCTTTGTCTGGTCAGGTGTTTGGACAGAGAGTACTGTTCAAGCGACTCTCCAAAACCTTTATCTTCAGCCCGCCAGTACAAGTTCGCATCCACGTAAGTTTTGTCAACAAGGGAGGGCATTATGCAAATAATAGTACCTGGGTCCGCAATAACGCAGCTATAGGGGGTCCCCGATAACACAGCGGTTGTGGATCCCCGATGACACAGCGGTAGTGGATCCTCGATGACACAGCGGTAGTGGATCCCTGATAACACAGCGGTACGATAACCACCCTACGTAGATCTATCATTCTAAAACTATGATACAATTCATAATTCTGCTAACGAGAATCCACCATCAGTGATGTCGTTTTCGTCGGCAAATCGGCCATTCACCGATAAAATTCCAAAATGTCGGAAAGAGTCATGTTCTGATTGGCCCGCTGTCCTAAGGTTTTACGCCTCAATCGGCCACCCACTGGCCGGTTTTTGCTTGTCTCATGTCTGTTTCGTTGTTATTGCTTCTGGCCATATTAATTTCCTATCGGATAAATAAAGGTGTCAGGGCTAGAAATTAACTTTTTTCTTTGGGGGCCACCGGGCCCCTTGATTGAAAAATTTGAGGGCCCACAAGCAACTTTCGGGGCCCAACTTGAAAAATAATGCAAACAAAAAACAAAAGAATTATTGACAATATAATAAGTAGAAAGTACAATTTGTCTGATAATCTAAAATAAAAACAATTTAATTTCCAATTTTGCTGAGTGATGTCATTTTGCCTTTTCTTTCACTTTCAAACATTACCAACAAAAAATGGGAAAACACACACACACACACACACACATTCAGTGACACACATATTCCAGTGACTAGTGAGCCTGAAATGGCCATTAAACAAAATAGAAAAAAATCAAGTGAGTCTCTTGTATAATACTGTTCAGTTTTGTGACTGAGTATTGCACTATACACATCATTAAATTTTTAATATGAGTAACATAACAAAAAATCTGACCTCAATGCACAAAAGTTCAAAACAAAACCATGAAAGGGAACTAAACTTATCAGTACTCTTCCTTGTTCACTTCAAGGCCATGCCATGGAAATCTTTTTTTCCACCCTTCATTGTAGTTCCTTGATCTTTTTTCCTCTTCATACTTCTTTTTTCTCTCTTTTTCTTGTTCTTTCCTTTCGTCGACGTTTTCTTCTGGCGTCTTTCGCTTCCCAAAAATTGGAAAATACGCCATCGCCGATTGTTTTAGCAACTGTATGGCGACGATATGTAGCCATACTTTCGTACTTGCAAAGATGGACATTTTGCGCTTATGTTGTTCCATAGCCTTTTGTTTATTATATTAAAAAGATATTAAGTGTATATTAAACCTTTGAGTGCAAAATTAAAGGGTTTTCGCTTATTTTCTGTTTTATTTTTCCTGTCCAAATTTAGGGCACTGGTGTGGGTTGCTTCCCTTGGCCCAAATACGAAACTGCCGAGTAGAGCTAGCTAAAGCAGACGAATTATTTTGCGGGCCAAGCGGGCCCTTCGTTTTTAAACTTTCCGAGCCCGAAATCAACTTTGCGGGTTTTTGGCCCCGGGCCCCCGCTAATTTCGAGCCCTGGTGTTAAGAGTTATTGTCGAACATCGCGTATCGGAAGCGCCAAGGAGACGACACATGCATCAGCAGAGAGAGTTAGAGTAACTCCCCTTGTTGCGAACGGCGTGCTTCCGGCAATTAAACTTTTTGTTTCGAAATGCCGCCGAAAATGGTGTTAGGTGTTCGAAAGAAGTCAAAATGATGGCCGAAAGATTTTTAAAATGTCCTAAAGGTTTGTGACTGAATCGGCCAAATGGCCTATGCTGAAAATTTCTAGCATCATCACTGCACCATACTTGATTATTGCCCCTGTCTTTTTAACTTTATTTTTATGAGATAAAAAAGAAGTAAAAATTTAATTTTATTGTTTTAATTGATTTTATTTATAGAACGTTATTAATTAATTAATTAATTAAGTTATTTATTTACTTATTTATTTTACTTCTTTGTGGATGAGTGTGTAAACCGAAGTATACAGGTACAGGAGTGAGATTTAGCGGTCGTCCGGTCGCCCGAGGCGACTTAAAACTGGCTCGGGCGACCTCACTTTATAATTGAGCCAGCCCGCCTGGCGACCTAAAAAAATATACTACTTGCAGACTTTTAGAAGCTCGGTCCGAAGCGAAAGCGTTTTTAGGTCACTGTTCGTCTGCTACGAGTATGAAGCATACGCGAGCGTTATTTCCCTTTGCCTACTTCCCTTTCGCGCCAAGCGCGCTGTCTGCTTTGTTTGTGAAAAAGACACTCGCAACAAATTACGTGTATTGTCAAAATTTGTGTTTTATATGTGAACGATTGTCGGGCTGCCTAAAAATCATGCGGGCTACCTCACTTTACTTACTAGCTAGCCCGGCGGGCTAGTTAGTCTCCTGGGTTAAATCTCACCCCTGCAGGTATGCTACTTTTTCTGGAATTCCATGAATTCCGGGAGATCGATATTTGGCTTTCCGGGTGATTGAAAAATTTCCGGAAGTATTAAAAAAATCTGTGTCGAAAAAAAAAAAGCAAGCGTTCTTATCACGGTAGGCGATATCAGCGGGATTCGTCTGCTAGACCGCCATGACAGTCAATTTAACGATCATATCAAAGCGGCGTTGTGATTGGCTAGCTAAATTTATCTCACCAATCAGATTGCTTCTCTCTTACGTGATTCGCTCTGTGTTATAGCCAGTTGTTTCCGTTTGATTTTTGACAGTCTTCACCACGATTCTCTGTTTTTTTAAGTTTGATAACGTGTGGAAGCGTTTTTGTGATGATAAATACTACTAATGGTAGCATAGTATCAAAATGTTTCGAACCGACATTGTAATAAGGAACACAGTAGGAGACTGGGACAAAGGTCTCAAAAACAAGTGGCGTTGGGACTGGCTGCAGAGAACACTGGATTATGAAGTAAAAGTTGTCGGAAAAGAAAAAGAAAAAAAGAAGTACGTCGAGAAATTTGGCGACCACATCGAAAAGCTTAAGGTTCCGGGCAAAGCTTACTGTACACTGTGCCGGACTGAAATAAGTTATGGCGGTTCTGGAGCAGCTGACTTGGCAGGCCATCTTAAGTCCAAGAGGCACAGAGAGAAGAAGATCGAATTGGAGAAGAATACTCATCTTCCATTTTACAAAAAGCAATCGAAGAAAACATGACTTTGTAAAAAGAACACTTTTAAACTCAAGGTTAGTTTATTTTGTTCACTCTTCTGAGGACTGATGTTATTTCTAAATGACAGACTATAATACAATAATGTTAACAGACATGTAGGCCTACCAGTGTCATTTCTTGTATATACTTTAAACTAAAATGTTTGGGGTTTTTTCGTCTTTGTTGATTGATTTTTCGTCTCTCAAAAAGTGCTCAGAATGTGCCAGATTGCACAGATTTTAACTTTTAAAAAAAATTTACAGGGGGGCATGCCCCCGGACTCCCCTAGGGGGCTCGGCTGCTTTGCAGGCTCGCTCTCGGGGCTCTGCTAATCCTTCCAAAATTTTCCTGGAAAACAAAATTTTCCGAGTAGCATGCCTGGTATAGTATGCGCACGCACATTCCATCGTACGGACTTTTTTTTTAAAGATCCTGACGCTCACGCCCTCGGCTGAGGCTACACCATTACACCCAGCAAGCACTAGGTCCATTTTTCCCATGCCGGGTCCCCAAGGTGTGTAGATGTGAAGGAGATCTGATAAATATTGGGGAGGGGGGGGGGGGCTATCGGTGAACGCTTTGAACACCAAACAGCAGATTTTGTTCTTGATGCGCTGGTCGACTGGCAACCAGTGAAGTTTGTAGAGGAGAGGGGTGATATGCTGTCGTTTCTGTGACCTACAGATAAGACGAGCTGCGGCATTTTGGGCCGTGTTCTCTAGGTGGTGGCCGAGAGATGGGAGTTAAATGCTTCGCTCGGCTACAATTGCATTGAATTGTATTGCTTATTATTGCAGCTGTGCATGCAATGTCTTTTAATTGAAGTCTTAAAAGGTGTCGTGTGGAATGTGTGTGAGACTGTAAACTAACATCGGAGCAATTCCCATAATTATGAACGTCACCAGATCATCAGGCCTTGCAAAGACCATCCTGCAAGGCACAGTGCAAGGAGGTAGAAGAAGAGGGAGACCGAAAAAAAGGTGGGAGGACAACATTCGAGAATGGACTGGTTTGACACTGAGCGAAACAATCAGGGTTGCTGAGGACAGGGAAAGATGGGGTACGCTGGTTAAACGATCATCTGCGGTGCCCCTACGACCTCCGAGTTATGGGATAGGATAGCATAGGATAGGATAGGATAGGATAGGATAGGATAGGATAGGATAGGATAGGATAGGATAGGATAGGATAGGATAGGATAGGATGCAATGTGTGTTGTCATTTGGCTCAATGGGTCCTGTATTCTGTATTGTGTATTGTGGCAGAATCATCGTGTGCTGGATTGGATGAGTGAGCAGAGGTACAACTTGTTCACGCGAACACGACTGGCGCACGAATACCGGCTGGCGTCCCAGCTGCAGCGGGTTCGATTCTCCTTCAGGTTCAGAAACATCGGCAGTGAGTGCCACACTTTTCACACGCCTCTTCACCCTAGGTCAACATGATGATGATGATGATGATGATGATGATGATGATGATGATGATGATCTGGTAACGCAGTCCTCCTCCTTCTTCTCCTTCTTCTTCTTTTTCTTCTTCTTCTTCTCCTCCTCATTCTTGTCCTTCTCCTTCTTCTTCCCCATTCTTATTCTCTTCTTCTTCTTCTTCTTCTTCTTCTTCTTCTTCTTCTTCTTCTTCTTCTTCTTCTTCTTCTTCTCATCCTTCTCCTTCTTCTATCTTTTTCTTCTTCTTCTCCTCCTCCTTCTCCTCCTTCTCCGTATTTTTCTTCTCCTCCTTCTTCTTCTCCTTCTCCTTCTTCTTCTTCTTCTTCTTCTTCTTCTTCTTCTTCTTCTTCTTCTTCTTCTTCTTCTCCTGCATCTTCTTCTCCTCCTCCTTCTTCTTCTTTTCTTCTTCTTGTTCTTCTTCTTCTTCTCCTTCTCCTTTTCTTTTTTTCTTCTTTTTCTTCTTCTTCTTCTTCTTCTTCTTCTTCTTCTTCTTCTTCTTCTTCTTCTTCTTCTTCTTCTTCTCCTTCTCCTCCCCCTGCATCTTCTTCTCCTCCTCCTTCTTCTTTTCTTCTTCTTGTTCTTCTTCTTCTCTTCTTCTTCTTCTTCTTCTTCTTCTTCTTCTTCTTCTTCTTCTTCTTCTTCTTCTTCTTCTTCTTCTTCTTCTTCTTCTTTTTCTTCTTCTTCTTCTTCTCCTCCTGCATCTTCTTCTCCTCCTCCATCTTCTTCTTTTCTTCTTCTTCTTCTTCTTCTTCTTCTTCTTCTTCTTCTTCTTCTTCTTCTTCTTCTTCTTCTTCTTCTTCTTCTTCTCCTTTTTCTTCTTCTTCTTCTTCTTCTTCTTCTTCTTCTTCTTCTTCTTCTTCTTCTTCTTCTTCTTCTTCTTCTTCTTCTTATTCTCCTCCTTCTCCTTCTTCTTCTTCTTCTCTTCCTCAACCTCCTCACCCTCCTTCTTCTTCTCTTTCTTGTTCTCCTTGTTCTTGCTCTTCTTCTTTTTAATCACTACCTTTGCGTTTTTTCTATTCCGACTTCTGTATTAGCGATCCCATCAGATCCCATCAGATCCCATCAGATCGCCCCTCTTTGAGTTTGATTGAATAAAATCGCGTATTGTATTTTGATGATGATGATGATGATGATGATGATGATGATGATGATGATGATGATGATAAAGATGATGATGATGATCATAATGATGATGATCATGATGATCATGATGATCATGATGATGATTTTGTGTTCGTACGCCAGGGGACGAAGGTTACCGGACAGACTTGCTGAAGAACTTGTGCACGCGCCTGTTCGGCACCGTGGCGGGAATGTACCTGTTCAAAGAGTTCCTGCGGGGCACGTGCGGGCAGCGCGTGGTGGCGTGCTGGCTGCACGTGCAGGCTTTCCGCAAGGTCAAGGACCCTGGCAGGCGGCAGGAGCTTTTCCAGGCCATCCGGAAGCATTACCTGAAACCGGTCCTGACCTGGCAAGGTCCGGAAGGCCTGCAGGAGATGTTGGCTACAGGTAAGACCGCACACAGTCAGCGCTTTTGTTCCACCTCTGCCCTATGACCCGGGTCGAGGCGCAACAACTCAAATAGAATTGGGCTATAGCCCGGGTGATCAACCGGGCTAGCTCGAATGGCCCGAGGAAAAAAGAAACAAACTTCGGGCAAACAAAGCGGGCAAAGATGGAGCGGGGAAAGAGCAACCAATCGGCAGATGTTTTGGGGGTAACTTGTGTTCCCCCAAGGTAGAGCGAACACGCCGTCCATTTTGACAACTTGCTTCCATTCCCTCTTGTTTAACTCGTTCATGTGGCGACGTTTCCCGCAGAAATTTAAAAAAATAATAAAAAAAATAAAATAACTGAATAGACAAATGGAGATATTGCCGACCGGTACTGCCTACTAGGGTTTCGGACTATTGAAAAGACAACCGGTACCTCAGCCATCCCCAAAGCTTGGTAGGAACATTGCCTAGGTTAGTGGCGTGACTACAGTGCCATCGTCATTCCTATCCTAATCCTATCCTATCCCGTAACTCGAAGGTCGTTGGGGCACCGCAGCTGATCGTTTAACCAGCGTACTCCATCTTTTTCTGTCGCTTCTCCCCCTGCTCGAAGCAATTTCGTGGGTATGTTGTCCACTCCTGCTGACTTCCCTTTTACAGCGATTGCACTGCTGCCTCAATTTCTTCTTGGAGGATTTGGAGGATGTTTTCTTCTTCTCTGTTCTGGGGACATACTAGAATTGATGTGTCTCCGTTTGGTGTGTGGTTGTAAAGGTCAGATCATTACTCTGTCCATCTATCCAAAACTTCTTGTTCTTCTGTAAGGCATATGTCAGACTTGATTTGAATCCTGGAGACCTTGGGCTATTTAACACTTGTCAGCCACATCGCAGTCTGGTAGGTTTTTTTGCTGTTGTTCTTGTTCAGACTGTCCAGTTCTCCTCTGCTGTGTATATATATATCTACAACGAAGAATACAAAGCATGGAGATGAGGTGCTACAGAAGACTTCTGGGCATTTCCTATACCCAACACATCACCAACGACGAAGTCCGACAGACCATCACACAAGGTATTGGACAACACGATGACCTGCTCACAGTGGTGAAAAAACGGAAACTCCGATGGTATGGCCACGTCATCAGATCATCAGATCTTGCAAATACCATCCTGCAAAGCACAATGCAAGGAGGTAGAAGAAGAGGGAGACCAAATAAGAGGTGGGAGGACAACATTCGAGAATGGACTGGCTTGACACTGAGCGAAACAATCAGGGTTGCTGAGGACAGGAAAAGATGGAGTATGCTGGTTAAACGATCATATGTGGTGCCCCTACGACCTCCGAGTTATGAGATAGGATAGGATAGAATAGGACTGTCTCAATGATCAAAGTCATAGGTCGTCACCGGCCATTGTCTAAACACGTTGTTAGGCTGTATCTAAAGTTTGTCCCATCGGATTTGGATAATTGTACTTGCCTACTCTCTCCAACGCTGTTCAACATCTTCCTACAGCGCACAGTGTCAGATGCCATTGCAGATCAGGAATGCATTCTTCTTCTTCTTCTTCTTCTTCTTCTTCTTCTTCTTCTTCTTCTTCTTCTTCTTCTTCTTCTTCTCCTGCTTCTTGTTCTTGTTCTTGTTCTTCTTCTTCTTCTTCTTCTTCTTCTTCTTCTTCTTCTTCTTCTTCTTCTTCTTCTTCTTCTTCTTCTTCTTGTTCCTGTCCTTGTTCTTCTTCTTGATCTTGTTGTTGTTGTTGTTGTTGTTGCTGTTGTTGTTGTTGTTGTTGTTGTTGTTGTTGTTCTTCTTCTTCTTCTTCTTCTTCTTCTTCTTTTTCTTCTTCTTAATCAATCTGGTCTTGATTTGGCTCGGAAGAGTCCGCTGGACCTAAAGCAATAACCATGTAATCTTAATCACTACCTTTGTGTTGTTTCTATTCCGACTCCAGTGATAGCAGTTACATAACAGCATATACACATACGGGATCGGATAGGATTAGATAGTTTGCATATTGTTCACACCATGTTGTCCTTTTGCTTCGTTAGGACAAAGCCAAGTCGCAACACCGCCAACAGCATTTATACTTTTGAACATGCTTATTTTTCAGCTATGTTGGGGTGAATGTCTGGAAATACATTTGAATGGTTTAGCCAGCTTGTTTAATGTTCGGTTGTTTGTCCCTTTCTTCTGTCGCAGACATACTAAACTTCCCCATCATTCCGCTGGAGCAGGACGTGTCCTTGACCTTTAGGCTGAAGCAGAAGCGCCTCTCGCAGCACGAGCTGGACCCCGAGGCACGCGAGGCCCTGGCGCACGTGCAGCGAGTGCTGTTAGTCGCCTTGCAGTCCTATTGGTTGCCCTGCTATCTCCTGCACGTGCTGTCCTCCTGCGATGTCTTGACACTGGAGGTGAGGGAGGGCGACGATCGGGGTTTGAGTGATGGCTGGTGGCGACCATTGCACAGTAGAGGTGTTGCTGTAGTTGATGATGATGATGATCATGATGATGATGATTATGATTGTAACGAAAGGGGTTATATCAAGAAATTGCGTGTATGCGTGCGTGAATATTCTGCGTGTTCTCCCGTCTCACACTCCCTAACTCTAAAGAATTCTTTTGTCGTCACACCCCCTTTCTATTACTAGAAAATAAACAATAATCAACAAAGTACACATAAGTACATACACTTCAATCAATAATATGGAAAACGTCTAAGTAGTTTTTTGTACTCACGTACTTTGAAGCGATAATCCGTGAAAACACACACACTTTCACAAAACCACAAATAAGTCCCAGTCAGATCATCCACGAATAAAGTCACCCATCACCAAAAATCACCAATAAAAATCCCGGTCAGATAATCCAAATATCACCAGTCACAATAATACACCAATAACGATCTGGTCACCGTCGACAGAAAGAGATTTCCCCCAATAGTCTCATGGAGGCTAGGATTCGCTGTGTCTTGCTTTGTCTCTAATATCTGTCTCTGTCTTTATACTATCCTCCTTCTCCTTATCCTTGTCCTTCTCTCCATCTATCCTGGGATTTTTCTCCTCTATCTATCGTCCTCTTCACCGTCGTCAATAATCCTCCACTGCTGCTGCTGTGGTAGCGGTTGCTACTGCTGCCGATGTGGTAGCGGTTGCTACCACTGCTGCTGCGGTAGCGGTTGCTACTGTTGTCGATGTGGTAGCGGTTGCTACTACTGCTGATATGGTAGCGGTTGCTACTACTGCTGATGCGGTAGCGGCTGCTACTGGTGTGGCAGGGGTTGCTGCTGCTGCTCGGCTTTCTTCCTCGTCTTCTTCTTTGGCCTCTTCTCTGGCTCCTTCTTCTTCTCCTTCTTCTTCTCCCTCTTCTTCGCCTTCTCGTCTTCTTCTTTGGCTCTTCTCTGGCCCCCTCTTCTGCTCCTTCTTCTTCTCCCTCTGCTTCGCCTTCTCGTCTTCTTCTTTGGCTCTTCTCTGGCCCCTTCTTCTGCTCCTTCTTCTTCTCCCTCTTCTTCGCCTTCTCGTATTCTTCTTCCTCTTCTTCGCCTTCTCGTCTTCTTCTTCCACTTCTTCTTCTTCTTCCTCTCCTTCTCCTTTACTTCTTCTTTCTTCTTCTTCTTCTTCTTCCTCTCTTTCTCCTTTTCTTCTTCTTTCTTCTTCTTCTTCTTCTTCTTCTTCTTTCTTTCTTTCTTCTTCTTCTTCTTCTTCTTCTTCTTCTTCTTCTTCTTCTTCTTCTTCTTCTTCTTCTTCTTCTTCTTCTTCTTCTCTTTCTCCTTCTCCTCGAGGCCCCTCAGCCGGAGACTTCTGAAAACATACAAGTTTCGCCCACTAAATATCTTGATACATAGACTTCTCTGTATTACCACATATACCTTCCTCTTCTCTCTGCGACAGGACCAGACCAGCAATATAATAATTCAAATCTCATATGTGTCGAACACAGTTCACACATACGCAAAAATTGTAAAACTGATTATAACCACTAATTATTACATATTGACGCTGACTACTTTCATTCACAACAATAAATATAATACTATACATTGCAAGTTGAGGTTTCAACCTCAAATCAAATTATTACTAGTCCAACCTGAATTTCGTTAATCAAAAATATACAACGATCTACCATCTCCATCACCTCCCTATTCCCTCCTTCATACAAATATCAAAATTATTTATTATTAATTCTTATTCCACAATAAGTAGAATATAATCATGGTTAACTATTATTATGTTTATAATACAATATTTCAATGATAAACAATATATATACCTGCAGTCAACAGCTGCTAGAAGTACAACACACAACCACACACTCCGTGGTACAAAAGAAGACTAACTTCACGTTTGAATGTGATTGGCTAACCGTCACATGACTAGCTCAACCAATCAGCATTCAGTTATCAATAGCAAAAAAAATTTACATTTTTATCTTCTCACAGGAAGATACTACAAACAGTCATCGGACCGAAATATTATAAACCCGGTCCGTGACAATGATGGTAATGATGATGTCGATAATGATGAAGAAGGTGACGATAGTGATGACGGCAGTGGCGGCAGTGGTTGTGGGCGTGTTGTTGTGGTTGTTGATGATGACGATGGCAGAGTAGTAGCGATAGTAGTATTAGTAGTAATAGTTGTTGTTGATGTTGTTGCTGTCGTTGTTGTAGCTATTGTTGTTATTGATGAAGAAGAAAAAGCAAAAGAAGAAGAAGAACGACGACGACGACGACGAACAACAACAACAACAACAACAACAACAACATGAGATTTAAAAAAAAAAAAGGATAATTATGAAGAATTAGAAGAGACAAGAAGAAGAAAAAAATGATGATGATGACGACAACGACGATGATGATGATGAGGAAGAGGATGATGATGATGATGATGATGATGATGATGATGATGATGATGATGACTATTACACGCTAACTATAGATTCCGTCCCGGTGCTTGTACTGTAGAGATCCTATACACGCAACTCGTTCACACTCACAAACAAAGCAGAATATTCAACAAAGTGCTCAGATTTGATAACTTGCTGCCAGAAAGATCTCGAAGAATCCTTCATTGGTAAACAAACAATTCTGTTAAATATATATAAAAAGTCTGATGTCTCTCTCACGATATCAGTCAAAGAAACTCAATGAATATCATGCCAAGCTTTCCCAGCATCAAGGCAGAACGAAAACAACAGTAAACAGGGGCTGTCATTGCACCAAAACTGAAACTCCGATGGTATGGCCACGTCACCAGATCATCCGGTCTTGCAAAGACCATCCTGCAAGGCACAGTGCAAGGAGGTAGAAGAAGAGGGAGACCGAAAAAGAGGTGGGAGGACAACATTTGAGAATGGACTGGTTTGACACTGAGCGAAACAATCAGGGTTGCTGAGGACAGGGAAGTGGTGCCTCTACGACCTCCGGATAGGATAGGATAGGCTAGTCATTGCACCAAACAAAATGTTCATAATTATCTTGAGCGTTCCAATCGTACTACGCGAAACAGGATACAACAGCTGCATACATGTTGAGAAACTCGTGAACCTGCGTTTCAGTCGCACTAATATACCAGCACAGAAAACAACTGCTTACGTTTTCAGAAACTGGTGAGGCCGGAGAAGAACGCCAAGATGGACATCAGGAAGCTGAAAGGCCTGGCGCAAGTATACAACGTCTACAACAGATCCATCCCCAACTCGGAACAGGTAGCACTGGATGACGACGACGACGACGATGATGATGATGATGATGATGATGATGATGATGATGATGATGATGATGATGATGATGATAATGATGATGATGGTGGTGGTGGTGGTGATGGCGATAATGAAGATGATTATGATGATGATGATGATGATGATGATGATGGTGATGATGATGGTGATGATGATGATAACCACCTCCCCCTGGTGGCACTCACCAGTCCAGGACATGAGCGTCAGGATCTTTAAAGTCGTCTGTGTAAAACACATGTTGGATGATTGTTGTTAGGTTGTGGCAAGGATTGAAAACGCCGCGACCCAACGCCGGCCAAAATATGCGTGGGGGGAGGCGGAGAGAGAGGGGGGTGGTTCATCCCTGGACCAGGTTATCTCCCTTTCCTCAATACCGGGGTTTTCCCAACAACGTGAACCTACCGGTAGCAATATTTTGTAACTTATTTATTTATTTAATTACTCTATGTGTATATTTGTGTACGATTATTATTATTATTATTATTATTATTATTATTATTATTATTATTATTATTATTATTATTATTATGGTTCTTCTTCTTCTTCTTCTTCTTCTTCTTCTTCTTCTTCTTCTTCTTCTTCTTCTTCTTCTTCTTCTTCTTCTTCTTCTTCTTCTTCTTCTTCTTCTTCTTTTTCTTCTTCTTCTTCTTTTTATTATTATTAATATTATTATTATTATTATTATTATTATTATTATTATTATTATTATTATTATTATTATTATTATTATTATGGTTCTTCTTCTTCTTCTTCTTCTTCTTCTTCTTCTTAATATTATTTTTATTATTAATATTCTTCTTCTTCTTCTTCTTCTTCTTCTTCTTCTTCTTCTTCTTCTTCTTCTTCTTCTTCTTCTTCTTCTTCTTCTTCTTCTTCCTAATATTATTAATATTATTATTAATTTTATTATTATTATTATTATTATTATTATTATTATTATTATTATTATTATTATTATTATTATTATTATTATTATTATGGTTCTTCTTCTTCTTCTTCTTCTTCTTCTTAATATTATTAATATTATTATTAATATTATGATTAATATTATTATTATTATGGTTCTTCTTCTTCTTCTTCTTCTTCTTCTTCTTCTTCTTCTTCTTCTTCTTCTTCTTCTTCTTCTTCTTCTTCTTATTATTATTATTATTATTATTATCATCACATTTTTATTGCTTTGAAGGGGAAGACAGGAGGCAGAAAACTGATGCTAAGAATAAGTTGGACGAAGAGAAGGAGGAGAAGGAAGAGGAGAAGGAAGAACAATATGGCGGAGGCGGAAGTACACCCACTTCCGGCGACAGCTGCAGCGCCACCTTTGCAAGCGGGGACACCAACTACAACTCTCAGGGAGGAGAAAGCAGCGGGACTGAGAACAGCAGAGTCAGTGACAGACAATACAGTGAGTAGGAGGAATGATTGTTCTAGAAGGCAGTAACTGCCTGTAGAGCCTCTCATCGTAGTGCCAGTGTTAATTAGTTACAGTACACAGGCGTTTATGATTGTGTCTTAATGCCTAAAACGATTATGTTTCCTATCTTATCCTATCCCGTAACTCTGAGGTCGTTGGGGCACCACAGATGATCGTTTAACCAGCATACTCCATCTTTCCCTGTCCTCAGCAACCCTGATGGCTTCGCTCAATGTCAAGCCAGTCCATTCTCGAATGTTGTCCTCCCACCTCCTTTTCGATGATGTTTAATACTGTGATAATCTACTATTTTGCTGTTGTTTTGCAATCCCCTGTGACTCCAGTACATTACATTACATTACATAATTGTTGCTTTAGGTCCAGCGGACTCTTCCGAGCCAAATCAGGACCGGACAACCCCCAATCCGCATAAAAGATCTGCTGAAACAACCCTAGTGGGAAAACTGAATGCCCTCCACCAGCCAGTCACTTTACAATAAAGACATCCCACGCAGGGGACGGCTGAGGCTTCACCCCAACTTATCGAACCCCCGTTTACAAAAACAAAATAGAATACAAACATCATTATAAATTATCAACAAAACACATACATATAAAATGCCTACATTGCTAAATAATAACATCATAGGAAGCCCTAATGACCACCTGGCAGAAAGCTTCCAATATTCCCAAGCTGATCCAACAGACCTCATACACAAACAAGGAGTCTAGTCCCGGAAGAGTTTTCAAGAAAAAAGGTAGGTGATTGGTCTAGCGAAGAAGAAGATAGTATAGCAGATTGATAGAACAGAGCAGGACTGAGAAAGAGCAAATGAGAAAGACAGCGGCAGTGGGAATTTAAAGCACTAAATTTCCAGAAAGTGGGGATACTATTTATACTGAAACCCCCGGCACCCCAACGGGGGTGTGACTCCAGTGGACTGCGATATCTTGTGACATGGAACTTACTGCTCGGCTTTTGCAACTGTGATGTGTGTGTGTGTGTGCGTACGTGTGTGGGTGTGCGTACGTGCGTGTGTGTGTGTGTATTTGTGTGCTTGTATAAGCGCACAACTGGGGATTTTTTTCATATAAACTTGGTAACAAATAAAGTTGTTGAGAAATACGAAGAAGCAAAAATCGTATCCATTTTTTCAAAAACCCTATTTCCTACTAGAAAAAAAGCTTCACACAACCCCAAAAGTCGAGAAATCGCATATTCCCCATCTTCTTTTTTTAATTAGATACTAATCTTAAAGCTCTTTGGGATTGTCCCACAACCATAGCTCAAGTGGTAGAGCGTTCTCCTGGCACATCGATGACGCAGGTTCGAATCCCTTAGTGGGCGAAATGGCCAAATTTTTTACTGCCCATTTTAGCAGTATGAGTGCTATGCTGGTTCAGTGTTGATTTAGGTCCCCACTCCTAGTTCCCTGGGATGGTTATCCCCGTCTGCCCTATCGCCAATGGTGGGTGTCGACGTTAAACATCAGTGCTCATTCTTGGCAAAGGTTAGCGTTTGCCAACACTGGATGATCATGTACAACCTATCCTATCCTATCCTATCCCGTAACCTGGAAGTCGTAGGGGCAGCACAGATGATCGTTTAACCAGCATACTCCATCTTTCTCTGTCTTCATCAGCCCTGATGGCTTCGCTCAGTGTCAAACCAGTCCATTCTCGAATGTTGTCCTCCCACCTCTTTTTCGGTCTCCCTCTTCTTCTACCTCCTTGCACTGTGCCTTGCAGAATAGTCTTTGCAAGGCCTGATGATCTGGTGACGTGGCCGTACCATCGGAGTTTCCGTTTCTTCACCACTGTGAGCAGGACATCGTGTTGTCCAATGGCTTGTGTGATGGTCTGTCGGACTTCGTCGTTGGTGATGTGTTGGGTATAGGAAATGCCCAGAAGTCTTCTGTAGCACCTCATCTCCATGCTTTGTATTCTTCGTTGGAGATCTGCTGTGAGGGTCCATGCTTCGCAAGCATATAGGAAGATGGAGATGACAAGGGAGCGCAGCAGTCCTACTTTGGAATGTAGACTGATGGTCCTGTCTTTCCAAATGGGCTTCAACCTTGTCAGGGCAGCAGTTTGTGCGATCCTGGAGAGGACTTCCTGTCGGGACCCATTGTCTGATACAATGGCTCCTAAATATTTGAAGTTATTTAGTCAAATATTTAGGAGCCATGTACAACAAAGGGACTAATATCTCTGTGATGAATGAATATTTTCAAGTCAGAGTTGACAGTATCACACTGTCTTGTAACACTTTCCACACACAGACTTTGCTGTCATGCTGCAGTTGTCCTCCTAATTAGGGCCCCCTGTGGGGTTGCCGGGTGTGTCTGTATAAATAGTATCCCCACCTTCTGGAAATTTGGTGCTTTAAATTCCTACTGTCGCTGTCTTTCTCATTTGTTCTTTCTCATTCCTACTCTGTTCTATCAATCTATTATACTATCTTCTTCTTCGCTAGACCAGTCATGTACCTTTGTTCTTGAAAACTCTTCCAAAACGCCTTATTTGTGAATGAGGTCTTTTAGGTCAGCTTGGGAATATGGGACGCTTTCTGCCGAATGATCACCAAGGGTCCTATGGTATTATTATTATTTAGCAATGTAGGTATTTTATATGTATGTGTTTTGTTGATATTTTATAATGATGTTTATGTTCTATTTTGTTTTTATAAATGGGGGTTCGATAAATTAGCGTATAGCCTCAGCATCCCATGCGTAAGATGCCTTTATTGTAAAGTGACCGGCTGGTGGAGTGCCTTCAGTGTTACAACTTAGATTGATTCAGCAGATTTTTTTATACGGATCAGGAGTGAGTCCTCTTTCAACCTAGTTTTGGTTTTGATTTTGTGGTCCTGATTCGGTTCTTTGCAGTCCGCTGGACCCTGTAAGCAATGAATAACTAACTAACTTCTAATTAGGGCCGAGGACAGTCTTCCACAAAGATTTTCACCTTACCTTCCAAGTGTATGGCTGTGTGAGGCTGTCACCTTTGACTGACAAATATTCATTGGGAACTACGAGTTGTCAGTTCCTCTTCGACTCCTCTGTGCTGTATGTGTTCTTTGTGAACAGAATGTTGACTCCTCTGTGCTGTATGTGTTCTTTGTGAACAGAATGTAGACTCCTCTGTGCTGTATGTGTGTTTTGTAAACAGAATGTAGACTCCTCTGTGCTGTTTGTGTGCTGTGTGAACAGAATGTAGACTCCTCTGTGCTATATGTGTGTTTTGTAAACAGAATGTAGACTCCTCTGTGCTGTATGTGTGCTTTGTGAACAGAATGTAGACTCCTCTGTGCTGTATATGTGCTGTGTGAACAGAATGTAGACTCCTCTGTGCTGTATGTGTGCTTTGTGAACAGAATGTAGACTCCTCTGTGCTGTATGTGTGCTTTGTGAACAGAATGTAGACTCCTCTGTGCTGTATATGTGCTGTGTGAACAGAATGTAGACTCCTCTGTGCTGTATGTGTTCTTTGTGAACAGAATGTAGACTCCCCTGTGCTGTATGTGTGCTTTGTGAACAGAATGTAGACTCCTCTGTGCTGTATGTGTGCTTTGTGAACAGAATGTAGACTCCTCTGTGCTGTATGTGTGCTTTGTGAACAGAATGTAGACTCCTCTGTGTTGTATGTGTGAACAGAATGTAGACTCCTCTGTGTTGTATGTGTGAACAGAATGTAGACTCCTCTGTGCTGTATATGTGCTTTGTGAACAGAATGTAGACTCCTCTGTGTTGTATGTGTGAACAGAATGTAGACTCCTCTGTGTTGTATGTGTGCTTTGTGAACAGAATGTAGACTCCTCTGTGCTGTATGTGTGCTTTGTGAACAGAATGTAGACTCCTCTGTGCTGTATGACTGTGTGCTTTGTGAACAGAATGTAGACTCCTCTGTGCTGTTTGTGTGTTTTGTGAACAGAATGTAGACTCCTCTGTGCTGTATGACTGTGTGCTTTGTGAACAGAATGTAGACTCCTCTGTGCTGTATGTGTGCTTTGTGAACAGAATGTAGACTCCTCTGTGCTGTATGTGTGCTTTGTGAACAGAATGTAGACTCCTCTGTGCTGTTTGTGTGCTTTGTGAACAGAATGGAGACTCCTCTGTGCTGTTTGTGTGCTTTGTGAACAGAATGTAGACTCCTCTGCGATGTATGTGTGCTTTGTGAACAGAATGGAGACTCCTCTGTGCTGTGTGTGTGCTTTGTGAACAGAATGTAGACGGGAGAATCACGAGAGCGCAAGTCCAGCTGTTGATCGAAAGGGACGCCATCCGAACACCGCGGGCCCCTCGTACGGATTATTGGAACCATCCCTGACGGCTTCGCATTCCCCGTCCAGCGACACTTCACTGTGCCAGTAAGTCTGGGTGCGCTAAGAGTCCATATCCTCACCGTCCGTTCACACTCCGTGCCTGGAGCTTCCAGTGAGAGGAAGGTCGAAATCTAAAGTCACACCAACAACAGTTCTGCTGCAATGTTTCCACAAAATTGCTTTACAAACTTTGTTTCAAAAGTGTTTTTTTAACAACGCGCGTAGTCACACGGGCCAGTAAATATCTGCCACGCGAACGAGCCAAATGTAGATCTGTTGGTCTGTCAATCCAATCCGTCTGTCGGTCGTCATATCTCAAGGACCACTAAACGGATTTCGACCAAACTTCATTGGAACATTGTCTAGGCTTGTGGCTTGCCTCCGCGCCATTATATTTCCCCTACTTCAAAGATCAAAGGTCACTAAGAGTCATTTTGTTGCAAAACACTTTTTGCACACTACCTTATCAAAAAACACATCCAAAATAAATACATTTAAAAATGTTACACTCGGTTTGATGATGGTGTTTTTCTTTATCAGTAATTGATTCAGCCCCGATGCTGAAGTCCTGATAAGGTGTAACTCAGATTCGTTTATCCACGCAGCCCGCTCAATCAGCATACAAGACACGGAGTCGACGTATGAAGTTTTCCACTTTTATTCAGCACACATCAACAACTGCATACAATCGCTCAATCGCCTTTCCACTCTCAAATTTACTTTCCAACTTCACTATCAACAACTATTCACAACAACACACAGAGCATCCATTTTATAATTTTTTTTCTTTTTCGAGATGACGACCGGGCGTTCTAGAAATGACGCATTACAACCAACCAATCAGAATTAAAGATCGTCATCACTGACTTACGTCATACATCTCTCCACACATACCCGGAACCTTCTCTCACTTCGACATCCATCGGGAAATTTCTATCGAGAGTAAACACGCAGATCCAGAAAATTCTCCAATAATATCGACTAACGCAAACTATCAACGTTATACAAAGCCTCTCCTAACAACAATGCAAACTCGAATCAAAGGTAAACAAACTCCATTATTGAATACTTTGCAAAACGAAACGATTAGATCTATCATGGGCGTTTCAAACATACTTTCGTTTGCGTTTCAACGTAACATAACCCCCCACTCAAGAAGAAATTTACCCAATTTCTTTCAACAACGTTGAAACGTAATGCACAAACAAAGTACAGAATTAAGACTTACTTCAGTCTGTCTGAACACTATCAACGTTCTCAGTTCATTCACACAGAGTCAATGGTCTTCATCTTCAAATCTGTCTGGATATTGTCAATGTTCACAGTTCATTCACACAGAGTCAATGTTTCTCATCTGCAAGTCTTTCTGGGTACTGTCAATGTTCACAGTTTATCTACACGGTCAATGTTTTTTCATCCGCAAGGAAACGACGCCCTCGTCAGTTGCGGTTGTCATCGGCCCAGGGTCAAAGACGACGATCACGTGGGCTTTCCTGGAGTCAGTGCATCCTCCGTTGTCTTTTCCTTCCGTCGGATGTCCGACGCAGTCGACGTTGTCAGCTCCCAGAATGCATTCGCTGGGTCTCACGGTCAGGTTGGCTTCTGCGGGACGGTGGAACAGCTCCCTCAAGGTCTGCAGATGCTCCTTCCAGGTCTGGGTGTGGACTTCATGTTCAACAGAAGTCGTAGAGCCTGGGACATCACTGAAGTTGTGGGGAGACTCGCCCATAAGGTCCTTGAGCTCCATCTTTTGACCTTCCGTCAAGCTTGGTCCTAGCTTAACATCATCGATGCCTTCTTTGCTGTGGAAGTCTCCCAGTTCCAACAGTTCTTCGCTGTCAAAGCTGTCGTCGGTCACAGCTGCTGTGGCTGCGTGCACAGTCTCTGATGGCCTTTCCACGTACAGCTTAAGGAGGTTGGCGTGGTATATCTTGGAATGCTGACCGACCTTCACCTTGTAGTCGTTGATCCCCACCACGGTCTCCACTTCGTACGGGCCTTTCCACTGCATCAGCAACTTATTATGATCAGTAGGTAGCAGCACCAGCACTTTGTTGCCAGGTTTAAACTTCCTGTTCACAGCCCTACGGTCATGGTAGTGCTTTCCACAGTCCTGGGACTTCTTCAGGTTTTCTCTGGCTATCTCGAGAGTCTGCTCCAGCTTCTCCCGTAGCTCAAACACGTACTGGTAGCTGTTCTTCACCTCTGGGGTCTCTACTTCTTTCGTCCACAGTTCTTTCAGGATGTGCATCGGCCCTCTGATGGTTCTTCCGTACAGCAGCTCGAACGGAGAAAATCCGGTGGACTCCTGCGGTACTTCTCTGTAGGCGAAAAGTAGGGCGTTGATCGGCAGAAACGGCTGACGTCCGCATGAAGTCCTGGCCAGTAGAACACCGCCTGGATTCTATCCGACGTCTTCTTGATACCCAGGTGACCTCCCATGATTGAGTCATGCGCTACTTCCATCACCTGGCGCCTTAGGGGTAACGGTACCAAGATTTGACGTAGTGGTTTCCCTCCGTTGACCCTCGGGTGCTGGAAGATTCGGTACAGGATCTTGGCCTTCACCTCAAAATAGACCGTACCACTGCCTTTGGTCACGTGGTCTTGGTGGTTCCTGTACTTGTTTAAAGTACTATCAGCTTCCTGGAGCTGGATCAGCTTATCTCTGTCCACGATGGCAGCTTTGGAGTTGTCGGCGACCTTCAGTGGCGTAGACGTCCTGTCTCTCTTGGCCTGGGCCCTGGTAGTAACAGCACCGACGATCTCTGGTCGGCAGGACTGAGCCGGAGTAGCCACAATGTCCCGTAGCAACTCTGTAAGGTCTCCATCGGGAAACGGCAATGGATCCTCCTCCACAACTTCGACGCGTTGGGTTGAGGCAGGACTCCACTCTGGATCGGGGTCGTCGGGTCGTCTCGCGCCGTCGATATTCCCGATCATCAAATCGTACAGCGGCTTCTTCAGGCAAACCGCTTCGACTTCGCCTATGTAGAAAGGGGTGCTGACTTGAATCTTCGCAACTGGCGCTTTCACACATTTGCTGTCGGCCATGAGTGTCCATTTAGAATAGCCAGTGAATTGTTCTTTAGCGATTAGGTCTTCTCTGACGATGACCCCACTGCAGCCAGAGTCTCTTAGGACAGTCACTTCATGATTTCCAACGCGTCCCTTGGAAACAGGCATGTTCTGGACGGTGATAGCTGCGCTGGCGACGACGGGGATGGATTTCCCGTTGGCAAGGAGAAGTTGGCCATCGGTTATGCACTCTTGCACGTCCGCAGGAGTAGCTGTGCGCTCGGTCTCACTCGGAAGAATGACGCTCCCGCCGCACACTTGATGGTCAGATCTACTGTTTTGCCGTTGATTGGAGAAACGTCTCTGTCGGTTGCCCACCGCTGCATTGTCCGTACTGCCCCGCTGTCCGCTACATTTGTTTTGAGGACAGTTAGCCGCTCTGTGGTCTGTAGCGTTGCAGGTGAAACAGCCTCTTGAATGCCCTTCCCTGGGAGGAGGCGTGGAGTCCGTGTGTCTCTGGCTCGTCTGACTCCCCTGGATCTGGTTCCCATGGCTTGCAGTTTTCTGAAATGGTTTCGTCGCCTTGGGTGGCCCCAGCGTTTTTCCGTGAGCGAGGAGATATCTTTCAGCAGCTTCAGCAACGTCTTTTAGCGTCTGCAACTTTTGTATTTCCAAGTGGATCGCGAGGTCCTTAGGGCAGGCGTTGAGTAATTGCTCCCTCACGATCAGATCATGGAGACTCTCGTAAGTCTTCCCTTTGCCTGATAATTCCACCCACTTGTGTAGATATGACGACAGGCGCTCCACAAACTGCTTTGGCGTCTCGTCCGACTTAGGCCGGCATTCACGAAAGCGTTTACGGTAGCCCTTCTCCGTAAAGTTGTAGCACTGCAATAGGGCCTCTTTCAAGACGTCGTAGTCTTTAGCGTCATCGTCCGACAATCTGGTGTAGACATCGAGTGCTTGCCCCGTCAGAAGTGCACTTAGTCGAATCGCCCAGTCTTGAGGTTGCCAGTTAGAGCTTTTGGCAAACCGTTCAAATCTCGCCAAATAACTGTCGATCTGGTCCTTCCCGTCGACAAACGCTGGCAATTTTGGAGCTTTGTTGTCACTGATAACTTGTGGCGCATGCTGCTGTTGTTGGATACGCGCCAACTCTAGCTGGTGCTGAAGTCGTCTCTCTTCCATCTCTCTTTCTTCTCGGCGTCGCTGCTCATCTATTTCTATTTCTTCACGGCGTCGCTGCTCATCTATTTCTCTTTCTTCACGCCTCCGCTCATCTTCTCTTTCTTCACGCCATATTCTCTCTTGAGACTTGACGTACTCCGTCAGCTGTTTGCCTTTTAGATTCAGTTGCATCCCTTTCTGCCAGAAGTCAGCCATCTTGATGCTTCTGGAAAGTTCTTTTCTGGAAAGTTCTTTTTCTAGAAAGTTCTTGACTGGAGAGTTCTTTTTTCTGGAAAGTTCTTGACTGTGCTGTACCTTTCTAGACTGTTCTAGAACAGCACGCTTTCTGCAGAAGCGCTGATGCTTGTCACTAGTCGCCTTCGCTGACGCAGGCCCCGCTGTCCTCGTCGTATGCGACGCTGCACCACGCTGGTGTTGATGTACACGCTCCTGTGCTGAAGTAGACGCGACGTCCGCTCGTCGCTCTCTCTAATACTGGCGATGTAGCTCCGAGACTGTCCCTCGACGTAGTCTTACGGCAGCCACGTAGTCCCGATCTGTTGTTCGCTCACGAAGCAACTCTTCAGCGACTACACGCCCTTGCAGTCAACCCGAACCTATCGGTGATGTAGTCCCAGTATGTTGGCCCCTCTCGACGCAACTCGTTGGCGGCTACCCTCGATGACTGCCTCTCGTAACGTTGACTCGCTTGTTGTAGCAGTTGAACCCTTGGCTATGGCGTGAATCGCGGCTTGACCCCCAAAATGTTACACTTGGTTTGATGATGGTGTTTTTCTTTATCAGTAATTGATTCAGCCCCGATGCTGAAGTCCTGATAAGGTGTAACTCAGATTCGTTTATCCACGCAGCCCGCTCAATCAGCATACAAGACACGGAGTCGACGTATGAAGTTTTCCACTTTTATTCAGCACACATCAACAACTGCATACAATCGCTCAATCGCCTTTCCACTCTCAAATTTACTTTCCAACTTCACTATCAACAACTATTCACAACAACACACAGAGCATCCATTTTATAATTTTTTTTCTCTTTCGAGATGATGACCGGGCGTTCTAGAAATGACGCATTACAACCAACCAATCAGAATTAAAGATCGTCATCACTGACTTACGTCATACATCTCTCCACACATACCCGGAACCTTCTCTCACTTCGACATCCATCGGGAAATTTCTATCGAGAGTAAACACGCAGATCCAGAAAATTCTCCAATAATATCGACTAACGCAAACTATCAACGTTATACAAAGCCTCTCCTAACAACAATGCAAACTCGAATCAAAGGTAAACAAACTCCATTATTGAATACTTTGCAAAACGAAACGATTAGATCTATCGTGGGCGTTTCAAACATACTTTCGTTTGCGTTTCAACGTAACAAAAAACAACAATAACAACAACAACGGGTAAAGCGATTTTGTGGAGTTCTAGAAAACATTGATTTTGTGTTTTTTGTTTTGAGATTGACAATGAAATACGATTGACCACAGCGAGGAGACCTGGTCACTGAGTGGCCACACTGACTGGGGCGACAATATCCGGGGCTCAGAGACGTTGGCCACGCCGACCCCTGGCAACTGGCTCACTGTCAGCCAGGCCAAGACTGGTCCAGCCCCTGTGACGGAAGACTTGGTAGGTGACCGCGCTGTTGTGCCTCACCCACGGGTTGATAGTAGTGTGGAGGTAAGTAACGTTACAGTTCTGTTGACAGTGGCTAGTATCCATGTTATGTGTTGACGACATGCGATACACACACTTTTGTGTTTATGTATGTTATGTAGGCTTATGTATGTGTGTATGTATATATGTATGTATGTATGGGAGGCATGGTGGCCTAATGGTAGAGCTTTGGCTTGCGGATCTGAAGGTCCCGGGTTCGAGCCCAGGCTGGGGCATTGTGTTGTGTCCTTGGGAAAGACACTTTACTCCCGTTTTCCTACTCCTTCGGATGAGAGTATAAACCGAGGTCTAGTCTGTGTTCCATACGTTCCATCATAACGGACATTAAAGATCCTGACGCTCATGTCCTAGACGGGTGACGAGCACAAACCCAGCATGCACCAATGTCCTTCTCCCACATCCCTGACTGCCCAGAATTGTTCTCAGTTGTCTGGAGCGTTATTACGATGCGCCCAAAGGCTGCAAGTTGGCGCCTCGGGCGGCTTGAGTTAGATCCTGTATCGGCCAGCGCCTTGAGTCGCCAAGTACGGTGAGGTATGTGCGCTATAAAAATCCTCGATAATAATAGAAAAAGTAAAAATAAGAATGTATTCATGATTTGTCTAGTCGTTGTAATATAGCGCTTTTCTCCAGCTCAAGAGCTACTCAAGAGATGCTCAAGGCGCTGGCCCATACAGCGATCTAACTCAAGGCGCCCGAGTCTCCCGCTTGCAGCCTTTGGCCGCATAGTCTGACGCCCGGACAACTAAGCACTGCCTTGGGCGACCGTGGATGAGGCGAAGAGACCTATTGCGTGCTAAGTGAATTTGTTTTATTGCCGGCACTCACCCGTCTAGGACATGAACGTCAGGATCTTTAAAGTCCGTGCGATGGAATGCGTGCGCGCACGTGCTAGACCTCGGTTTATACTCTCATCGGAAGGAGTAAACTTTGTATGCGTTGACTGGATTGTAGTGTTTTGTCGATTTAGCACATGTGTCTTTAAAATGTGCTTTTTTTGGCTTATGTTTAATTACACGCTTGCTTAAATTCCTGATTGGAGGTAATACCGATGTATTGGTATTGTATTTTTGTATTGCATTGTATTGTAGTGTAGTCTTCAATAATGATATTCGAGGCAGTCTGTCTAACATGTAAAAATAAACCAAAAAAAACAAGAATCGATTTTGATTTCCCCTCATCTGATAACGACTTGCCTTTACACCGCAGTTTGAGTGATGAAAATGTGTTTGTTGTCTGTGTACAAGTGTATGTAGGCTATGTAAAATGTAAGCGCGTACGTTGGTAACAGATCACCACGCTTTGAGTCTGACTTAGAAATACGACGCCTAGAGCATTCGATATTATTATTATTATTATTATTATTATTATTATTATTATTATTATTATTAGTATTATTATTAGTATTATTATTAGTATTATTATTAGTATTATGATGAAATTGTATTGCATTATATAGTATTGTGTTGTATTGTATTGTATTGTATTCTCTATTCAACTATTGTATTGTGTTGCTTTGCATTGCGTTGCGTTTGATATTGTATGGTATACTCAGCCTGCCTATGTGACGAAGATTGCAGCTGAGAAGTCTGTAGAGCCCGCAATTCCAACAACGACCAGCAGTATGGAGGCAGCGCCCAGTTCAACCTGGATGATAAAGGTCGCAGATAACCGTGAGGCTGGGTCCACCATTTCGGCAACGATCAGCAGTGTGGCGGCAGCAGTCAGCAGCAAGGCCCAGACAAAGGCAACCTCGATGGCGGAGGTTGCAGATGACCGGGCAATTGTGTCCCACACACCAGGCAGTATAGAAGCAACGATCAGCAGCACCAATAAGACTCGTCCAGTCTTAGTGACGGAGATTTCAGATGACCGGACCGAGTCCCCAATTCCACTGCCCAGAAGTCTGGAGGGCATGGTCAGCAGCAAGGTCCAGACTCTCCCGGCCTCTGGAGTGGAAACTGCAGCTGTGAGTCAGTCTGTTGCTTCGTCTAGTGACGTTTCATCGAAGCCGACTGAACTCGCTCCCTTGGAGACTGCAGGTAAAGCTGGCTTGCTTAGCACACAACAATAGTTATGATATCATTATTAACATTATAGTTACGGGTATTGTTAATGCTCATAACGATATTAAACGACATGTTGAACCTAAAACCATAATCCAAATACAATTGACACTTCAACTTCAAATTCACAAATGTGAACAGGGGTTATTTTCAATAAATCAATTACGCGATAAACCATTAAATACATTGGAAAAGAAGAGAGGAGGAACGGGTCAGGAGAATGCTGATGTAGAATTGGTGATGATAATGATGATGATGATGATGATGATGATGGTGGTGGTGGTCATGATGATCATAATGATGATTCTTGATGATGAATGATGGCGAGGTTGATTGATGGTGATGATTGTTGATGCTGATAAATTATGATGATGATGATGACGGCAATGATGTTGATGATGACGACAATGATGTTGATGATGACGACACACGATGATGATGGTGATGATGTACACTTTTGTACGGTGCCATTCATTCAAAGTTATCATGTGGCATGATCGTTGCTTGCTGCTTGCTTTAGTGAGTGTTTGTATCCAATCTTTCGTATAATCACTCTTACACATTTTATTTCCAGCAACCATTCTTTGTTGAGGTATTTCCATGATCCGTTCGTTCTTTGTACAGATTGTGGGGACAGCCTCCAGTCCACCGTACAAGGTGTGCAACAACTAGGCTCGTCTTCTAAACCTCAAAGCCAAACTTTTCAGTCGTTTGAACAGACGTCCTCCGCTACGCGCGAAGACGCGGACGAATTTGACAAAAGCCAGGCCACCATGGCGGGAATTCACGATTTGTATTCGACCAAGAGCAGACACAGCAGCGGGAAAAGCGGGAATTCCACATGTTCCCTAAAGGGATTTCCCGATTTACCTTCCTCGGCTTCGGGCAGCGACATTAGAAAAAGCGAGAGCGATAACGCGAAAGAAATAGGCCTGGCGGGAATTTCGGAACTATCTTCTTCGGCTTCAAGGAGCCCGAAAATTCAAGAAAATAAGAGTGAGAGCGCTAAAAAGTCTAGCTGGACGGAAATTCCCAATGCTTCCCAATCTTCAGTCGAAAAAGGCAGACCTACATTGGAGAGGAGAGACAAAGAAGATCAAGGAAAGTCTAAAGTATTTGAAGCGTCTGTCTCTCACAACGACTCTGACAAGTGTTGGAGATCCACGACTGACTCCGAAACTCTTTCGTCCACGCCCAAAGTTACAGACAAAGGAGAGAGAGGAGGTAAAGAAAAGAAGGATGAAGATAGCGAAGATAAAGAGCAGAGAGAGAGAAGACATATGCAGAGGGTAAAAGCGAACGGAAAGGAGAACGAGAAAAAGAAGAAAAAGAAGAGAGCGCAGTGGGCGTCAACGCGCTGAGTGAAAGGGGGTTGGACCGCTCTTCTTCTTTGGACATTCTTTGGTCGCATTCCTCCACAGCCAACACCAACCAACGCACCATATTAGGAAGCACTGACGAACGAGGACTGGGCGAGTCACGTTGGAGCTACTATGGCTCTGCTAAACAATGCAGTTACATTGCAGAAGAGCGTAGCAGAGAGACAGGTTTGAAAGAAGGGAAGACGGTAAGCGACTCGCTTGACTCAGATGTTATAGGGAGTGATGATTCGGCAGTGGCTGAAACAGTTGAAGAACAGATTCCCAAAGGATTGGGACACTGTGAGGAGCCAGACCGCACGGATAAACAAGCACAGAGTCAGAAAGAACTGGAACAATCATATTCGAGCGATGCTAACTCCACCGAACAACGTATTAAATTAACAGAGAAACAGACGGCCCAGAAAAGACCGGAGGAGGCGCAACCTTTGAGAGACTTTCAGCCGCCCAAAGAATCACTAAAAAAGAAGAAGGACAGCATGAGAAAGAGTCGTATCGTTCCGCTGACTCCGAGAAAGGTCGCAATGAAAAACAAGAACGGAGTAAGACAGGACCCGAAGAATGGAAGCGTTTGAGTGGCTGCCACTCTCCCAAAGATCGCCCTGAAATAGCACCAGCGTACGAGGATAGGCAGACATTGAGAGAACAGGACGAGGCAAACAAACCAATGCAAGAAGAGTCGTCATTGCAGGATAAGGGAGAGCTAGGCGTGGTAGAATGCACTGATAAGGAAGCACCAAGGCCGTCAGCCAAGGTTCAGGGGTCGGGACTAATGCTTGGCATAGGCGGGTCTGACCGAAGTGAAGGCTCCTCCGTCGACGTTTCTTATCTCTCGTCCTCCACAAGCGGCCGGCAGGCAGACAATGATTCTTGCAGCCAGACCTCCGACGTTGACACTCTTGGTGGAGATGTGGAGCAAGCATACGTGGGGCGTGGAGATGTAAATGGTGGAGGCGATGAGTTCAGAGATGATGATGATGATGATGATGAGGAGGAGGAGGAGGAGGAGGAGGACTTGAGTAGAGCAGCGGAGCCTACAAGTATGTACAATGTGTACCTGCAATATGGATATGTGGAACATGACGACACACAGTATAAAGATGTGGAATCTGTATGTGAAATGAACACTGCTAGTGAAATTAATTCACCAGACACCGACGAGAGACTTGAATCCCCTGAACACTACGGGAGCCCAAAACCGGGAGATGACTTGAAGTTTGCTTCGGAAAAGATGGCCAGCGAGCGGTTTCCACAAGGACGGAAACCTAGTGAACTCATCTTTACAGGTTCCAAAGAAAAAGCAGTGGAAGTGGCCGAACTGGGAACTCTAGAAGAGCTTTCACAGAAGTCAGCTGAAGTAGTCGCGCTAATATCGGATGCAAGGTTGACCGCCAAAGACAAAATGCCCAGTGAAGACGAAGAACAGGAACCTACTGAGTTGGTCATTGCCGATCAGGCAGAAGACCAGACGCAAATGGAAGGGCTGAAATCAGTTGAAAAGGAGACCTTTTTTTCTAAAAAAGAAGAAGAGTCTGAGAGAGTCGTAATATTAGAAACTGCAGACGACGGTGAACAGAAAGCACAAGAGCTGTCGTCAAGATCTCGCGAGTCGACTGAACGTACGGTTTCACACGAAGAAAAAGAACCCAAATCCGCTGAGAAGCCTGACAGCGACTTTCCAGTGCAGGCCACCGTACGGGTAGATGACCGACGGCAACGTGATAACAAAGTCCATGCGGCAGAGAGTCTTGCCCTGCACACTCTGGAGGACGACAAAAAACCCCAAAGTGGAAAACAGGTTTGCCGTGTCGAACAGCCTGGCACGAAACCGTCCACTACAGCCACTAACTCGCCAACGTTCTACGAACAACGGTCTAGAGGTGAGAAACAGTCCGTACAATCCGCCAGCCACAAGCCTTCGCAAGAGACCGACCAATCGAAACCTGCCACAAAAGTAACTGGAATGCCTCTCGAGAAACTTGGCACTGAACTGGGTCAGTCCCTTGCTGTTGAGGATGTCAAGGGCCAGGGGAAAGACGGAATGACGGAAGAGGAGAGCGAGGACGAATGTATTGACAGGAGTGAGAGAACAGAGGACAGGATTAGTGAGGGACAGGATAACAACAGCCAGAGTAAAGAGGAAGTGATTAGTGACAGACATGGTGACAACAGCCCGGAAAAAGAGGAAAGGGTCAGTGATGGACAGGATGACGACAGCCAGAGAAAAGAGGAAACGATCAGTGATGGACAGGATGACGACAGCCAGAGAAAAGAAGAAAGGGATGACAATAGCCAGAGAAAAGATGAAACGATCAGTAACGGACAGGATAACGACAGCCAGAGAACAGAGGAAACGATCAGTAACGGACAGGATGACGACAGCCAGAGAAAAGAGGAAACGATCAGTAACGGACAGGATGACGACAGCCAGAGAAAAGAAGAAAGGGATGACAATAGCCAGAGAAAAGAGGAAACGATCAGTAACGGACAGGATGACAACAGCCAGAGAACAGAGGAAACGATCAGTAACGGACAGGATGACGACAGCCAGAGAAAAGAGGAAACGATCAGTAACGGACAGGATGACGACAGCCAGAGAAAAGAGGAAACGATCAGTAACGGACAGTATGACGACAGCCAGAGCAAGGAAGAGGCTTGTGAGAAGAGTGAAGATCATTGTACTGAAGACACGACGAACAGTGATCTGACGTTTATGAGAGCGACTTCTGAGTTGTTTTCAGAAACGGAGAGTCTGTCAGCGTCAGAAAGGCCTGCAGCTTCGGTGGAGCCTGTTTCCGAACTTGTAAAGAATGTTGTCGAGGCTGCAGGAAGAGCCGAAAGTGCGGAGGTTCAACCGTCAAGAAAAAGCCAGGAGAAACCACAAAAGAAACTGTGGTTAGCCACAGAAGGAAAAGTAGTTACTATGATGAAAGAAAGCGACGTTACTGACACCCAGTCATCCTCGACCGTCAGCGCAGCGATATCAGAAAAGAAACCGGAGTTTGGATCTAAATCTACGACTATGATTGCAGAACAAAGACCGTTCACCCAAGCCGCAGAGGAGACAGTCAAATCATCTCGCTCCGCGGAAGGAGATTTCGCCACATGGCCTGTGTCAGACTCAGACTCAGTTTCCACCCAGTTAAGAAGTTCAGACAGGTCTGAAGTCTGCACGTCCTCTTGGAGATCTGCGTCAAGCTATTGCGGAGTATCTGCGGACAGCAGCAGGTCGCCAACGTGGGACGTCGGAAAGGTTTTTCAGTCCAAGGAAGGTGCAACGATCGGAAGGGACACGCCCAAACATGTTAAACGAGGGGAGCAGCAAAGTGACGGTCACTCAGAGGTCAGCGAGGAGGATGCAGCCAATCGCTCCATCAGCCTTATGAGCGACCTTTCGGACACGACAACTTTGTCCGAAGTTCCCAGCATCGTTAACCACATGGACGGAGACAAGCTGTCTCTGCCTTATGCCGGTCTGTCTCCTTACTTGGTCCCCATGGACGATTCCGACAGCAGTGGGGCAGGGTCTCATGTTACAAGCAGCGATGAAAAGTCTCAGAGCGCAACGGAGTGTAGTTACCCCGGCTCCAGCGAGAGCCCAACAAGGAGAGCGCCCTCTAATGGTAACCGTCAACCAAGCTCTCTCAGCATCTCAGAGTCCTGTCGCGGCCCGTTCATCACTCCAGTCTCTATGGACTCGTCGGACAAGACGAGGTCTAAATCTCTCAAAGCTCCGTCAGCACCAACGTCGCTCCTCCTAACTCGCCCAACTCAAGCTCGAACCCCACCATGCCACCAAACGCCGCTAGCGAGCAAAAGAACACAGACGCTGGCACACAAGATTCGAACATGGACGCTAAGCAAAAGAGTTTAACAGACTGCAGCAGCACTGCTGCTCCAACATCGTCGCTGATCGGTCACTCTTCAAAAAAGCAAAGCTATTTCCTTCATGCAGAATGTGAGGTCTATGGTGATGGGAAAGAACGTGTCGCACACACTGACTCTTCGAGTCGCAACATGGCGTCAGACTCCTCAAGTTCCTCCAGCCACAGGCTTTCGCTTTCTCACGACAGTCCTACACGCTCGACATCCAATACGCAGAGCGTCCGAGACTGCCCACCCTCGTTGGGTCAAAGGGTGAACACGGAGCCGAAAGTCCAGACCGATCAGCGCGCATATGCTGAAAGTCCACTTGGAGGAAGGAGCTTGACTTCGCGTGGACCGCAGACAGCAAAAGCGAAGTTGGAGGACGGCGAGAGAGATAGAAACAATCAATTTGCTGTCGTTGAAAGTCGGTTAGCGGAACAAAGGGGGTCTGTGCGCCGAGAGCTAACACCAGCTCCAGGGCGACAAAGCCGAGAAAAACGTGATGACTTGTTTTTACCCCACAGCTCCTCGTCCTCATTGAGCTCCGCGACGCGAAATCCCAACCCTGAGAGCCTCCAGCAAGCACTGAGGTCCATGCTGATCGACACAGACTGCAGCAGTTTAGGAGTGCATGATTCTTCACACATGGACAGCCAAGCGGGAAACTTTTCTTTGCAAGATGGCGGCAGCTCTCTGAGCACACAAAAGAGGATATGGACGGCGAGGAAGAGGTACTTCTCCTAACTGGAGAAACTGAATATTATGAAGAAAACGTGTCCCACAGTTTCAAGCTGTGTTCGATGCAGAGCGAGGCAGATTCGTTCAGCCAAGAGGACAACGCCTTTCGAATTACGCTCGGAACGAAGGACGGAGAAGATGGATCTGGAATGGCACGACGACGAGAGACAGAAGGAGAAGATGGATCTGGAATGACACGACAAGTAAGAAGGAGTAAGGAGGAGGAAGATGAAAGAAGAAGAGAGCGCAGAGCGGAAGATAAAGAGAGAGGGGGCACAACGGGCGAAGCTGACCCAAGCTCCTACAATTACGTATTGCCTGGCAAGGTTACCGACACTTTCTTCCCTGCCGGTTTCACAGTAAGCCCTTGCTCGAGCACTAGCAGCACGAGTATCAGCAGCTTGCCGTTTGATTCCGACTATGAAGATTTTAAATTTGACCCAGACATGTTCCCTGAAGACCTACTGACTGCTAGGGAGCCCTCATCAGACCCTCTTCATCCCAGAGTGTCACCTCACACAGACAAAGGGAAGTTTATCGGAAGATGTTTTCCAGATGACTTCCCTACTCCAGATGAGCCCTCTACCCCGAGAGTTTCTCCCACCAGTGTTTCAACCAGTTCTTCGTCGGTTGTCAAAGGCCAGCAAGCGATTCATTGGCTGTTAACGCCGTCTGCTGAGACTCCAAAACGAGGAGAGATGATTATTAGAACGACTTCATCCAGCAGCTCGACTTCAACCTCAAGCAGAACGGTATCATCATCCCTCTCGTTATCACAGGGTCAGCTAAGAGAATCCCCACTGGTACTCAACGGAGCTGAGAGAGCAGCAGGCCACGAAGATTGCTCACAAGACAAGAGAGCGGGTGGTCAACATCACCCACACGCCGAAGGAGCAAGTTCAAGGCAGTCACAAGCGGTCACCAACGCTCGCGTTCCGACGAAAGGTGACACGCCGTGGCCTTCAAGTACAACACACCCGTCCATTGTTGACAAATTGCTGGCCAAAGTTTACCCTAGCTCCTCTAGACCCAGTCTGCCTCAATCCTCATATTCCTCTATTTACGAAGATCTGCAAAGCTTGCCGTTCATCTCGCGGGAATCTCTTCTGCAAGACGCGTTAAGCGCCGCTGACGTCGTGGTCGACATGGAAGAGGCCCGACAGAAAGATGCTGAAAGACGACATCGGCAGCAGCAGCAACTGCAGCACCGCCAACATGATAGAGAGGGACAAAGGGGGTACCAGGATTATAGTAACGGCTTTGACGACTGCCAGAACTGCAGGGATCGGCAGATGGACCGACTCGAGAAGCAGGATCAGCAGAGCAACGAACTTGAGAAACAGAATCAGCAGAGAGACCGACACGAAAAACAGAGTCAGCGAAAGGACAAACAAGACAGGAGCAGTCAAGACGGCATAAGCAGTCAACAAGACAACAGCAAGCAGAAAACAGTCAAGCAGGAAGAGATCGACGATCAGAACAAGATCATGCAAAACCCACGCGAAAAACTGCAGGGAGCCGAGACGCTACAAACTGCGAAAGACGAAGGAAAGGCGACGGCACTTAGCACACCGGGTAACAAGAGAGAGAAAGCTGAAGCGAGAAGCAGAGCTGAACGAAATACAAACCAAAACAAGCATTGTGAAGGGAAAGAAGAAAAGACAAGAAAGAGAGACAGCAATAGCAAAGAGGAGGATAAGGCACACCGCAACAGGCGCCCAAATGCTGCTGCCAACAAAGGAAATAAAGAACAGGATGACGGCAAGGACGACGACAGGGGCTTGAAAGCTGCATCCAAGGGGAAGCAACAGGAAAGGAAGAAACCAGAGGAAACAAACCCACTCCCAGGAAGAGAAGTTGGGGTGTTGACGTTCACCGAAATCCACTTGTGTGGAAGTTGCAGTGACGCAAGCAAAAAGGGCGACGTCAGCAGTAGAAGTGACGCCAGCAGAAGTGAGCGTGACACCAGCGCCATGTGTGCGTCATCCGGGTCTGAAGAGTTGAACAACAACTGCAACGCTAAAAGGGTGTCCACTTCTCAGCAGGTGAGTTTTTTTTTCCCAGTAAATGCTTTTTACTTATTTTATATTTTTTACGAGGACGAATACTAATCAATTTACACAAGGATAGTTTTCTTGCAATGAGTAATAGACATATCAAACAAACAATGAAATAAACTTTAAAATACTAGTTAGTATCACTTCCAACCTTCTTTGGCACATTTCAATTCGCGAACACACTCACAAACTTCGGATGAGAGTATAAACCGAGGTCTAGTCTGTGTCGCATACATTCCATCATAACGGACTTTAAAGATCCTGACGCTCATGTCCTAGACGGGTGAGTGCCGGTGACAAGAACACACCCAGCATGCACCCAGGTCCTTCTCCCCCATCCCTGGCTGCCCAGGATTGTGCTCAGTTGTCCGGGCGTCAGACCATGCGCCCAAAGGCTGCGGGTGGGCGTCTCGGGCGGCTTGAGTTAGATCCTGTATCGGCCAGCGCCTTGAGCAGCTCTTGAGCTGGAAAAGCGCTATATAAGAACGATTAAATAAATAAATAAATAAACAAACACACACCCACACATTTATGCAAACTATCAGAACTGGGTTTATTTAAGAATGTAGGACTCAAAAAAATGTTGGTGTTTTTTTTTTTAATGGAAAGAGTGCAAAATATATCTAAAAATGTAAGAATCTGAAAATTGGCTGTACTTGTCTAAAACGTTGACTCAGGTCGTCTCCTATAAAGGACGGACGAAATAGGTCGCCTTTACTTTAAAATTTGCTCCAAAAGTGGTTGGATTCACTCAGTCCCGGATAGAACACTCCCCTGTACTTAAAACACTCTCATGCACTACAACTGCACTCTCATGCACTAAGAGAGCACTCCTGTGTACTTAGACAAAAGTGGGTTCCTACGAAATGAACCCTTGGTAGCTAACAAAGGCAAGGTCTGGTACCCATTTATATGTCTTGGCAAGTGCACACATACAAACACACACACACTCTCTGTGTCTGAGAGTGTCTCTCATCCGCTGAATGCTTGCGAGGCAGACAGAACGTCACTAGCACCCGCTCCTATGACCGGTAACACTCAAACCGCTAAAAGACATTATTAAATATTTTAAAATTAACCATAATTAGGAATAGGCAAAATTAGGACTATACACATGATTTAGATAAGATGATTACTAAGGATAGATAAGATCATTTTCCCTTTTGCAAAGTAAGCAACAACTGTATTTTTTATAAGCACGACCTCACCAAGACAAAAATTAAAAAAAACGTCTGCCTTGTTTATTTATTCTGGTCCTGATTTGGCTCGGAAGAGTCCGCTGGACCTAAAGCAATAACCATGTAATGTAATGTTTATTTATTTATTATTTTTTAAAATTATTTTTTATGCAGTTATTTTCTTTATTTTATGCATCTATGATTGTATCTCTGGATTGGTTGTGATATTACAGTAACTGATATCGATTGCTATACGTTGTTGTGCAATAATTACTGCAATCCTGATACTGTATTTATCACACCAGCTCAATGCCCATGTGAGCAGCACTGTTTAGTGCCTCCACATTTTGCTGGCTGTGGGCTATTTATAGCTTGCCTGCACCCTACCTTCCAGTGTAAGGAAAGGAAAGATAGCATCGGCGAAGCTATTTATAGCTAGCCTGGCTGACCTAATCTCAAAACTAAAAAGCTTTGGTTGAGTCAGTGTGTTATAATGAATGTATTTATAGCGAAGTTTCTTTTGGTGTTTTTATTATGGCATACACATGTGATAGGTGGTAGTGAGGGGTAGGGGGGGGGAGCGGGTAAGAACACACATGAATGAATCTCTCACATTAATATTTTCTTTTATGCAAGTGCAAGTGCGTCAGTTTGTTGTTGTTGAGGTTTGTGGTTTATTTTGTATGCGTTTGTTTATTCAAATGGGACACGCACACACGTAGCAGTACATAATTCCTTCAATCGAAATAGTCTACCTATTACTTGAATTCAAAAACATTATTTATTTTATTTATGCTCTCTTTTGACAACGAACCTGCTAAACGCGAATGTGTACAGGTCCCAATAGACGTTCACAGCTTGTTCAGCGACACGTCGTCGACCTTGTCCGACGACGTCATAGATCTGAACCCGGATGAAGAAGAAGAAGAAGAAGAGGAGGAGGAGGAAGGAACGTCGTCGTCAGAAGAAGAAGCCTCGGCTTCTTGGTCCTCGCAACGGTTGGCGTGCAGAGCGGAGAGAGAGCGGCGCCGCGAGGCGATACAGAAAAGACGGAGAAGAGAGGACGCACGCAGGGCCCGTTGCAAAGTGCAAGCCCAAAAGAGGCGTCGGCGAAAGGAACCATCTGAGCGCAAAAGGGTGAGCTGTTGAGCTGTTCTGTGCTGTACAATGCAATATACTACACTACTCTACACTACAAAACAATGCAATACACTACACTACACTACACTACACAACACTACACTACACTACACTACACTACACTACACTACAATACAATACGCAATGCCTTTTTCCATACAATCTCACTCTCGTGTCCTCAGTGACGCTGCTCTGGCAGATACCGGGCTTTGCTGAGAAGGCAGCAAATCAATGGGGCCCGATAGAATAGGATAGCACAAACCACTGCTGCCCTGACAAGGTTGAAGCCCATTTGGAAAGTCAGGACCATCAGTCTACACTCCAACGCAGTGTTGCTGCGCTACCCAGCAGATCACCAACGACGAAGTCCGACAGACCATCACACAAGCCATTGGACAACGCGATGACATGCTCACAGTGGTGAAGAAACGAAAACTCCGATGGTATGCCCGCGTCACCAGAGCACCAGGCCTTGCACAGAGCATGCTGCAAGGCACGGTGCAAGGAGGCAGTAAAAGAGGGAGACACAAAAAAGAGGTGGGAGGACAACCTTTGAGAATAGACTGGCTTGACACTGCTTGAAGCCATGAGGGTTGCTGAGGACAGAGAAAAATACAGTACGCTGGTTGATCGATCATCTGTGGTGCCCCAACGACTTTCGAGTTACAGGATTGTATGGGATAGGATAGGATAGGTTAGAAATAATAATAAGAAGAAGAAGAAGAAGAAGAAGAAGAAGAAGAAGAAGAAGAAGAAGAAGAAGAAGAGGAAGAAGAAGAAGAAGAAGAAGAAGAAGAAGAAGAGAAAGAAGAAGAAGAAGAAGAAGAAGAAGAAGAAGAAGAAATAGCAGAACAAGAATGGCAATCATAATAATAAACAAAAGCGACATTGAACTACACTGAGACACCAGCGTTGGTATAATTAATAATCTCCTCTCTCGTTTTTTGCACTGTATTCCGTTGTGCAGCGGGAAGCACTGCAGGAGGCTAACGAGAGAACGGAGCTAAAGCGCAGAATGGACATGGAGACGATCGCCAACCTGACGCAATATGCCCTGAAAGACATGATGCTGCACCGCCGGCAGATCCTGCACTTCACGTCCTTGCTGATCCACTTCATATTCGGCACCCGGGACTTGGCCAGCGAGAATTCGAGGACCGACAGGTTCACATTTCATTACCTTAACGGGCCCCCGATTCCAAGGCTTGTAGTCTTTCCTTTTATGCCAAAAGGGTTTTACTGTTTGTTGTAGTTTTTTTTTTGTGTATATCCTAACAAGCCTGATTTTGCCACATGACTTGGGAGAGAAATTGTCTACCTTTAATTTCTTGGTTAGGCTAGCCTTGGGTGGCTCCTGCTGTGCAGAATCGTTTGGGGATGCCATTGGGTTATGCAGGACAAGGTGACACAACATTTTGTTCTCCCCGGCTGACCATTCGCCTTCTGCTTTTGGTGGTGAGCTGGACTCCATTGTCGGTAGGTGTTTTATGCAAGTCGGTGGCAGCGACTTTGCAGCGAAGTGTCGTGGCACTAGTAGCCAGCAACCCGGTTTACTACCAACAACGCTTCACCGCCTTGCAGGGCAAATAGTTGTATGTTCCTCTTTTGAGGGAAAAAATGAAACTAACACCTGGTATTGAGCCGTGTTCTCAAGGTTGGTGGCCAAGAGACGGGAGTCAAATACTCCGCTCGGCTACATATATTTATTTATTTGTAGCCGAGCGGAGACTTTAACTCCCGACTCTCGGCCAGCAACCGTTGGGAACATTGCTCCACCCGAGCTGTAATTTTCATGTAGTCCCTCAAAAGAGGGACATAAAAATATTTGCCTTGCAAGGCTGTGGAGCGTGGTTGGGAGTACCAGGCTGCCGGCAACTAGTGCCACGCATTCTAACTGTAAGGCCGCTGCCACCGACCTGCATAAAATGCCTGCCGACAATGTGGTCCCGCTCGGCACCAGACGCAGCGGGCGAATGGTCAGCCGGGGAGAACAAATGTCTTGTCGCCTTGTACTGCTAACCCAATGGCAAACCCAAAGGATTCTGCAAAGCAGTAGCCACCCAAGGCCAGTCTAACCAAGAAAACTGAAGGTAGACAATTTCTCTCCCAAGCCTCAAACAGTCGCCTCCCTTTCCGCTACATAATTATTTACTTTTACATTTAAGGAGGACTCTGTGTTTGCTGGCATGTGACAACCTGGCCGGCCTGCCCCTGAGGAGTTACATGGAGTCCAGACAGCTGGAGTTTTACCTCCAATACCTGGACTTCTGGGTGGCCATGCGCAGATACTTGCAGGTCAGTCGTTTAATCCTTAAGGCTATAGGAAATCTCTTACCTCCTTGTGCCCCAAGTGGGGTTTTGGAGTTGAATGCCTACACGTGTGTCATTGTCAGCGTTTTAACACAATCAGTTTTAATTCCTATCCTAATCCTATCCTATCCCGTAACTCGAAGGGCGTTGGGGCACCACACATGATCGTTTAACCAGCGTACTCCACCTTTCTCTGTCCTCAGCAACCCTCATGGCTTCGCTCAGGAGCAAGCCAGTCCATTCTCGAAGGTTGTCATCCCACCCTCTTTTTCTGTCTCCCTCTTCTTCAGCCTCCTTGCACCGTGCCTTTCTGGATGATCTTTGCAAGGCCTGGTGATCTGGTGACATGGCCACACCATCGGAGTTTGTTTGCGTTTCTTGAATGTTCAGTTCCCTAAGAACTAAATACAGTAATCTGCAGCCCCGTATAACGTACCTGTTCTCTGAATCAAGACTTGTTTGATGGCAACTATATACAGGTACTACAATTGTACCTGTACATTTCTAACGCCTATATCGACACATGTACTAATACAAAAAGCATCGTACAGCGGTGACGATCTCTTCTCCATCGACGCAGCCATTACCTCACGCGGTTCTAAAGTTACCCATTCCATCAGCTTTGTCAGTTATTATTATTATTATTATTATTATTATTATTATTATTATTATTATTATTATTATTATTATTATTATTATTGAGGATTTTTATAGCGCACTTATCTCGCCATACAGTACTTGACCAGACTCTAGGCGCTGGCCGATACAGGATCTAACTCAAACCGCCTGAGACGCCCACCCGCAGCCTTTGGGCGCATGGTCTGACGCCCGGACAACTGAGCACTATACTGGCCAGCCAGGGATGGGGGAGAAGGAACAAGTGCATGCTGGGTGTGTTCTTGTTACCGGCACTCACCCGTCTAGGACATGAGCGTCAGGATCTTTAAAGTCCGTTATGATGGAATGTATGCGACACACAGACTAGATCCCGGTTTATACTCTCATCCGAAAGAGTAGGAAACGGGAGTAAAGTGTCTTTCCCAAGGACACAACACAATGGCCCGGACAGGGCTCGAACCCGGGACCTTCAGATCCGCAAGCCAAAGCACTACCATTAGACCACCGTGCCTCTCAGTTGGAGACCCCGCTGCTTGTTTTCAGTTCAATGTTTTCGATTTTACACAAGTACAATGTTTTCTGTTTAATACACGTGCAGCGTTTTCTGTTTAAAATAAGAGCAGTGTTTTCTGTATTAAACAAGAGCAGTGTTTTCTGTTTAATACACGTGCAGAGTTTTATGTTTTAAACAAGTGCACTTTTTTTTTGTTTTAAACAAGGGCAATGTTTTATGTATTACACACGCGCAATGTTTTCTGTTTTAGACGCATGCAATGTTTTGTGTTGACACTGATTCAACCAAACCTTTTTAGTTTTGAGGTTAGGTCAGCCAGGCTAGCTATAAATAGCTTCGCCGATGCTACCTTTCCTTTCTTTCACTGTAAGGGAGGATGCAGGCAATCTATAAATAGCCCGCAGCCAGCAAAAGGTGGAGGCACTAAACAGTGCTGCTCACATAGGCATTGAGCTGGTGTGTGTTGTACAGGCGTGCAGTGTTTTATGTTTTAAGGCGAAGTCACAAAAAATGATGTAGGAAACATGTGCGAAAGGCACCAATATTTTAAGGTATTTTTTTGTGATCATTTCTGAACCAAATATTGGTAGCGCACATGCACTAAACGAACCTGCACTAAAACGTTTGTTGCACCACACAGAGGTAGCCAATCACATTTAAACTTGTTGGTGTGATTAGCTCATGCTGTAGCTAATTAGATCTCAGACTCTTACAGCTCATGCGCAAATCAAGTAATCGAGCATCCAAAATACCGCTGATAAGAGTCCGCTGTGTCTACCAGCTGTAACAACAAAGGAACCCACAAGAAAACATTGCGCTTGTGTCAAACAGAAAACATTGCACGTGTGTAAAAACGGTAAACACTGCACTTGTTTTGCGGAATGGGAGGCGACTGGTCCACGCTTGGGAGAGAGATTGTCTACCTTCCATGTGTTGATTAGTCTAGTCTTGGGTGGGGCTTTGATTCCCCCAAATTTTTCTTTTTTAACAGGGCTTTCTTCTTCGGATGTTTCCGGCAGATTCCCGATGGCTAAAATATCGACAACTACCAACTGAACCCATTCTTATAAAGAAAAACGCACCAATGAAATTTTATGGCAGAAAACACGTGGAATTTTAGCAAGAAAAGCAAGAAGGGAAGTAACTCTTTACTAAAGCAAAAGCAAAAGAGTTGTTCGCGGCGATGGAAATTTCGCAGAAAAAAAATACTTTTGGTTCACGGTAAAATGCCAGCTCAAAGGAAAGCGAAAAAATTTGTGATTTTTCTGTATTACCCGCTGAAATGTACTTGATGAATATGTACTACCCGACGAAATTTTACACTTCCCGGGTAACGGGAAGTGGGATTTCGCAGCCCTGTATGGCCATTCTGTTTTACAGAAGCGCAATATTTTTTGTGTGGGGTTTGTTTGCTGTTACAGCTGGTAGACATGACGCAGCTGAGCAGAGTGTGTGGAACCAACGGTGAAGACCTCTTGCGGCTGATTGATCAGCAAGTGCTCTTCGTGTCCAAGAACTTCTTGAACGGCAACAACTACACGTCACGAAAGGCTGGCCACAGTCAGTATCAGTCTTTGGCTGGAGGTTTGTATGTCCACACTCACTTTGAAACAGTCAGGGGGTGGGTGAGGGGTGGAGAGGAAGGGAGGGGGTGGAGGTGGGGGGGAGGGAGACAGGAGAGGGGATCAGAACAAGGCAAATGGCGGTCTGGGGGTCCGTCCGTCGGTCCGGTGGGTGCCATTATCTCCAGAGCCGCTAAGCGGATTTTGGCCTAACTTGGTAGGAACATTATCCAGGTTAATGCCCTGCCTCCTGTGCCCTACCGCAGAGGTCAAGGTCACGGAAGGAAAAAAAACCCACAAGAAACAAAGAAACAACAACAACAGCAGCAACAATGTCTGAAGCTGTTACAACAGCAACAACAAGTACAACAATGTCTGAAGCTATTACAATAACAACAACAATGTCTGAAGCTATTACAACAGCAACAACAACAGCAATGTCTGAAGTTCTTGCAACAACAACAATGTCTGAAGCGATTACAAAAGCAACAACAACAATGTCTGAAGCTATTATAACAGCAACAACAACAACAACAATGTCTGAAGCTATTACAACAGCAACCACAACAACAACAATGTCTGAAGCTGTTACAACAGCAACAACAATGTCTGAAGCTATTACAACAACAACAACAACAATGTCTGAAGCTAATACAACAGCAACAACAACAACAACAATGTCTGAAGCTGGTACAACAACAACAACAATGTTTGAAGCTATTACAACAACAATGTCTGAAACTATTACAACAACAATGTCTGAAGCTATTACAACAGCAACAACAATGTCCGAAGCTATTACAACAGCAACAACAACAACAATGTCCGAAGCTATTACAAGAGCAACAACAATAATATTTGAAGCTATTACAACAACATTAATGTTTAAAACTATTACAACAAAATTATTGTTTGAAGCTATTACAACAACAACAATGTCTGAAGCAATTACGACAACAACAACAATAAGACGGGCAATGTAGTGATCATGCAATACAAACCTTTTCGCGTGCTGTCGGACAGTTAACTGAGAAAATTACAATATTGAATATTGCAATTTTCTCAGTTAACTGTCCGACAGCGCGCGAAAAGGTTTGTATTGCATGATATTGAATATTCTAGAATAATAGAAGAAGTAGGTCCGCAAGCGACGCTGACCCCAACATCTTGAGGGTCAGAGGCTGTTGTGGACACACGCCTAACAAACAGCCTCTGCTTGATAGATCTGTGGCTCTCAGCCAGCGTCAAAGTGGCCTGTACAGTGGACGCCGGTGGTCTCTTCAGTGGACACTGGTGGCCTGTTTAGTGGACACCGGTGGTCTATTCAGTTGACACTGGTGGCCTGGTCAATGGACACCAGTGGCCTTTTCAGCGCACACCGGTGGCCTGTCAAGTAGACACTGGCCTATTGCGTTGTTTTCCAGAGAGCAACAACGGGGCAAACAGTCAAGGAGAGGACATACTGAGCCACAACCTAACAGCTGGCATCTTACAAGCCATGGTCCACCGAAAGCAAACCTCACTCATCAACGCAACCATGGATGTCATCTCTAACGTGGGTAGACCGCAGAAATAATTTTTTTTTTAAAGTCCGGTTAATATTCCACTCAAGTAAATTTAGATTTTCGATTTTTTTAGATTTTAATGCTTTATTGTCCCTTTTTATCGGGAAATTCTGGGCCGCCTCCCCTGTGGAAGGCGTAGTCGCAGCCTGTGGCGCGCCCAAACCCAACCTACCTAACATTAGTTGTGATTTTTAAAATGTTGAAATTCTTTAAATTTTTGAAATTTTTTTTTGAAATTTTGCTGAGGGAGCAAACCGGAGTACCCGGAGAAAACCCCCGAGACGTTGCCCGAGTCGAAAGTAAATAATATTCGGAGAAACATAACGCCCCGATGCAGGATCGAACCCACACCTGTCAGGCGCCATTGGTTTCTGGCCTGTGGACAAGGCAAGTTAGTCCCGCCTTAGCCCACTTGGCCACAACGCTCGCTTTGACTATGTCACACTTCTTCTGTCCCTTTACTGGCTTCCTGTGGAACTGCGTATCCAGCATACATTTTCGTCGCTTTGCTTCAGTGTCCTTAACTCCATTGCGCCTCAATATATTGCTGACCTTCACATTTCTATACCTTCTAGACAACTTTGCTCTTTCTCTAACACCCGTCTGTTTACAGTTCCCTCTGTGGGTACCAAATCATAGGGTGAACGTGCTTTCTCTTATCATGGAATTAGTATTGAAGCAAACTGCCTGTTTCTCTCCTAAATTCATCTTCAATTCAGGCGTTTAAATCCTCTCTTAAAACCCATTGTTTTACTTCCACCGATCAGACCTGATAGTGATCTAAGAGAGGTTTCCGCGGAACGTGCGACTATGTTCCAATGAGTCTGATGACGTCCACAAATCCACAACTTGAACGGCGAAAATATATACACAGAAACTGTCAACGCTGCACCACTATTCCAAAACAAAGTATGGCGCCGCAAAACCGGAAGCGAGTAAAGCAACTTTCGTCTTCCGATACAAAACAAAAAAAAAAAAAAAAAAATTAAGTGTCCGCAGATTGTTTCGCATTTCCTTTTTTTTTTTTTTCGTTTTCGTTTTCGCGGATTTCTGCGATTTCGCGGAGAACTATCAGGTCTGACCGATTGAAATCGATTAAACGTATTTACAAAATAATAATTGTGTGTGTGTGTGTGCGTGTGTGTGTATGTGTGTATGTTAGAGTCATTACTTTATATATATAAGCTTACTGTTAATAGTTAATGAGTTTTCCATATTTTTTGTATAGTTAAAGTTCAGGCCTAAAATTATTGAAGTCTTCAAAAGCCTGTATGACAAGGCTACCAGCGCCGTCCTCCATAACGGCGCCATCGGAAACTGGTTCAGAACAACAATCAGTATGCGTCAAGGATGTCTACTCTCTCCAACCCTCTTCAACATCTTCCTAGAGCGCATCATGTCAGATGCCCTAGCAGGCCACGAAGGCACTGTCAGCATACGGGATAGAGCAATCTCCAAACTTCGTTTTGCGGATGACATTGATGGATTGGCTGGAGAAGAACAAGGACTTGAACAGCTGCCCTAGTAAGGTTCAAGCCCATTTGGAAAGACAGGACCAACAGTCTACCTTCCAAGGTAAGACTGCTGCGCTCCATTGTCATCTCTATCTTCCTATACGCTTGCAAAACATGGACCATAAAAGCAGATCTACAACAAAGAATACAAAGCATGGAGATGAGGTGCTTCAGAAGACTTCTTGGCATTTCCTATACCCAGCACATCACCAACGACGAAGTCCGACAGACCATCACACAAGCCATTGGACAACATGATGACCTGCTAACAGTGGTGAAGAAACGGAAACTCCGATGATATGGCCTCGTCACCAGATCATCAGACCTTGCAAAGACCATCCTGCAAGGCACAGTGCAAGAAGGTAGAAGAAGAGGGAGACCGAAAAAGAGGTGGGAGGACAACATTCGAGAATGAACTGGTTTGACATTGAGCGAAGCCACGAGGGTTGCTGAGGACTGAGAAAGATGGAGTACGCTGGTTAAACGATCATCTGTGGTGCCCCTACGACCTCCGAGTTACGGGATAGAGGAGGATAGGAAAGGATAGTATAGGGTAGAATAAGATAAATATTATTCTGTATTTATGTACTCGTGTATGCCTAGATTATGTATTCATAATAATAATAAAAAAAACAATAATGATAATAATAATAATAATAATAATAATAATAATAATAATAATAATAATAATAATAATAATAATAATAATAATAATAATTATAACAACAACAATAATAATAATAATAATAATAATAATAATAATAATAATAATAATAATAATACTAACAACAACAACAACAACAACAACAACAACAATAATAATAATAATAATAATAATAATAATAATAATAATAACAACAATATTAATGTGTATTACAGGTGCTGTGTATCCCCGCCACACAGTACATCCTGCACGATCTACACTGCTTCCACGCTGTTGTGGTATGTCCAGTATGTTGTGGTATGTCCAGTATGTTGTGGTATGTCCAGTATGTTGTGGTATGTCCAGTATGTTGTGATATGTCCAGTATGTTGTGGTATGTCCACGCTGTTGTGACATGTCCAGTATGTTGTGGTATGTCCAGTATGTTGTGGTATGTCCACGCTGTTGTGGTATGTCCAGTATGTTGTGGTATGTCCACGCTGTTGTGATATATCCAGTATGTTGTGGTATGTCCAGTATGTTGTGGTATGTCCAGTATGTTGTGGTATGTCCATGCTGTTGTGATATGTCCAGTTTGTTGTGGTATGTCCAGTATGCTGTGGTATGTCCATGCTGTTGTGATATGTCCAGTATGTTGTGATATGTCCAGTATGCTGTGGTATGTCCACGATGTTGTGATATGTCCAGTATGCTGTGCTATGTCCACGATGTTGTGATATGTCCAGTACGTTGTGATATGTCCAGTATGCTGTGGTATGTCCACGATGTTGTGATATGTCCAGTATGCTGTGGTATGTCCACGATGTTGTGATATGTCCAGTATGTTGTGATATGTCCAGTATGCTGTGGTATGTCCACGATGTTGTGATATGTCCAGTATGCTGTGGTATGTCCACAATGTTGTGATATGTCCAGTATGTTGTGATATGTCCAGTATGCTGTGGTATGTCCACGATGTTGTGATATGTCCAGTATGTTGTGGTATGTCCAGTATGTTGTGGTATGTCCACGCTGTTGTGGTATGTCCAGTATGTTGTGGTATGTCCACGCTGTTGTGATATGTCCAGTATGTTGTGGTATGTCCACACTGTTGTGATATGTCCAGTATGTTGTGGTATGTCCAATATGTTGTGGTATGTTCACACTGTTGTGATATGTCCAGTATGTTGTGGTATGTCCAGTATGTTGTGGTATGTCCAGTATGTTGTGGTATGTCCAGTATGCTGTGGTATGTCCACACTGTTGTGATATGTCCAGTATGTTGTGGTATGTCCAGTATGTTGTGGTATGTCCAATATGTTGTGGTATGTCCAGTATGTTGTGGTATGTCCAGTATGTTGTGGTATGTCCAGTATGTTGTGGTATGTCCAGTATGTTGTGGTATGTCCACACTGTTGTGGTATGTCCACACTGTTGTGGTATGTCCAGTATGTTGTGATATGTCCAGTATGCTGTGGTATGTCCACGATGTTGTGATATGTCCAGTATGCTGTGCTATGTCCACGATGTTGTGATATGTCCAGTACGTTGTGATATGTCCAGTATGCTGTGGTATGTCCACGATGTTGTGATATGTCCAGTATGCTGTGGTATGTCCACGATGTTGTGATATGTCCAGTATGTTGTGATATGTCCAGTATGCTGTGGTATGTCCACGATGTTGTGATATGTCCAGTATGCTGTGGTATGTCCACAATGTTGTGATATGTCCAGTATGTTGTGATATGTCCAGTATGCTGTGGTATGTCCACGATGTTGTGATATGTCCAGTATGTTGTGGTATGTCCAGTATGTTGTGGTATGTCCACGCTGTTGTGGTATGTCCAGTATGTTGTGGTATGTCCACGCTGTTGTGATATGTCCAGTATGTTGTGGTATGTCCACACTGTTGTGATATGTCCAGTATGTTGTGGTATGTCCAGTATGTTGTGGTATGTTCACACTGTTGTGATATGTCCAGTATGTTGTGGTATGTCCAGTATGTTGTGGTATGTCCAGTATGTTGTGGTATGTCCAGTATGCTGTGGTATGTCCACACTGTTGTGATATGTCCAGTATGTTGTGGTATGTCCAGTATGTTGTGGTATGTCCACACTGTTGTGATATGTCCAGTATGTTGTGGTATGTCCAATATGTTGTGGTATGTCCACACTGTTGTGATATGTCCAGTATGTTGTGGTATGTCCAGTATGTTGTGGTATGTCCAGTATGTTGTGGTATGTCCAGTATGTTGTGGTATGTCCACACTGTTGTGGTATGTCCAGTATGTTGTGGTATGTCCAGTATGTTGTGGTATGTCCAGTATGTTGTGGTATGTCCAGTATGTTGTGGTATGTCCAGTATGTTGTGGTATGTCCACGCTGTTGTGGTATGTCCAGTATGTTGTGGTATGTCCACGCTGTTGTGATATATCCAGTATGTTGTGGTATGTCCAGTATGTTGTGGTATGCCCAGTATGTTGTGGTATGTCCAGTATGTTGTGGTATGTCCAGTATGTTGTGGTATGTCCAGTATGTTGTGGTATGTCCAGTATGTTGTGATATGTCCAGTATGTTGTGGTATGTCCAGTATGTTGTGATATGTCCAGTATGTTGTGATATGTCCAGTATGTTGTGGTATGTCCAGTATGTTGTGATATGTCCAGTATGTTGTGGTATGTCCAGTATGTTGTGGTATGTCCAGTATGTTGTGGTATGTCCAGTATGTTGTGGTATGTCCAGTATGTTGTGGTATGTCCAGTATGTTGTGGTATGTCCAGTATGTTGTGGTATGTCCAGTATGTTGTGGTATGTCCAGTATGTTGTGATATGTCCAGTATGTTGTGGTATGTCCAGTATGTTGTGGTATGTCCAGTATGTTGTGGTATGTCCAGTATGTTGTGGTATGTCCAGTATGTTGTGATATGTCCAGTATGTTGTGGTATGTCCAGTATGTTGTGATATGTCCAGTATGTTGTGATATGTCCAGTATGTTGTGATATGTCCAGTATGTTGTGGTATGTCCAGTATGTTGTGGTATGTCCAGTATGTTGTGGTATGTCCACGCTATTGTGATATGTCCAGTATGTTGTGGTATGTCCACGCTGTTGTGATATGTCCAGTATGTTGTGGTATGTCCAGTATGTTGTGGTATGTCCAGTATGTTGTGGTATGTCCAGTATGTTGTGATATGTCCAGTATGTTGTGGTATGTCCAGTATGTTGTGGTATGTCCAGTATGTTGTGATATGTCCAGTATGTTGTGATATGTCCAGTATGTTGTGATATGTCCAGTATGTTGTGGTATGTCCAGTATGTTGTGGTATGTCCAGTATGTTGTGATATGTCCAGTATGTTGTGATATGTCCAGTATGTTGTGGTATGTCCAGTATGTTGTGGTATGTCCAGTATGTTGTGATATGTCCAGTATGTTGTGGTATGTCCAGTATGTTGTGATATGTCCAGTATGTTGTGGTATGTCCAGTATGGTGTGGTATGTCCAGTATGTTGTGGTATGTCCAGTATGTTGTGATATGTCCAGTATGTTGTGGTATGTCCAGTATGTTGTGGTATGTCCAGTATGTTGTGGTATGTCCACGCTATTGTGATATGTCCAGTATGTTGTGGTATGTCCACGCTGTTGTGATATGTCCAGTATGTTGTGGTATGTCCAGTATGTTGTGATATGTCCAGTATGTTGTGGTATGTCCAGTATGTTGTGGTATGTCCACGATGTTGTGATATGTCCAGTATGTTGTGGTATGTCCAGTATGTTGTGGTATGTCCAGTATGTTGTGGTATGTCCAGTATGTTGTGGTATGTCCACTATGTTGTGGTATGTCCAGTATGTTGTGGTATGTCCAGTATGTTGTGGTATGTCCAGTATGTTGTGATATGTCCAGTATGTTGTGGTATGTCCAGTATGTTGTGGTATGTCCAGTATGTTGTGGTATGTCCAGTATGTTGTGGTATGTCCAGTATGTTGTGGTATGTCCACGCTGTTGTGGTATGTCCAGTATGTTGTGGTATGTCCACGCTGTTGTGGTATGTCCAGTATGTTGTGGTATGTCCAGTATGTTGTGGTATGTCCAGTATGTTGTGATATGTCCAGTATGTTGTGGTATGTCCAGTATGTTGTGGTATGTCCAGAATGTTGTGGTATGTCCAGTATGTTGTGGTATGTCCAGTATGTTGTGGTATGTCCAGTATGTTGTGGTATGTCCAGTATGTTGTGGTATGTCCAGTATGTGGTGGTATGTCCACGCTGTTGTGGTATGTCCAGTATGTTGTGATATGTCCAGTATGTTGTGGTATGTCCAGTATGTTGTGATATGTCCAGTATGTTGTGATATGTCCAGTATGTTGTGGTATGTCCAGTATGTTGTGATATGTCCAGTATGTTGTGGTATGTCCAGTATGTTGTGGTATGTCCAGTATGTTGTGGTATGTCCAGTATGTTGTGGTATGTCCAGTATGTTGTGGTATGTCCAGTATGTTGTGGTATGTCCAGTATGTTGTGGTATGTCCAGTATGTTGTGGTATGTCCAGTATGTTGTGGTATGTCCAGTATGTTGTGATATGTCCAGTATGTTGTGGTATGTCCAGTATGTTGTGATATGTCCAGTATGTTGTGGTATGTCCAGTATGGTGTGGTATGTCCAGTATGTTGTGGTATGTCCAGTATGTTGTGATATGTCCAGTATGTTGTGATATGTCCAGTATGTTGTGGTATGTCCAGTATGTTGTGATATGTCCAGTATGTTGTGGTATGTCCAGTATGTTGTGGTATGTCCACACTGTTGTGATATGTCCAGTATGTTGTGGTATGTCCAGTATGTTGTGGTATGTCCACACTGTTGTGATATGTCCAGTATGTTGTGGTATGTCCACGCTGTTGTGATATGTCCAGTATGTTGTGGTATGTCCACACTGTTGTGATATGTCCAGTATGTTGTGGTATGTCCACGCTGTTGTGATATGTCCAGTATGTTGTGGTATGTCCAGTATGTTGTGGTATGTCCAGTATGTTGTGGTATGTCCAGTATGTTGTGGTATGTCCAGTATGTTGTGGTATGTCCAGTATGGAACTCAGCTCTGCCTCAAATCCAGGCTGATCTGGAAATACTTTGAAATAGCCAAGGGAGATAAGAACGAGCACAAACGTCGGTCCGTTGGAAACCTTTGGTAGAAGAGAACAGAAGAGAGATCTTTGCCCGTAATTCCCTCATTCCTCATTCCACTGAAGACGGCGTCTAATGAGGATTATATTCAATATGCTATCAATACGCTCCTGTCCCGGTTGGTTAGGCGAGACAACCTTTATCTTAATAATAATACGGGGATGGATTTAACCGGAAATTACCGGTATTTTACCGGTTTGAGAATAAAAATACCGGTTGAAAAATCAGTAGCCGGTAGAGCCTACCGGTTCTTATTTTGTTTGACTGGTTTCAAAAATAAAGAAAAAGAGAAAGAAAAACAAGAGAAATGAAGAGAGAGAGAGAGAGAGAGAGAGAGAGAGAGAGAGAGAGAAAAAGAGAGAGAGAGAGAGAGAGAGAGACAGCCAGCCAGCCAGCCACGCTGATTATGTGTTTAGGGACTGTAGACGAGAGGCCTGTGAATGCGTTCAGTAGCCTTGCCATATTCTTTGAGGTAATTAATACAGAATGATATAACATTGGCGGGCGCAAGGCTATCGTGAATACGGATAAATTAAACTGGCGCACTTTTCGATTTTTTCTTTCTTTGCGCTCGTCAGTATGTATTGCGACAGTGGCAGATAGGCTAGTAATAATGAAGAAGCAAAAATCTCTTTTTTCATTTTTTGCTAGGGGGGAGAGGAGCGATAAAAGAAGTTTATGTGAAGACGAAGATGTTTCTAATGAAACAGAAAGTGCATTAACAGAGTCGCGATCTACTTATATAAAATAGTGACGCATTATTAAGCTTTGCTATGGGTCATACCGGTTTCCGTGACTGGCCTACCGGTTTGCGTTCGAGTGGGTTTGTTTACTGTGACGTCGTACCGGTTTTGCAAATCCCTAGGACGATCACTGTAATAATAAGGGTCTTTAGATACCACTTTTTCCTAATAGCATTAGCCCAAAGCGCAGTTCTCACGCATGTATTCTTAACGTTACCATCTAAACACTTACGAAAATGAAGTGAAACAAAAACGATACAGTAATAAATTATGCCCTGACATAATACACACTCCACCCGTGGGGGTGCCGGGGGTTTCAGTAAAAAATAGTATCCCCACTTTCTGGAAATTTAGGGCTTTAAATTCACACTGTCGCTGGCTTTCTCTTTTTGTTCTTTCTCATTCCTACTCTGTTCTATTAATCTACTATACTGTCTTCTTCGCTAGACCAGTCACCTACCTTTTTTGTTGAAAACTCTTCCGGGACAAAACTCCTCATTTGTGTGTGAGGTCTGTTGGATCAGCTTTGGAATATTGGACGCTTTTTACCAGGTGGTCACTGGGGCTCCTATGATGTTATTATTTGGCAATGTAGGCATTTTATATGTATGGTTTGTTTATATTTTATTATGATGTTTATATTCTATTTCGTCTTTTGTAAATGGGGGTTTGATAAGTTAGAGTATGGCCTCAGCGTCCCTTGCGTGGGAAGTCTTTATTGTAAAGTGACCGACTGGTGGAGTGCCTTCAGTGTTGCCATTGTGACGGTGGGTTCTATTGCTGCTGGGCTCAGCACAATGGAATGCTATTACCTACTCGTCTTTCGTCTGCGGGGATCGACTAGTTAGATCGCACTATGACTAATCTTAATACATCTATATGTTTCGTCCGGTCTGTGTGCGGATAGGGTTACAGAGATAGGGAGAAGCGTGTAAAAGATTCACTGACACACTAGCTCTCGCACGGCTATGAAACATAGGTAGTCCAGCCACTTGTTAACACTAAATATCACACATTTATGTCCTCTACTCTATATGTAATTCTACTCTCTACATTAACTTAAATGTCCAAAACGTAAGATAACTAGGATTAACTTAACAGTCCAAAGTCACTTCGAGTGGTTCGGAGAATGGGTAGATCTTTGATGGATCTGTTCTGCTAATGTTCTCGATATTTGCTACTGTCTCATCACTGGGCTTTGTTCTTGTTTTGCCTAATGTTCGTTTCCAGGAAGAGTGGACTATCGCACAGTCCCTATAGATCAGTGTTCGTGCACTTCTTCTAGAGCATTTAGCTGTATCGTTGAGGTGCGGTGCTGTTGTATTCTCGTCTTGTTTGTTGACTACTGAGCTATCGGAGCTCAGTGCTCGATGCTCAAGTTTTTGCAGGCCGCATGTCCGGGATGACTTTCAAAGGGGTCTATCTCCTGCCGTGGACCAAGCCTGCTTGTCTGCAAAACATAAGACGAGTTTCTGCAACGCCTTGTTTACAAAGGGTGTGCATAGCGTCTCACTGAATGATGGCAAAAACAGCCCTCAGTTGAGATCGCTTCCACGTATACAGATAAGAGACGAACAATATTCTAAGTCCGTGGTCCACTGGAATCTCCAACATAATTTTTATATATATTTAGTGATAATCATAAAAAGTTCCTAACACTACTAAACAGTTTAGCAACTGCAGACAGTGTCAATTACACAGGGCAATATCTAGTATTCTCGTGCTATGTCGCACAATGTACATGGATTCCTGACTATTTGCATCAATTTTTATTTGTATTATTATTTTTTACAATACAACAGAACTATAATAGGACAATCGTGTAAAAATAGGCCCATATGTTTGCGATACCGGTTGTAAACAAGTACAAACTACATCTTTTAAAAACTTGGATTACCATGAATTTACTCTTGGTTTAGCAATACACCTACACGCTTGTCTTGGACAAGAACAATGTTCAATCATGTGTTTTCCAGTTAAATTAGAATGTATATTCTTGTCCAACTAGACGGCAGACAAAACGTTTGTTCATAACACAAGTACAGGCTGTCCATCCTTCTCAGTGCTTGGTCCTTCAACTTGGAACTCTCTTCCTCTCTCTTCGCAGCTCTCCGAACATATCCACTTTCAAGTACAACTTGAAAACTCATCTCTTCCTTAAAAACGTCTGATCTCGCCTCCCATTAACATCATCATTCCTTCTATTCTGATTCTGACCACCGCCGTCACACCGCACGCCCGTAGCCCCCCTCACTCCTTATGACTAAATTTTAAATGATTAAATGTGATGATAATGTTATAATGTTATGCATAAGAATGACTGTATAATCTGCAATCACATATGTGGACAAAGGTTACAATAAGTTATTGAACTGAATTCAAATTGAATCAATACTGTCTTCGATGCTTTCATCTTTTGCAGCTAATTTATATTGCTAGTTATGACATAAGCTAAACATTCTTCATCTTCTTGTTCTAGTTCTTCTTGTTCTTGTTCTTCATGTTCTTGCTCTTGTTCTTCATGTTCTTGTTCTTGTTTTGGTCCTTATTTGGCTCGGAAGTGTCCGCTGGACCTAAAGCAATAACCATGTAATGTTCTTGTTCTTTTGTTGTCGTCGTTGTTGTTGTTGCTGTTGTTGTTGTTGTTCTTCTTCTTCTTCTTCTTTCTTATTCTTCTTCCCTTCCTCCTCCTTCGAATAAGTATAAACCGAGGTCTAGATTTTGTCAGCATGCCTTTAACGGACTTTCAACACCCTGACGCTGATGTCCTAGACGGGGAGAGTCCCAGAAGCACCTTCAGCATCGTCGACGTCACCGAGAACGCCAAAAATGTCGGCAGCGTCGACACCAAGAACGCGACGAATGTCGTCAGCACCGTCGACGCCACAGAGAACGCCAAAAATGTCGGCAGCGTCGACACCAAGAACGCGACGAATGTCGTCAGCAACGTCGACGCCACGAAGAACACCTAAAAAATCGGCAACGGAGACGCCTAGAAGGCCAAACATTTCTACAGCGTCGACAACAGTGAGAACGCCGAAACTTTCGACAGCGGGAACGCCGCGCACGCCAAAAATGTCGGCAACAGAGACACCGAGAAAAACAAAAATGTCGGCAAAGTCGACAACGGCGAGAGCGCCAATATTGTCCACAACACCGAGAGCACCAAAAATATCTCCAACGAAAAAGCCTAGAACACCAAAAATCTCTACAGCATCGACACCGAGAACACCCAAAATGTCTACAGGGTCGACACCGAGAACACCCAAAATGTCTACAGCGTCGACACCAAGAACACCCAAAATGTCTACAGCGTCGACACCGAGAACACCCAAAATGTCTACAGCATCGACACCAAGAACACGAAAAATGGCAACACTGAGAACGCCAAAAACGTCTCCAACGGAAAAGCCTACAGCGTCGACGATGCCGAGAGAAGAAATAATGTCCACAGCACCGAGAACGCCAAAAATGTCGACAACGGAGACACCTAGGACACCAAAAATGTTGACAACGGAGAGGCCAAGAACGCCAAAAATATCGACAACGGAGACGCCAAGAACGCCAAAAATATCGACAACGGAGACACCAAGAACACATAAAATGTTGACAACGGAGACACCAGACATGTCGATAACGGAGACGCCTAGGACACCAAAAATGTCGACAACGGAGACACCTAGGACACCAAAAATGTTGACAACGGAGACGCCAAGAACGCCAAAAATATCGACAACGGAGACGCCAAGAACGCCAAAAATATCAACAACGGAGACGCCAAGAACGCCAAAAATATCGAAAACGGAGACACCAAGAACACATAAAATGTTGACAACGGAGACACCAGACATGTCGACAACGGAGACGCCTAGGACACCAAAAATGTCGACAACGGAGACGCCAAGAACGCCAAAAATATCGACAACGGAGACGCCAAGAACGCCAAAAATATCAACAACGGAGACGCCAAGAACGCCAAAAATATCGACAACGGAGACACCAAGAACACAAAAAATGTTGACAACGGAGACACCAAGAACGCCAAAAATATCTATAGCGTCGACAATACCAAAAGCGCCAGAAATGTCGGCAGCGGAGTCGCCAAGAACGTCGACAGCAAAAGCACCCAAAGCGTCGACGGAGGCGTGCAAAGCCAATGCGTTGACCGGCGTCTCCTCGACCTCCGCAGTAACTTCCAGGAAGAGGTCGAAACGACCGTCGCCCTCGCCACCACAGTCGCCGCTGAAGAAATCGTCGTCGGCAGTTCCGCCCGCGACAGGGTCAAAGACCTCGATACCTTCGCCCCCATTTAAACGGAAAAGTTCGTCAGTATCGCCGCCAACGGGATGGTCCAGGACATCGATCTCGACGACGCCGCCGCCTCGGAAGAGAAGGACATCGTCCGAGTCGCCGACCTCGCGAAGGGCTTCGCCGACACGGTCGGCCAAATTTCCCCTTGCGTCCAAGGCCAAACCGTCCATCTTTTCGCAAGGAAAGCTGTCAGCCCTATTGGCAAAAGTCAAACAGGACAATTTGACCAGAGCTGGGTCGCCCACGATCAATGCGGTACGTTTATGCTGTTAACGTTGTGTCAAATGTCAAATATTTGCTTTTATAATGGATGGTTGTGAAGATGATGATGATGATGATGATGATGATGATGATGGTGGTGATGATGATGATGATGATGATGATGATGATGATGATGATGGTGGTGATGATGATGATGATGATGATGATGATGATGATGATGATGATGAAGGCAAGGTTGTGCATGCACATTCACCCATGGAACCAAGGTACCAGTACACTCAAACTACAGTCCAGTCATCGCTGCTTAGCGAGTGCAAGATACATCGTCAGGGTTTGCCAAATGTTTTCAACAAGAGCTTGCCCTGAGTAATGTAATTATAATATATAATAATAAGCGATACATGTAATTTTGATCTTTCCCGCTCCAAAAAATTACTTTCCCTGTCAAAAATGTCCTTGCACACATAGTTAAAGTAAAATACTCAACTAAGTCTATTTTTGTCATGGTTGCTGAAGAACCCACATTTTAGAAGCAACATTTTGGCTTTCAGCGCGAACCCGCTTCAACAAAGGATTGAGATAAAAGGCGGGCTGTCATTGGCGGACAAGTCTGAACAATTGACCAATCAAATACGCTGTGACATATCGCCATACTTTTGATTAGAGGAAGCGATATCATTGGCTGAAGGTTGAACAATTGACCCATCAAATCCGCTGTAGTATATCGTATTAGACGTCAAAATACCAAACACACCACAGGCTACTAGATCAAAGTAGACATGATTCGGTGCTGATGATCAAGTTTTGTTGTTTTACATTCACAGCTTTTAACTTACCCTCGGGCAAGTGACTTTCGTGATTTGTCTTTCCCGGCAACTTTTGTACTTGTCGCGGGAATTGGGAAATAAGATTCGGCGGTCCCTGATTGTGATATCGCCAACACGTCCACATAGGCTTGTTATTCGCTTCGAGCACCTATGCCTATGGCGACTAGAGCGTATTAGGGCGGTAATGATTGACGGGAAGAGCCCAAATTCACTAAGTTCTATTACTGAATGTGTCTCTCTACAAGATGGCGCTTTTTTCCCTCTCATAAACCGATTTGACCTTCTTGGATCCTCAAATTTTCTCACACCAAGTCAGGACGCTATCCCGGCGTCAAAAAACGGTGCGAAAATATTCTCAAACGGTTCGAAAAAGATACCATGACAGCTGACCTAGATAAAACAAGGTTTGACCTAATTCGTCTACTAGAGGAGCCGAAAGTTGCATGTCAAGACTGGGTTTTGTTACCGGGGTGTTCAAACTGTCTTTATGTAGATTGTTATAGGTAGGCCTCTAAACGCTATTTTCGGGAATTCCCGCTGTTTGGGTTGCCATATGGACTGCTCAAGTTATAATATCCTCAAGATTGTGGGATGGTATCGTGACGCTCTTCAGCAGTGCGTTGGTTGAACTGTATCTTCAAGGTTCTGGTACCGCTTAATGTGGAATCTATATTAGATTGAGGAAGGAGGGTGATGATGATGATGATGGTGATGATGATGATGATGATGATGATGATGATGATGATGGTGATGATGGAGGTAATACACAATGCTGCGATCGGTAGAAAGTATCGCCAAAACTCCCGCTAGCAGCAGGTGAAAGTATTCCCTCCATCCCTTCAAAGTATACTTTGGGCTCGCTGCTAGCCGCGGATGCGCACTACTGTTTAAAAGTGACGGAAAGAGCGGAATATTGCTACAAGGGTTCGGGTAAGGGTTAGTTGTAGATATATCCCTAGCCCTTGCCCTAACCCTTTTCTCTACAAAAATGCTTTTACCGTCCCAAAAACCCATTTGCCTTCTTGGATTCTTAAATTGTATGAAACCAAGTGAGGACACTATCCGGCGTCTATAAAGTGGTTCGAAAAAATTCTCAAACGGTTCGTAAAAGACAGTTGACCTAGAAACAAATACAGCGTGGCCTAATTCGTCGCCTAGAGGAGACGAAACTTACTTTTCCGTTTGTAGTCTTTAACCGACGCTCTAACTGAGCAGGCTGCTAACCTCGCTTACCTCCCTTCAAGGGACAAAGGACATACTTTGGCCTGCTGCGCAGCGTGTGCCTGGAGTATACTTTCTTTCGATCGCAGCTATGTGCAATGGGTGGATGGTGATGCTGATGATGATGATGATGATGATGATGATGATGGTGATGATGATGATGATTTCTAGAGGTCTTAATCCGTGAAGATTATGCTGGAGAAAACCAACAAGCAAACAAAAAACGAGATAGCAGTGAGGCACAAAAAAAGGAGTCTGTTTACGGTAACCTAGGGGAAAAAAAATAGGGTCGATAGGTCAGATTCTTTTTTTATTATTTTTTTTAAAAACCTTTTCCACCTCGGGATACCGTAAACAGACATTTTGTTGTTGTTGGCCTAAGCCATTTCAATATACTTCCAGACAACCACACACATTAATTCTACAAATCGAATTGAGGTGTGGTCTGTTTTGTTCACACACGCACACACACACGCACACCCTCCCCCCTCAAACACCCACACCCACAAACACAGCGGTGTTCATCTAATATTAGAATCCCAACTGCAAACCGTTACACGACAAAAACGAAATCTGTCAACCTTTCACCTGCCAACACCTTAACCCACGGAAAGAGTTTTTTTTTTTTTCCACAGGCCATGTTTTTACCTCCTGTAACCACATCACAACAATGTCAAGGGACCACCACCGTTTTTATTCCATTACAGGACGATGCTCGAAGGCGTTCACAACGCAGATCCACCACGAAGACCTCGCCCGGAAGAGTCCCCACAAAGCCTCTTTGCCTGACAGACCCCTGGCGCAGCGAGCCCGAGACTGACCCGGTCATCATGGAACAGGTGGAGGACGGTCAGCGGCACTGCAGAGTGGACAAGCTGATGGAAGGCCACCGAATGCTGGCTTTCCAATATGCTATCCTCATCAATGAAGGTATTACAGGCAAAGGGGTGGTCTCGTGGCGCAGTGGATAAGTCGCCGGTTTCCTAGGCCGAAGGTCGCGGGTTCAATTCCCGCAAGGTACGAGACTATTGAGGTCACCGAGGGTTTTCTCCGGGCACTCCGGTTTCCTCCCTCCCTTCAATAATGGTACAGGACACAGTCAATATAAAAAAATTCAAAAATAAAAATTCGATTTCTTTCCATCTTCTAATAGCGATCTCCCTGCCTTTACACCACCTGTTTGAGTGATGCTGTGTATTTGGTGTGTGTGAGAGTGGATGAGACAGGTGAGCGTGTATGTTGGTATAGATCGCCGCGCTTTGAGCCTGATTGATTTGGGAAAAGGCGCGTATATAGCATCCTGTATTATTATTATTATTATTATTATTATTATTATTATTCCTATCCTATCCTATCCTGTCCCGTAACCCGAAGGTCGTAGGGGCACCACAGATGATCGTTTAACCAGCATACTCCATCTTTCTCTGTCCTCAGCAGCCCTGATGGCTTCGCTCAGTGTCAAACCAGTCCATTCTCGAATGTTGTCCTCCCACCTCTTTTTCGGTCTCCCTCTTCTTCTACCTCCTTGCACTGTGCCTTGCAGAATAGTCTTTGCAAGGCCTGATGATCTGGTGACGTGGCCATACCACCGAAGTTTCCGTTTCTTCACCACTGTTAGCAGGTCATCGTGTTGTCCAATGGCTTGTGTGATGGTCTGTCGGACTTCGTCGTTGGTGATGTGTTGGGTATAGGAAATGCCCAGAAGTCTTCTGTAGCACCTCATCTCCATGCTTTGTATTCTTCGTTGGAGATCTGCTGTGAGGGTCCATGCTTCGCAAGCATATAGGAAGATGGAGATGACAAGGGAGCGCAGCAGTCTTACTTTGGAATGTAGACTGATGGTCCTGTCTTTCCAAATGGGCTTCAACCTTGTCAGGGCAGCAGTTGTTTGTGCGATCCTGGAGAGGACTTCCTGTCGGGACCCATTGTCTGATATAATGGCTCCTAAATATTTGAAGCTATGCACTGTGTCGAGGGATTGGCCTTGGACTTTGATGTCCGTATTGATGCCATTGGTGTTGTTGGTCATCATTTTGGTCTTCTCTGCACTTATTTCCATTCCATAGGCTTTGGAGGTGGTGTCAAGCCTCTGTACCAGCTGTTCAAGTTCTTGTTCCTCTCCAGCCAATCCATCAATGTCATCTGCAAAACGAAGATTGGAGATTGCTCTACCCCCTATGCTGACTGTGCCTTCATGGTCTGCAAGAGCATCCGACATGATGCGCTCTAGGAAGATGTTGAAGAGTGTTGGAGAGAGTAGGCATCCTTGACGCACACCGATTGTTGTTCTGAACCACTTCCCGATGGCTCTGTTGTGGAGGACTGCACTGGTAGCCTTGTCATACAGGCTTTTGATGACTTCAATAATTTTAGGGCTGATGTTGTACACTTTCATTGTTGCCCATAGAGCTGCATGCCAGACTCGGTCAAACGCCTTCTTGAAGTCTATGAACACATGATATAGATGTTGTTGGTGCTGTAGGTATTTCTCACAGATTATTCTGAGGTTGAAAATCTGCTCAGTGGTACTTCGCCCTGCCCTGAATCCTGCTTGTTCTTCAGCTATGATTTGTTCAGCTTGGGGTTTCAACCTGTTGAGTATTATTTTCAGGAGGACCTTGCTGGGATGGCTGATGAGGCTGATGGTCCGGTAATTTTCACACTCCTGAAGGTTACCTTTTTTGGGAAGAGTGATGACAAGCGACTGGGTCCATGGTATAGGCCACTCCCCACTCTGCCAGATCTTGTTACAGATAATGGTGAGGGCATCAATCATCGCTTCTCCTCCTGCTTGTAGCAGTTCCGCGGGTATGTTGTCCACTCCCGCTGACTTCCCTTTCTTTAGCGCTTGCACTGCTGCCTCAACTTCTTCCCGGAGAATTGGGAGGATTTCTTCTTCTTCTCTGTTCTCGGGACATGCTAGAACTGATGGGTCTCCATTTGGTGTATGGTTGTAAAGGTCAGAGCAGTACTCTGTCCATCTGTCCAAGACTTCTTGTTCTTCTGTAAGGCATATGCCAGACTTGCTTTGGATAGTGGAGACTTTGGGCTGTTTGACACTTGTCAGCCGCTTCACAGTCTGGTAGGCCTTCTTGCTGTTGTTCTTGTTCAGACTGTTCTCTATTTCCTGGCATTGATCTTCTATCCAGTTCTCCTTTGCTGTGAGCATGCCTTTTCGGATGTCATTGTTGATTTTTCGGTAGACATCAGCTCCCTGTGAGGTGTTCTTTTTCTTTTTCATCTCTCTTCGTTTATCACACAGATCCAAAAGTTCAGGTGTGATCCACAGCTTCTTCTTTGGTCGGTGCTTGCCAAGGATCTCAGTGGCGACATCTGTCACAGCTGAGTTGAAGGTGGTGGTCATGGTGTTGACATCTACTTCACCAGCCCCCAAAATGAGCAGTGGTGCAAATTTCCCTCCAATTGTGGCCTGAAATAGTTCTGCCACCTCCGGGTCTTGCAGTTTGTCCAGGTCGGACTTCAGTCTAGTGCACTTTGCTGTATTTACTCTCTTCAAGTGGAGCCGGAAAGACATCATCACGAGATCGTGGTCACTTCCGATGTCTGCTCCTGGAAAAGTACGTGTCCTGCCAATGTTGATGCTTGATCTGAAGCGTTTCTTGACCATGATGTAGTCTATTTGGTTGTGATGCTCCCCGCCAGGACTGTGCCATGTCCATCGTCGGGAGTTTTTGTGGAGACCAAGCGTGTTTGCCAGTACCAGATTGTTGTATCTGGCAAACTCCAAGAGTCTCAGACCCCTGTCATTTGTCTCGTTGTTGCAGTGGGGTCCACATGTGTCTCCCCAGTTGTGGTGCGCATCTTGGCCAACCTTGGCATTCCAGTCGCCTTGCACTATGACTATGTCCTTCTTCGGCACTTGGTCAAGGACCGCCTGTAGATTTTCATAAAAATCCTCCACTTCACTGTCGTCATAGTCTGATGTTGGGGCGTAGGCCTAGATGATGGTGATGTTGAAAGGGGCTGCTCTCAGGCGGATGGTAATGAGTCTACTGGAGACTGGGCGGCAACCCATGACAGTGGCTAGAATGTTCTTGTGGACCAAGAATCCAACGCCGTGTTCGTGCCTGTCATCCCTACCGCTGAAATAGAGCTTGTGGCCTTTGTCGGTCGTTGTTTCACCTAGGCCTTTCCAGCGCAGTTCGCTGATACCTAGAACATTCCATCGATAGTGGTCCAACTCGTGGGCCAGTTCTTCTAATTTTCCTTCCGCAGTTAGGGTCCTGACATTCCAGGTTCCTATGACGATGTTGTTTCTCGTGCGGATCTTGCTAAATTGTCCATCAGTAGCATACTTAACACCTCCGTCCTGGTGGCCAACGGAAGGCGCGGTCCTTGTGCCGTGTGACGACCCGGGCGACGACCGATCCGGTATGGAATTAGTGGGTTGTGTCATCATGTAGTGTGTCTTGGGCAAAAAGGACCTGGCGGTGCCCAATCCTCTCCAGGCTGTTGGCCACAGCCGAAATCCACGAATACAGTGTGGCTCGCCTTGGCCCTGAGCACATGGTCGTTGAACCTGTAGTAACGTGAGGTTCCTCCGCCCTGGCCGGTGACTTCTGTGTAGAAGACTTTCGCCCAGTGATGCCGTGCTAACATCACCCCTGTTAGTCGCCTCTTACGACACGCCGGGAAACGTTGGGTCTATTCTATTTAATGCCCGAACCCACAGAGCATATTATTATTATTATTATTATTATTATTATTATTATTATTATTATAAAGGGAATAGCTCAGTGGTTAGAGCGGCGAGTCCGTGTTACAAAGGTATCGGGATTCGATTCCCGGTGGCCTGGGCATAAGCATTGGCATTGAGCACTGGCCATCTTACTGTTGCTATTAGTGTGATGGTTGTTTCAGTGTATAGCTTTCCATTCTCCCTCATCTCCCGGTCGCCTACGTTTGTGCTCAGTGGTCTGAGCGTCAGGCTGTGCGGCCAAGGCAGCAATTGGGCGCCTCATGCGGCTTGAGTTAGATCCTGTTTCGGCCAGCGCCTTGAGCAGCTCTTGAGCTGGAAAAAGCGCTATGTCATAATAATAAGATTAATAAATATGAATAATATAATAATAACAATAATATGCGCTTTGAGGTCAGTTTATTTGGGATATCGTGCTATATAAAAATGTTGTTATTATTATTATTATTATTATTATTATTATTATTATTATTATTATTATTATTATTATTATGGGGGTGTCGGATAGCGCAGTGGTTGGAGCACTCGCTACTGTGTCGCAAGTTAAGCACCGTCCAGTGCGGTTAGCACTTGGATGGGTGACCGCAAAACGTGAAGTGACAAATAACAACGCCCCAAGTTGACTCAACTGTGACTGAGTACCTACTCTCGTAAGGGTGGGGAAGGTAAAGCAGCGAGGGAGAGAGATGGGCATCACCCTCATTACGCTGGCCCAAGATAAGTGTGATCTCCAACATCACGCTCCCCTACGGCCACAAGGCTATGGGACTACCTTTACCTTTTTACCTTTTATTATTATTATTATTAATATTATTATTATTATTATCATTATCATTATTATTATTATTATTATTATTATTATTATTATTATTATTATTATTATTATTATTATTATTATTATTATTATTATTATTATTATTGTAGCGGAAAGGGAGGCGACTGGTTGAGGCTGGGAGAGAAATTGTCTACCTTGACTTTCTTGGTTAGACTAGCCTTGGGTGGCTCCTGCTTTGCAGAATCCTTTGGGTATGCCCTTGGGTACGCAGGACAAGGCGACACGACATTTGTTCTCCCCGGCTGACCATTCGCTCGCCTGGATCCCCGCCCGCACCACTTGTAGCCGAGCGGAGACTTTAACTCCCGTCTCTCGGCCACCAACCGTTGGGAATATTGCTCCACCAGAGCTGTCATATTTTCATGTACTAACCAAGAAAGTCAAGGTAGACAATTTCTCTCCCAGCCTCAACCAGTCGCCTCTCTTTCCGCTACATTATTATTATTATTATCAACAAAAGTTGTGGGAAAGCAACCCACGTCCTTAACATAATTATGTGTGCAGGATATTTGCCTTGATAGCCGTAGGTCAGGAACTGCCCCCCCCCCCCCCAACACCCCTCCTTTTTTTTCTTTCCACAACCATCTTCTTGCGTTTTCAGACCTGAGCACAACAGAACTATGTGACCTGGAGGACCTGGCCGAAATGGTCTGGGCCGAGTTTGGCAGTCTGCATATATGTGACACTGTGCGTGCTAGGAATGGTCAGTATTGATTTAGTATTTGTGTTACACCCGTGCGTGACGCAAATGGTTCTCCCTTCGCTCCCTCCATCCTACCCCCCACCCCCTACATCTCACCCCCACCCCTTTACCATCCAACCTTCAATGTCTTCTACCCTGCTCGTTCTTTTGCGTTCATCTCCTTTTTCATTGTTTCAGACTTATTTAAACAGGGTTCGTACGGTCTGTGAAGGTCTTTCAAAGGTTGGGACAAACTGGGTTCCCTTTCATTTATTAATGTTCGTCACCCCTGCCAGGGTATGGGCCGCCAACAACAGCTCTTCAGAGTCCTCTGCCCTGTGCCGTTCTTTCTAACTGACTCCAGGTGTAGCCCATCTTGGCGGTGTCGGCCTCGAGGTCGCGTCGCCAGGTGTTCCTTGGACGGCCTCTCTTTCGCTTTCCCTGGGGGTTCCACTTCAGCGCCTGCTTGGTGACGTTCGTCGCTGGTTTGCGTAGGGTATGCCCTATCCAGCCCTATCTCCTTTTCCTGATTTCATCTTCAGCAGGGAGTTGGCGGGTCCTTTCCCAAAGGTTGGCGTTGCTGATGATGTCGGGCCAGCGGATCTGGAGAATCTTTCTGAGGCAACTGTTGATGAAGGACTGGACTTTTTTTTGATGGTGGTCTTGGTTGTCCTCCATGTCCCTGCTCCATGCAATAAGAGGGCTCTTTTCCAGGCCTTGGAAAGTCTTGGAAAACTGAATAAAGTGTCTGGGGTTTGTGAAAGTTTTTGAATTTTGACAAGAGTGCACTATCTCTTCTACTCGGATTCACACAAAACAAGCAAAGATGACAAGAAATATTTTTATGATAGAGTGGGTGAATTGAATTATATTCCCTTTTTTTTGTCGAAGGGGAGACGATCAGCACTTCCGTTTTCTCACGGTCACTGGAAATGAGTTATTTCCCTTTCAAAACTTCGGAAATGAGATCTTTTCCTCGCCAAAGAAAGCAAAAGTCAGTTGCAAAGATGCCGGGATTGTGCAGTTTTAATGATTTGTGGAAAATTTCAGCAATCTAATCCGTGTTTATTAGTCTTGGAGATGTTGTATATGATCTTGAAAGTTTGGGAAATGTTTGGGAATTTTGGGACAGTTTTAGAGCATGAACCCTGTATTATTATTATTATTATTATTATTATTATTATTATTATTATTATTATTATTATTATTATTATTATTATTAGTTATCACTGTGTGCATTACCTTCTGTCCTTTCTGTTGCATTTACCTTTTAATCTTAAACCCTACTCCTATCCTATCCTATCCCTATCCTATCCTATCCCTATCCTATCCCGTAACTCGACGGTCGTTGAGGCACCACAGATGATCGTTTAACCAGCGTATTCCATCTTTATTTGTCCTCAGCAACCCTCATCCCTTCGCTCAGTGCCAAACCAGTCCATTCACGAATGTTCTCCTCCCACCTCTTTTTCTGTCTCACTCTTCTTCTGTATGTATATGTGTATGTATGGATTATTTATAAATAATATTTATTAATAGTATTTATGTCTTTATTTATTTTTTATGTGTTAAGAAATCGTAAGTGCTTATTCATTGCCTTTTTTTTTTTCGTTTTTTTAATAACTGGAATGTCTGATTTGCCGTTTGACTTGTGATTTAGCCTTTCACCATAGGCCCTTGCATTCGGGTCTCACTAACGGCATTAAAGAGACGGTTGTAGGCCGCAGTAACTGTACGCGTTACATTCACTAACGGGTACCACAAACGTCACTGCGGTTAAATTGGCTTCAAAAAATATAGTTGAGATCCACTTTAACATAATTTTATAACTCACATAAAACAAATAATATGTAAAATAAATTATAGATTTTTGAAAATAAGTTCGAGATCAGTCCTAAATAGTCCAAAGGAAAACGTCCGTCCGTCTGTCTGCGTTTCCGCCGTCTGTGCAAAAACGTTGAAATGGTTAAGTACTCAAAGGCTAATTCAACTATCACAACCAAACTTTGTAAGATGCAACATTCAAGATGGTGTATATATACTTTTTTAATTTACTTTATTGTCCCTTTTCCATAGGGAAATTCTGGGCCGCCTCCCCTGGGAAAAGCGTAGTCGCAGCCTGTGGCGCGCCCAAACCCAACCTACCTAACATTAGTTGTTGATTTTGAAATTTTGCTTAGGGTGGTGGAAGGTGGGTGGGTTGGGGAGGAGGGCAAACCGGAGTACCCGGAGAAAACCCCCGAGACGTTGCCCTAGTCGAAAATAAATAATATTCGGAGAAACATAACGCCCAGATGCTGGATCGAACCCACACCTGTCAAGCGCCATTGGTTTCTGGCCTGTGGACAAGGCAAGTTAGTCACCGCCTTAGCCCACTTGGCCACAACGCTCGCTACCCATGAGACCTCAAAAACGATCAATGAATGAATGACTTCACTTCAAGGTCAAGGTCACAGGGTCATCAGATGTTAGTAAAACAAATTCTTAATTTTTGTCTAGATTATTAATATTGAACTTATGATTCTATGTCGCATGATATGAGACACGCGTACTTTGCAAATTTGGTCAACCTCACTCCAAGGTCAAGGCCACTGGAAATGTCCAAAATCGGTTTGTATAGGTTCTTTAAAGTGGCCTTGGCCCTATACTATGAGAGATTTAAAGTGCTAAAGTGTTGTATTTATTTATGTTCCGTTTTGGGGTAGATCTTAAATGTCAAGGGCAATTTAGACTTTGCAAAAGCACACAAAAAATAGGTCATCGATCAGTAAAATGCATATTATGCAGCAACATTAGGTTATTTCATCAGATCAGACCTCCATGAGAGATTACGTGATGGTCAAGGTCATCCCAAGGCCAAGGTCACTGAAGGTCAAGGTCATACCAAGGTCACCGTGTGTGTGTTTGCATAACACTACTTGTACTATTCTTTATTTGATAGTACATGGGTGTATTTGGAGCGAGATGCCAATGTCATCTCAAAGTCAACAACATAGAAAGATCAAAGTCGGTATTACTTTGCATTTTAATGCAACCATTTCATGTTGTGTTTTTTTTCATGGGCAATCATTTTCATGTTGGATTCCATAAGGAGCGTGTGAATCATATGGGCTTTGCCCTTGCAGTTCGTGTTTTCATTTCATTGATTGGTGCAGCGCATCTGCGTCGCCTGCAGCCTGAGAAGCGACTCCGACCAGAAGAGATCGCTCAACTCAGTACTTTGACACGTACAATCTTTGAGATGGAGGTCGACCAATATCATCAGCCTGACGAGCTGGAGCAATATGAGTAATTTGTTGTTGTTGCTGTTGTTGTTGTTGTTGTTGTTGTTGTTGTTGTATTTCCAGACTGATCTGGAAATACTTTGAAACTGTCAGAGGCGGAATTTGTACGAGCCAACAGGCTCTGAAGTCTTTTCTTTCGTCTTTGTAAACTCGTGGGCCTCCTACATACATATACATATAGTATTCAAGGTCTAACGCTTACCGGATTCCGTTTCAGCGACTGACCCCCAAAACACGATTTTTTTTATTTTTTGTGTCCACTTCAAACTCAAACAGTGGGTACCAACGAATCACAAACACTACCAAATTCACTGCAAATTTGTTCCAAAACGCAGTTGCAAAAGGTGGTCCGAATTTTGACCCGACGCCGCTAGTCGCTCCAGATGCATTCCAACTGCCTTGCGCGCTCTCTCATTTGTTGCTTATTAATACACCTTATTAGGCCTAATGAAGGGCGGGCTACTCTTGCGATCGTTGACGACTTTCAAATCTGTTAGTAGTCCGCCCTTCACTAGGCCTAATATCGTGTATTTTTAGGCGACAAATGACAGCGGATTATGCATCCAGTTCGACTAGCGGCGTGGAGTCAAACTTCGGACCAGATTTGTGACTGCGTTTTGGAACAAATTCGCTGTGAATTTGGAGCTGAATTTGTTTCAAATGATACGAATGTGTTGCTATGAGTGCTTGTGATTCGCCGGCAACCTCCGTTTGAGTTTGAAATGGACACAAAAGGTAAAAAAGGCGATCTTTGGAGGTCAGTCGCTCAAACGGAAGTGAGGGAGTAAAACACCTTGTATGTGATGGAGGCCTATGAAAGACGAGACTTCCCAGCCTGTGACGAGCCAAAAAAAACCCGAAACGAAATACATTAAAAATACCGGCATCTGTGGCAAAATACACACGTGCTTTGAAGGTGGCCGGCTATCGTTGGTTTGAGGTGCTCTTTGCTCTTCCCCTCTCTCTCATTTCGTTCTCTGGTTTTCCAGCCTGCCTGCTTCGTCGCTACGGCTGGATGGCTGAGGCGACACAGCGACTCAACCAAAGCTTTTTAGTTTTGAGGTTAGGTCAGCCCGGCAGGCTATAAATAGCTTCGCCGATGCTTCCTTTCCTTTCCTGTCACTGGAAGGGAGGGTGCAGGCAAGCTATAAATAGCCCGCAGCCAGCAAAATGTGGGGGGCCGGGTAGCTCAGTTGGTAAGAGCGTCTTGCTAGTAACCGAAAGGTCGCTGGTTCGAATCCCGGATTGGTCAACGTGTGATCATATTATTTTCCCCTTTACCAACAACTGGCCCGCTGGTGTCAGTATAAATCGGTCCAGTAGTCACCTATATGCGAAAGTGTCGTGTGACTATAATCTACAAACAACATGCTTTCTTTCACTTTAAGGGAGGGTGCAGGCAAGCTATAAATAGCCCGCAGCCAGCAAAATGTGGAGGCACTAAACAGTGCTGCTCACATAGGCATTGAGCTGGTGTAGCGATGACTGGTGGAGGGGAAATCATTATTCTGCTGACCAATTTTGAGCGGCTGAATGCGCAGTACAGTCAGCTATTTCAGATCAATGGATGATTGGATCCGACTTATTTATTGATTAATTATTTTGATTTTTTTAAAACGTGATTTATGAATTGATTGTATTGATTGATGTAACAATGCATTGATTCCTTCAACGTTCATTGACTATTTGATTCATTATGTGATGGATGGATGGATGGATAGATTGTGTGGTTGGTTGACTTCTTGATTGATTAACGGTCGAGAGCTAGCTGGGAGGCTGTTATGTTGCAGCTTGGTACAAAAAAACTGCATGACCCACTCCCTGCAAATTGATTGGTTGATATTTAATTTTAGTAGTAGTAACGTTTTGATTTTTCATTCATTCCTTGATTTATTCATAGATAAATTGATTGCTTTGTTCATTGGCTAATTGATGAATCGATTGGTAGAGTGATTGATTGATTTGTGATCAGCCAGGAGCTGGGAGACGTAGATATGGTGAAGCAGGGTACCAGTCGCTGCCTGACCCATCCTCTGCTGAACCACTTGCGCCAACGTCGCAACGCCGTGGACATCCAGCGACCTCCCAAACCCAAGTGAGATAGCATACAAGCTCGGAAGTCTCCTCTTTCGTCTGTGTTACTTTCAATACCACTACTAATTACTACTTATTCACCAAAGTCTTCCATTCCCCTTTTCCGTTTCAGCAAAATACGCGCTGTAAAGCTAAGCAGAGTAGGCGGCCCTTGGCAGATTAGGCCTACGAGCGTGTGTTGTGTGTAACTATTAAGCGACCGGTGAGACTTCTGGGAATTTCGTACACCCAGCACGTCACCGACAGACCATGACCTGCTCACAGTGGTGAAGAAACGGAAACTTCGATGGTAGGGCCACGTCACCAGATCATCAGACCTTGCAAAGATCATCTTGCAAGGCACGGTGCAAGGAGGCAGAAGAAGAGGGAGATAGAAAAAGAGGTGGGGGGGACAACATTCGAGAATAGACTGACTTGACACTGAGCGAAGTCATGAGGGTTGCAGAGGACATAGAAAGATGGAGTACGCTGGTTAAACGATCATCTTTGGTGTCCCTACGAGCTTCGAGTTACGGGATAGGATGGAATAGGATAGGATAGAAAGCGCGCACGTTTTTGATAGGTTCCGGATTGACAATAACATTGGTAGCAAGACTCGGACCAGCTTTTGTGACTGCGTTTCGGAACAGATTCGCAAGTGAAGCTGACATCTTGTGTTATTATGTTGGTTTTTTTTTAAATTTCCAGATTTCTCTGGAAATATTTTGGAATAGTCGGGAATCAGAACGAGTCAGTTGTCTCGGTCGGTCTGTTCATCTGCCGATCATTTGGAGGCCGTTTCTTGCGCACGTTGAGTTCGAGTCACACGCACGTACCAATACACAAACACACACACGCACGTTCCGATATACACACATGTGCGCACACATTCCTTTCACACATTCATAATAAATTACTCTTCTACCACTACCCCTACCCCCACCCAAACAAACAAAATATAAAAATGAAAAAGAAATGAAAGAAAACAAAAAAAATATTTAATACATGCACCATTTGGAACATTTAAAAAAAATATTATTGGGTATTTGTATAGTGCACATATTTCGCCGTTCTTGGCGACTCAAGGCGCTGGCTGATACAGGATCTAACTCAAGCCACCCGGAGCGCCAACTTGCAGCCTTTGGGCGCATCGTAATAGCGCTCCAGACAACTGAGCACAATCCTGGGCAGCCAGGGATGGGGGAGAAGGACCTAGGTGCATGCTGGGTGTGTTCTTGTCACCGGCACTCACCCGTCTAGGACATGAGCGTCAGGATCTTTAAAGTCCGTTAGGATGGAATGACACACAGACTAGACCTCGGTTTATACTCTCATCCGAAGAAGTAGAAAACGGGGAGTACAGTGTCTTTCCCAAGGACTCGACACAATGCCCCGGCCTGGGCTCGAACCCGGGATCTTCAGATCCGCAAACCTAAGCTCTACCATTAGGCCACCCTGCATCCTAACATCTCCTGCTGCCAAGGACACATGTGGGTTTCAGGAACATGGATCACGTGCTGAAGGATGACGCGCAGCGATTCTTCTTCCGCCTGTTCCTGATAGGCCAACGCTCGGACGATTTGGACGCTCTCAACTTCTGGAAAGCCGTGGAAAACGTCGACCCCACCAGGATGACGGACAGCGAGTTGTCCACGAAGCTAGTGGAGGTCATCAGGCACAAGTACCTGACGGGAACTCGTGAGTGTCGATGATGATGCTGATGATGAGGATGATGATGATAAGGATGATGATGAGGATGAGGATGAGGATGATAAGGTTGATGATGATGATGATGATGAGGAGGAGGAGGAGGAAGAGGAGGAAGAAAAGAAGGAGAAAGATAGTGGTGGTGGTGCCGGTGGTAGGAGAAGGAACATGTTCATGATGAGGAGGATGATGATGATGATGATAAAGATGATGCTTGAAGTCGATGAGGAGGAGGAGGGGAAGGAAGACGGAGGTGCTGATGAGGCAAGCTCCCACCTCCACCCCCACCCCTCCTCTCTCTCTCTCTCTCTCTCGCAAAAAGTATTTCTGTAATGGGTTTTGCTTCAAGTGGATACAACAGACCCTAATCTATCCCAAACACCAAAGAGGCATTCTTCAAACAACGTGGTTCTTTATTTAAATGAGTCAAAGGTCACGCGGCTATTGTATTGATCACAACGACTCAACCAAAGCTTTTAGGTTTTGAGGTTAGTTCAGCCAGGCTAGCTATAAATAGCTTCGCCGGTGCTTCTTTCCTTTCCTTTCACTGGAACGGAGGGTGTAGGCAAGCTATAAATAGCCCGCAGCCAGCAAAATGTGGAGGAACCTAAGAGTGCTGCTCACATAGGCATTGAGCTGGTGTGTGATGTATCGTTAAACATTGGAAAACACAATCGGGCAGAACAGAACTTGAAAAATGTCAAACTTTAGCGGTTAGGGTTAGGGTTGGAGTTAGGGTTGGGTTTAGGGTTAGGGTTAGGGGTTGGATTGAGCAAAGAAACCCCAGTGTATCACTGTTTCATATTGTGATAACAATGCGAATTTTAAGCTAACACCGATTGGGCCAAACGAAAACAAAGCTTCGACCTGGATAGGCGAGAAGCTTGTGCAGTACACACGTGATGAAGTTTGCCTCGCCTAGAGAGCGAGGACTGGAGCCTATTGACAACATCCCGCATACAACCCTGTTAAAAAAATAGATATTTTAGTTGATTTGATTTTTGGCACTTATTGTGCACAGTGCAAGGAGGTAGAAGAAGAGGGAGACCGAAAAAGAGGTGGGAGGGCAACATTCGAGAACGGATTGGCTTGACATTGAGCGAAGCCATCAGAGTTGCTGAGGACAGAGAAAGATGGAGTACTCTGGTTAAACGATCATCTGTGGTGCCCCAACGACCTCAGAGTTACGGGATAGGATAGGATAGATAGGATACGTATTGTCCTTTTTTTTAAATAAAAAAAATTCTGTACCGCCTGCCCTTGGGGAAGGTGTATTGGCAGCCTGTGGCGCGCCCAAACCCATCCTACTTAACATTAGTTGGGCTTTTGAAATTTTGCTGGGGGGGAGCAAACTGGAGTACCCGGAGAAAACCCCCGAGACGTTGCCCGTGTCGAGTGTTAATAATATTCGGCAGAAACATAACGCCCAGATGCTGGATCGATCCCTCACCTGTCTGGTTTCTAGCCTGTTGACAAGTGTCGCGTCACCCGAGTGGGTTCCGCGACGTTCAGCTCATACGAGTGAGGGGATAAAAACTCAAACAAAAGAAACTAACACAAAATGCCAGATGAACAATTCCACTCTTTTATTCATCAAACAAACATGCATACACAGGACAATGGGATACTAAACCACCCTCAACCCCTATCAAGACCCCCAACCCAGTATGTACTGAACAATTACCCCCCCTCCCCCCCCCTTGTCTAACCTGAAACCCCAAAACTCTTCACAGACCCAATGCCATAACAATATGCAACAATAGCAATAATCAATTAAACTTCAGATAAATACAATTCTCAACTGAATAAACAAATCTTAGAAGTTCAATTGCATTGCATAAACTAACTTATATTTCAGTGTCACTGTACGTACTTCACAGTCTCTTAACTGAGCTCAGAATAAACTATAGTAGTGGTTCCCTGACGAAGATATATGTTTAGGTGCGTGAATGCGAATCTGTATGTATGTCGGTGCGATGTATCCTGTGACCCCGATGGAAAGCTCCCGGTCGTCTGAAGCACCAGGGCAAGTCCCGGCGGCGATGGAGGATCACACCCAGCAGCGGTGCCAACAACCAAGGAAAGACGTGGTGGTGGTGGTGGTGACACCTGGCAACGCCCACACCTCACAGTGGCAAAGGCAGTGGCAATGGCAGAAGTAGAAATAGTAGAAATAGAACAAACAGTGGCGATGGCAGAAGTAAACATAGTAGGAATAAACAAACAGCCCAATCGGTAGACAAATACAGAGTCTCACTAGTTCGTCTACAAAAAATTAAACACTACATAACAGAATACGCCTTCCGCCGTCCGCCATCTTGACCTGTTTATACATGCATCTCAATAATACAATGCAATCCTTAATTCTATAATTTATATCTCTTCCATAAAACATAGTTGTTTATATAAATATACATAATTATTACAATCGCACTTCCAGTCACACAATCCCGATTCATCTCATCCACACTTCCATCTTCATCAACCCTCTCTACGTTATAGTACATTATCACCCTTCATTCACAATTATCTTTATCACGCTATAATACAAACATGCTTCCCTCATATTCATCACCTTCATCACAACTCTCTCCAACACAGTACATTGTCTCCCTTCCTTCACATTCATCATCCCTCTCTCTCTCTCTGTAACATGCATACTTCATCGTCACCCTTTGACCCCGTTTTGGCAACAACATCAACAACATTTTCCATCTACATGTACAACCTAGAAAATCATAAGAAAATCATATAAAAATCAATAACTACTATTCATCAAAATATATCCCTTTCCCCCTCATTCACCATCATTCATTCACGTACACAGTCTCGGAATGCACAGCCACTAAGGAAATGAATTACAGGGTTTACACTCACCTTTTTAAGTCTTCGGCTTGTGATACACGTACATACACAACACAAAACAGCACACCACAGTACAGCAGTATCAAGTTCGTTACTGGGCTATTTGCTATGCTATTACTGGAGCATCTCAATACCGACGAGGTACTTGAGCCTTGGAAGGTGCCTAAGAATAGGCCACACGACCTTAGGATACAGCCCTACACTTATTCCTTCCTGAATACAATGGCGGCTAGTATCCTTCCACTAACATCCTTTGGCCATTCCTGTCCCGACGAGGGCACAAGACCTTGGGTGGTTCGAAACAACGCAACTCTACCCTTCCAGAAGGACCTAACTCTAATCTGACACAACTGTCACAAAGTCACTTCTGTCCAAAAGAATGACTGCTCGCAAAAGCTTCCAAATTGACTCCGCCAACTAAATCACATACCAGCACACAGGACAAGCATCGAGTCGAGCTCAGTAACCCAATTTCCCACCTATGCATTATGCTCTATGCGTTAAACACGTGAAACCCACACATACTTATCTTTCATGCGCAATAAAAGAAACTGCCGATACAGACTGGTACACTGTATCACTAGAGATGTGCAACTCTGCACGATATATAACTATCTCTAGTGTGTGCTGAAAACTCGCAGTCGTCACAACAAGGCAAGTCAGCCACGCCTTAGACGACTCGGCCACAGCGCTCGCTAGTGTGATTAGGAGATGCATTTCATTTGGAACTTTGGAACTTTGTCCTTTTATTAAACAAACAAATGAACAAACAGCAAATATCAAGTTAGGCTACTAGCCCAGGGGGGGAGGGGGGGCCGTATAGTTAGACAAGGGGGGGGGGGGGGGGTGTGACGTGCGGACTCTTTAGCCTGTGCCCCTGCTCGCGGTAATCCTCCCCACTTGCCATTGACCACGCGACCTAAGCCCCGCCCCTCAGTACAGTCCCACGTGACCGGCGACTGGACTTTCGAAAATTAAAGGTTTAGCCTCGCCAGTCCAATGTCGCAAGCCCACGACAACACATCCTCCTGCTAGACACGTCTGCCTCCGCCGCGACTTCTGAGCTCAGCCATACTCTTGTGTTTTCGCCCGTTCTTTGGTCAAGGTAAGAGGAGTGATTTATTCCATATCATTCAGCTACCCATCACCCGTCGATTTCCCCACATGTTCGTATGTCTTGTAGATACTTACGTCCGTGTTTGTGTATCGTTGTGATGAATTGCTTGATGTATCATTTTGCTCCATGTACTCTTCGTCTGTAGTTGATTGATGCACCTAACCATGCCCAGGCTTAGATTTATACATGTATATGTGCATATCTATATTTCTGTATAATTCCCCCTGCCATGATTGCCCTGTTGTATAGACTAAAGTAAATCGATAATCCCCATTGTGTATAATAGCCATTGCCCATGTATTTACACCCATTGTTTTCCCCCGATCTGAATGTGTAAATATCCACCCCTGTTGCTAGTGACCCCTCTTAGGCGCCGAGACTCTAATACGTTATCGGCCGCTGTTAAATTCTCCCAACCCCAACGGAAAAACCCCTGGCAGTCATTAGTGAGATAGATGGACAATTGGAAAGTACCGGTCATTCCTGACCAGTGCTTCCAAATTCAAATCTGATTGGCATGCGCGCTGAACAGCGCGGCATCCAGAATGTGGGTCCCCTCCTGACGCAGAGAACTGATTGTTTGCAGAACGGTTCCTATACGGGCCTCTGCGGGACTCAACCTCGCTGCGTGCCACCCATATACCTGGTTGGCACTGGGACGCGAGAATAACCTGACTCACCCAGCTGACCGGTGCAACACCCCACGCCACGCCACTGCACCCGGACGCAACCCAGTGACCTAGATGAGTCACATCACCCACGCTCGCCTGGCTGACCATTGAAAGCCACCATCCAGTCTCCAGCGGCTACAACAGCCGACTAAACCCCAAGCTAAGTGTGCACTCCGCGCACACCACAACTCTTGAACTATCTGGTTGCCCACGCTTAGTCAACCAGCTATCTCGTGCCACCTGATGAAAGCAGTCCATACTCGCCCCTATTGACTTTCTTTAGTTAAACCAGAATAACTCCAGACTACTCTGTACTTCCCTAGTCCAGTACTCGTGACCCATTTGTATACTGACCAACTATAGTTGGCCTACGTCCACTTAATAAATTGTTGATATTGTACTATAAACACCCTGCTTCCCTTGTCTAAGTTCTTCACTACGGTCACCTCTCGTCTGTCCTTATTACTCTATAGCACTCCTTAGCACTCCCAAGCATTACCCCCTGAATGTCATCGCACATCGGCCTATAACAAGGGAGGAGATACAGCGCGGGGAGTAATTGCTTACCCCACACCCCCACACCCCCACACCCCCTATATTCGTGACAGGGGGGAAGATGGGGGGATAGGGATACACAATATATACATAGTGATTACAAGAACGGCACTATATTACAAGGCACAGCAGTCTCTTACTACAAACAATAACATTATGCACTAAATGAAAAAGTAACAATAATGTTCAAACATTTGTGACACCTCTTAAATAAAAATGAAATAAAATAAAATAAAAAATAAATAAATAAATAAATAAGAAATTTAAATATACACTCAAAAGAACAATCGCATAAAGATGCAAGATAAAACAAAAACAACAGTCATTAGAGAAGTGATAGAACCAGGGAAAGAATGCCAGAACAGTGAAGCACACATGCATGACCACCAAACAGTATTCAAATATTGGAGGGAAAAACAAACAATGCTGTACTACTTAAAAAGTGAAAGTATTATTCCAATAAGACGACTTAAATTTATCAGTGTGCTTTTCAATTTCGAGTTCATTAGCTGATTTAATTTGAAGACATTTGGGTGATTCCTAAAATACCGTGGCAATAGGGACAATCTGTTGTGTTTTAGAAGGGGATTAGTACAGTTAACAAATAATGGAATTCGTCACCTATTTCAATTAAATCAGACAAAGAACACAATCTCTCCTCTCTGGGAATATTTATATATCTTTGAGTTTGAATCGGAAGTTTGTGGCAACCGAGTCTAAATTTTAACAGATTTATTCTTTTAAAAAAATGGTGACAAATGAACTAAATAATCCTCAAAACAAATCTTTTCCTTGAAAATTCTGTAATACAACTGTTATGCGTGGAAGGCGGGGATGATAGAAAAGGTTTGTCTCCCCTTCTCTGCTAGCAATCCTTTGTATTTGTGGATTTGCACCATAGATGCAGATGGCCACGTCTCTGTATTATCAGCCCGTCAGAGTGTCGGCTGCAGAGCTGGCTCCAGACCTGACTACCTTCCGTTTTTGGCGGAAGATTCTTCCGAATTTTAATGCTTTTTTCCGCCCTTCCGCCTCTGACAACTTTTTTCCGCTGAAGAAATCGAAAATATTCTGCATTCCAATCTATTCTTGAATCCGTAAGAGAGATCGTATTTTTTGTACAGAAGGGAGATAACCACTGTGCTGCACTCTTCTGTACTGAAGAACACATAAGAAGTCTTTCTTTCTCAAACATGGCGACGAAGCGTGTGGTTCCCGTTCATGAAACGGACGACGAAGAAACCATTCACGTTAACAAAGATGAGAGTGAGACCGTAAAAAAGAAGAAGAAATATGAAATTATAAAAATTCTTCAATGATGACTGCCTGTGTGTACAAAGAATGAAACTTACTGTTGGGTAAAAAAAAAAATTTTAAGTTGTAATGTTATGTTCAAGGATCTTTGTACAAGTGCGAGAGGCATATTCAGCGACAAATTTTTCTTCTGCTTTTGTGCTGGATTCTTCCGCTTTTTCCAGAGTGTTCTTCTGTCAAGGCAAAAAGGAGGTAGGCAGGTCTGTGGCTCAAAAATCAAGTGACTGATTTTTTCCAAAGCATAGGAAGACGTCTCAGTGAAGCCTTCAGAACAAAAACAACATCCCATTGGTCCCCTTTAAGGCAGGTTAATTTATTGATTGGCTGATCCGCTCATTCATGAATGAATCCATTCAGGGAGGAACAATCTACTGGTGGATCCTGCAGTGCTGAAAGTCATTGCGGAGACTGGCGACTACGGCTATTTCTACCTTAAGGCTCTACAGATGCTGGTCAAGAAGGCTCTGCACAAAAAATGGTACACCATGATGATGACGATGATGATAATGATAATGATGAACATGATGAAGACGATGATGATGCATGATGATGATGCTAATCATGATGATGATGGCGATGATGATGATGATGATGATGATGATGATGATGGCGATGTTGATGATGATAATGATGAAGACGATGATGATGAAGATGAATGATAATGATGTTGATGAAGATGCATGATAATGATGCTGATAATGATAATGATGAAGATGATGATAATGATGAAGACGATGATGATGAAGATGCATGATGATGATGATAATGATGATGATGGCGATGATGATGATAATGATGGTGATGAACATGATGAAGACGATGATGATGCATGATGATGATGCTAATCATGATGATGATGGCGATGATGATGATGATGATGATGATGGCGATGTTGATGATGATAATGATGAAGACGATGATGATGAAGATGAATGATAATGATGCTGATGAAGATGCATGATTATGATGCTGATGATGATAATGATGATGATAATGATGAAGACGATGATGATGAAGATGCATGATGATGATGATGATAAAGATGCATGATGATGATGATGATGATAAAAAATGCTGTTTAATCGCTTTTCGTCCAAATCACTAGACTCAAAGAGTGGCCATAAACGCTCACACACACAATAGGCCTACTACTACTACTACCACCACTATTACTACTACTTCTACTACTACTTCTGCTGCCGCTACTACTACTATTACTGCTGCTGCTACTACTGTTGCTACTACTGCCACTACCACTGCTACTGCTGCTACTACTACTATTATTACTATTGATACTACTACTACTACCACTACTACTACTACTTCTACTACTACTATTACTTTGATACTACTGCTAGTACTACTACTACTACTAAGAAGAAGAAGAAAAAGTGTATTTATATAGTGCTGTTTTTTAAGCAAATCAACTCAAAGCGGTAACGTTGTCGTTGTTGTTATTGGTGCAGCCTTCTTCTACTTCTTGTTCTTCTTCTTGTTCTTCTTCTTCTTGTTCTTCTTCTTCTTCTTCTTCTTCTTCTTCTTCTTCTTCTTCTTCTTCTTCTTCTTCTTCTTCTTCTTCTTCTCCTTCTCCTTCTTGTTCTTGTTCTTGTTCTTGTTCTTCTTGTTGTTGTTGTGCTTGCTTGGTGCAGGTGGTACAGGTACATGGCCGACTGGCCACCAGACATTAGCCACATCTCCGCCACTGATCTAGAAAGGGACTTTCAAAGGTGGGCGTCCTTTGCTCTGGGCCAGCTTAATGAGGGCGGTGGCCATCTGCTCCTCTCTCCGTCTTGCTTCTCTCTCTCTCTCCCATCCTATCCCTTTCTCTGTCTCTGTCTCTCTCTATCTCTCTGTCCATGCCTCTCTCTCTCCTATCCTTTCTCTGTCTCTGTCTGTCTGTCTCTCTCTCTTTCTCTGTCCCTGCCTCTCTCTCTCCCATCCTATCAATAACTCTCTCTCTCTCTCTCTCTCTCTCTCTGTCTATGCCCCTCTCTCTCTCTGTTTCTGCCTCTCTCTCTCTCCCATCATATCCCTAACTTTCTCTGTCTTTCTGTCTCTTTCTCTGCCTCTCTCTCTCTCTCTCTTTCTCTTTCTCCCATCTTATCCATAACTTTCTCTGTCTCTGTCTCTCTCTGTCTCTGCCTCTCTCTCTCTCCCACCCTATTCCTAACTTTCTCTCTCTCTCTCTCTGTCTGCCTCTGCCTCTCTCTCTCTCTCTCTCTCTCTCTCTCTCTCTCTCTCTCTCTTTCTCTGTGTCTCGCTCTATTCCCCTAACCCTAACACACTCTCTCTCTCTCTCTTCCTCGCTGACTTACTTTTCCCTATTGTAATTACAGCCATGATAGAGCTAGATCGACTGGGATGTAGCATGCGCATGTTTCATTCCTGGTATCGATGTGTGTGTGTGAGTGGGCACGGATGTGTGTGTGTGTATGTGCGTGTGTGTGAGCGCGCGCGCGCGCTGGCGGTTGCATACCGAAGTAAGATCACCCATCCAAGTAGTAATGGAGCAGGACGTTGTTAGTGTGTACAAAGAATATAACCCGCCACTCTGTCATTAAACGCAATTAATAATTTAATCGTTTTTTGTTTAGCGCTTTCCGAGCTCAAGAGCTGCTCAAGGCGCTGGCCGAAACAGGATCTAACTCAAATAGGCCGTGGCGCCCACCTGCTGTCTTTGGGCGCATAGTTGGACCCCCAGTATCTGAGCAAACGTTTTTGGGCGAACGGGTATGGGGTTAAATTGTATTGTATTGTATTGTATTGTATCAGACCTGACTACCTTCCGTTTTTGGCGGAAGATTCTTCCGAATTTTAATGCTTTTTTTCCGCCCTTCCGCCTCTGACAACTTTTTTCCGCTGAAGAAATCGAAAATCTTCTGCATTCCAATCTAATCTTGAATCCGTAAGAGAGATCGTATTTTTTGTACAGAAGGGAGATAACCACTGTGCTGCACTCTTCTGTACTGAAGAACACAAAAGAAGTCTTTCTCTCTCAGACATGGCGACGATGCGCGTGGTTCCCCTTCATGAAACGGATGGCGAAGAAACCATTCACGTTGACAAAGATGAGAGTGAGACCGTAAAAAAGAAGAAGAAATATGAAATTATGAGAATTCTTCAGTGATGACTGCCTGGTGTGTACAAAGAATGAAACTTACTGTTGGGTAAAAAAAATTTTTTTTTTAAAGTTGTAATGTTATGTTCAAGAATCTTTGTACAAGTGCGAGAGGCATATTCAGCGACAAATTTTTCTTCTGCTTTTGTGCTGGATTCTTCCTCTTTTTCTGGAGTGTTCTTCTGTCAAGGCAAAAAGGAGGTTGGCAGGTCTGATTGTATTGTATTGTATTGTATTGTGTTGAATTGCATTGTTTCGCTTCGTATCGTATCGTATCGTATCGTATCGCATCGTATCGTATCATATTATGCTGTATAGCGATCTCCGCAGCATGTGTTTACACGAACCGATCTGTCTTTTCTCAGCGCAAGGAATCTGCTGGAAACGCTTTTGTTCGGCCCGTCGTCGGCTACCTCAGACCTTTTGGAGGCCCGCGGTAGCTCATCCGACATGTCCC